>JAVSCE010016083.1:0-148813 GCA_032199065.1 Smutsia gigantea
TAACCACGAATCTAAAAGCCAGCAATGGCAATAAGTACATATCTATCGATAATCACCCTAAATGTAAATAGACTGAATGCACCAATCAAAAGACACAGAGTAACAGAATGGATAAAAAAGCAAGACCCATCTATATGCTGCCTACAAGAGACTCACCTCAAATCCAAAGATATACACAGACTAAAAGTGAAGGGATGGAAAAAGATATTTCATACAAACAACAAAGAGAAAAAAGCAGGTGTTGCAGTACTTGTATCAGACAAAATAGACTTCAAAACGAAGAAAGTAGCAAAGATAAAGAAGGACATTACATAATGATAAAGGGGTCAGTCCAACAAGAAGATATAACCATTATAAATATATATGCACCCAACACAGGAGGGCCAGCATATGTGAGACAAATACTAACAGAATTAAAGGAGGAAATAGACAGCAATGCATTCATCTTAGGAGACTTCAACACACCACTCACTCCAGAGGATAGATCAACCAGACAGAAAATAAGTAAAGACACAGAGGCACTGAAGAACACACTAGAACACATGGACCTATCAGACATCTGCAGAACTCTACACCCAAAAGCAACAGGATACACATTCTTCTCAAGTGCACATGGAACATTTTCCAGAATAGACCACATACTAGGCCACAAAAAGAACCTCAGTAATTTCAAAAATATTGAAATCCTACCAGCCAACTTCTCAGATCACCAAGGTATAAAACTAGAAATAAATTTTAGAAAGAAATCAAAAAGACTCACAAATACATGGAGACTTAACAACACTCTCCTAATTAATCAATGGGTTAACGACCAAATCAAAACAGAAATCAAAGACTATATGGAGACTAATGACAACAATAACACAAAGCCACAACTTCTGTGGGACGCAGCAAAGGCAGTTCTAAGAGGAAAGTATATTGCAATCCAGGCCTACTTAAAGAAGGAAGAACATTCCCAAATGAATAGTCCAAAGACACAATTACTGAAATTGGAAAAAGAAGAACAAATGAGGCCCAAAGTCACCAGAAGGAGGGACATAATAAACATCAGAGAAGAAATAAATAAATTGAGAGGAATAAAACAATAGAAAAAAATCAATGAAACCAAGAGCTGGTTCTTTGAAAAAATAAACAAAATAGATAAACCCTAGCCAGACTCATTAAGAGAAAAAGAGAATCTACACACATAAACACAATCAGAAATGAGAAAGGAAAAATCACGACGGACCCCACAGAAATACAAAAAATCATAAGAGAATATTATGAGAATCTATATGCTAACAAGCTGGAAAACCTAGAAGAAATGGACAACTTCTTAGAAAAATACAACCTTCCAAGACTGACCAAGCAAGAAACAGAAAAACTAAACAGACCAATCACCAGTGACGAAATCGAATTGGTAATCAAAAAACTACCCAAGAACAAAACCCCTGGGCTGATGGATTCACCTCTGAATTCTACCAGACATATAGAGAAGAAATAACACCGATTCTCCTTAAAGTTTTCCAAAAAATAGAAGAGGAGGGAATACTTCCAAACTCATTCTATGAAGCCAGCATCACTCTAATACCAAAACCAGGCAATGACCTCACCAAAAAAGAAAATTACAGACCAATATCCCTGATGAACGTAGATGCAAAAATACTCAACAAAATATTAGCAAACGGAATTCAAAAATACATCAAGAGGATCATACACCATGATCAAGTGGGATTCATCCCAGGGATGCAGGGATGGTACAACATTCGAAAATCCATCAACATCATCCACCACATCAACAAAAAGAACAAAAACCACATGATCATCTCCATAGATGCTGAAAAAGCATTTGACAAAATTCAGCATCCATTCCTGATTCAAACTCTCAACAAAATGGGTATAGAGGGCAAGTACCTCAACATCATAAAGGCTATATATGACAAACCCACAGCTAACATCATACTTAACGGCGAGATGCTGAAAGCTTTTCATCTAAGATCGGGAACAAGACAAGGATGCCCACCCTCTCCACTGTTCTTCAACATAGTACTGGAGGTCCTAGCCACAGCAATCAGACAAAACAAAGACATACAAGGCATCCAGATTGGTAAAGAAGAAGTCAAATTGTCACTATTTGCAGATGACATGATACTGTACATAAAAAAACCTAAAGATTCCATTCCAAAACTACTAGAACTAATATCTGAATTCAGCAAAGTTGCAGGATACAAAATTAACACACAGAAATCTGTTGCTTTCCTATACGCTAATGATGAACTAACAGAAAGAGAAATCAGAAAAACAATTCCATTCACAATTGCATCAAAAAGAATAAAATACCTAGGAATAAACCTAACGAAGGAAGTGAAAGACCTGTACTCTGAAAACTACAAGACACTCCTAAGAGAAATTAAAGAGGACACTAACAAATGAAAATGCATCCCATGCTCTTGGCTAAGAAGAATAAATATTGTCAAAATGGCTATACTACCTAAAGCAATCTACAGATTCAATGCAATCCCTATCAAACTACCAACAGCTTTCTTCCATGAACTGGAACAAATAATTCTAAAATTCATATGGAACCACAAAAGACCCCGAATAGCCAAAGCAATCCTGAGAAGGAGGAATAAAACAGGGGGAATTACACTCCTGACTTCAAGCTCTACTACAAAGCCACAGTAATCAAGACAATTTGGTATTGGCACAAAAACAGACCCACAGACCAGTGGAAGAGAATAGAAAATCCAAACATTAACCCAAACATATACAGTCAATTAATATTTGATAAAGGAGCCTTGGATATACAATGGGAGATGACAGCCTCTTCAGCAGCTGGTGTTGGAAAAACTGGACAGCTACATGTAAGAGAATGAAACTGGACTACTGTCTGGCCCCATACACAAAGGTAAACTCAAGGTGGATCAAAGACTTGAATGTAAGTCATGAAACCATAAAACTCTTAGAAAAAAACATAGGCAAAAAGCTCTTGGACATAAACATGGGAGACTTCTTCATGAACATATCTCCCCGGGCAAGGGAAATAAAAGCAAAAATGAACAAGTGGGACTATATCAAGCTGAAAAGCTTCTGTACAGCAAAGGACACCATCAGTAGAACAAAAAGACATCCTACAGTATGGGAGAATATATTCATAAAAAACGTATCTGATAAAGGGTTGACATCAAAAATATATAAAGAACTCATGCACCTTAACAAACAGAAAGCAAATAATCCAATTAAGAAATGGGCAGAGGACATGAATAGACACTTCTCCAAAGAAGAAATTCAGATGGCCAACAGGCACATGAAAAGATGCTCCACATCGCTAATCATCAGAGAAATGCAGATTAAAACCACAATGAGATATCACCTCACCAGTGAGGATGGCCAACATCCAAAACACAAACAACAACAAATGTTGGCGAGGATGTGGAGAAAAGGGAACCCTCCTACACTGCTGATGGGACTGCAAATTAGTTCAACCATTGTGGAAAGCAGTATGGAGGTTCCTCAAAAAACTCAAAAATAGAAATACCATTTGACCCAGGAATTCCACTCCTAGGAATTTACCCTAAGAATGCAGCAGCCCAATTTGAAAGGACAGATGCACCCCTATGTTTATTGCAGCACTATTTACAATAGCCAAGAAATGGAAGCAACCTAAGTGTCCATCAGTAGATGAATGGATAAGAAGATGTGGTACATATACACAATGGAATATTATTCAGCCATAAGAAGAAAACAAATCCTACCATTTGCAACAACATGGATGGAGCTAGAGGTATTATGCTCAGTGAAATAAGCCAAGCCGAAAAAGACAAGTATCAAATGATTTCACTCATATGTGGAGTATAAGAACAAAGAAAAAAACTGAAGGAACAAAACAGCAGCAGACTCACAGAACCCAAGAACGGACTAATAGTTACCAAAGGGAAAGGGACTGTGGAAAATGGGCGGGAAGGGAGGGATAAGAGGGAAAAAGGGGCATCACGATTAGCAGATGTAATGTTGGGGGGGCACGGGGAGGGCAGTACAACTCAGAGAAGACAAGTAGTGATTCTATAGCATCTCACTACGCTGATGGACAGTGACTGTAATGGGGTTGGTGGGGGGGACCTGATGAAGGGGTAGTTTAATAATCGTAATATTGCACATGTAATTGTAAATTAATGATAAAAAAATAAATTATATTAAACCAAAAAAGAAACACCATCTTAGTATTATAGTTTTAAAAGTATTATAAATAGAACACATTAGAAAACGGGCCAGTGGAGTATTTGTTACAATTGCTTTTTTTTTTATAGGGGAAAGCATGAACGCAGTCCCCCACTACCACAAATTATGCAGTCGAGTTTCCCACATTCGCAGGGGTCAGCATATACGGAGTGCAGGGGATAAGCCTCGCTCTGGTGAAACCACCTTCGTGATCATGGTATCTCCCCTGCCAGGTAAGTATGTCACAATTGCTTTTTAAGTTGATTTGCAGGGAATTTGTATTTGGAAAGAAGTATGTGGTTAAAGGCACATATTTGTATTATCTTTCACACGAGAAACAGTAGAGAGGCCCAGGGAAAGGTTAAGCAGCAGTAAGGTAAAGTGTGTTATATACTTGGGGAGGTGATTTTTGTTACAGGCCAGAAAATAAAACTATGCTGGGGGAGGAATCATGAGTGCTTCAGACTACCTTTATATCCCAGTGAGGGCTCATTTTTGGCAGCAATGACTCCCAATTCACTTATAAGAAAATAAATGGTCAACATTTGATGAAGTCAATGTTCAGATGTAAGTTGCAAGGAATAATTATCGGCCCTATCCCAGTAGAGAGAGAGAGATCAGGATAAAGACTGTTTAGCTAATCTTTGGTGAATGGACCATTAATGCCTCTTAAATTTTCACCAGAAACTCAATCCCTAGAATAGGGTAATCCCCTTCCTATCCTACCCGCCGAGAAAGGAATAAAAAACAAACACCAAAAGGAAAAAAATCTCAGGTTAGATTCACAGAATAGGCCAATTCCTGACACTCAGGGCTGAATCACGTGTTTTGTACATTTCTCCTGTAAGATGAAATGAGGTTGCTACCACTCTGTGCGCCACGAGGTTCCTGACCCTGTCTGGCTTGGGCACCGGCGGCACGAAAAGGCGGGCAGCTGGGCAGGTGCCCCACCACCCGCCCCCTGGGGCTCTTCTCCAAGGTTCTCTGCAATACTTTCGGAAGTTGTGTGTTTCGTCGCACAAGGGGAGGCCGGTTCTTTTGCCGACTGATGGCTGACCATTTTCATCTTCCACCTTCAGTCTAGAAGGAGCAAGTAGCTTGTCAAGGGACAAACCGATAGGAGTGGCCCGACCAGCGCCGACCGCGGACGACAACCCGGCGAGCACAGCGGTGCAAGGCGGCAAAAACGCAGCAGGCGGAGCTTCAAGGCCACGCGGCAACTGGGCCAGAAAATGGCGGCCAGCGGGTCTACGCCCCTCGTGCCCACGCGCGTCGCGGGCTCCGGGACTAGCTCTGTAACCTGCGGCGGAGGCTCCCCGCAGGCCCGGTGGGCGCATGCGCAGCACTCGCAGGTCTGGGCGCGCGAGCCGCGTCGGTGCCGTGCGCTCCCTGCAGACGCCCGCCCCGCCCCTTCCCCGGGCACGGCTCGTACCTGAGGCGCCGGCGTCCGCGCGGCTAGAGCTCTGGTCAGGCCGCTTCGCAGGGCGAGCATGGCGCGGCTTGGAGCGCTGAGAAGGGCAGTCAGCCGGTATTCTTTCTTAGATCCTCCTCTTAATGGCTTCCCGACTGGACTACTGGCGGACGCAGGCTCAGGGCGGGACTCGGCGGGGTCAGCTCCGCCTCCGGTGCCGGGACGCGTGGCCCCACCGTCCAGGCCGCTAGCGTCCGCGGCGGCCCGGCGCCAGGCGCGTTTGGCGTCAATCCGACCGTTCGGTCCCCCTGTGTGGCCCTGAACGTCCTTAGCCCTCACGACAGAGGTCACGTTAGGAGCAGCTGGTTGCTGAGATGTGCCCGTGTCGCCCTTCTGAGCCCGCCATGTCATCTCCAGGCGCAGCTGCGTACAGTTCCATAAGTTTGTGTGGAGAAAGCGAGCGTGTAGGGCCCTCGAGAGAGAAGCAAGTGTAGGTGCGTGCGTCTGTAACGCTTCACGCTGCAGATCGTGGAGGTTGCTGCCTAGGTTGTGTTATTCGGAGTGGCGTCCATGCAGCTGAAGAACGGGGAGCCTTCACTCTCCTGCTCTAAATGCCTCCTCCCTCCCCATCACCCAGGGTGACCCCCGTAAAGCTCCAGATAATGATTTAGACTATTTCCCAGGAGCTCAGAGGAATAGGGGCACCGACTAGATACGAAAACGTCTAATTGAAACATACGTAGCTTGAAATAAAATAGTTTTGTAAGTCTTAAAAGCAGAATAGCAGACTATAACCCTGAATGCTGGGTTCCCTTGCGGCGGAATCAGCCAATACACCCGGAGACTGTGGAGAAGAGAACTTTATTCAGCAAGCCGGCAGGTTGGAAGCTGGGAGGACTGCTGTCCTAAAGACCCATCTTAAGTCAGGGTTGATTTCAAGCTCTTTCTATGCTAGGGAAATAGGGTTTAGGAAGGCGCAGGAGGGTGACAGGTAACTTCCTACAATCTGGACATCAGGGAGGGTGAACACCTCTGTCAGCAAAGGTCCGGTCCTGACATTCCTGCAAACTCTTGATAGAACAGTTATTTTGTCTTCTCGCTCAAGTTTTAAGCACAATTATTAACAAGCCTATGTGCAGAGCTGCAGTTATTTTTGCAAATCTAAAAGTAGTCCAAAAGACAGGTAGTGCAAAGCTGGAAACATCAACCAAAAGAAACTGGATTATTAAAACTAAAATAGCAAATGTGATACAGAATAACTGGTTGTTTAAATTGGGTGGATGGAGATGGCATATAGGAGGTAACATAAAGTATTATATGTACAAATGTGTATTTGTACACTCTAAAGAGAGTAATAAAATGAACACCTGTGCCCTTGCCACCAAGCTTAGGAAATAAAATACTGTCTGCATCTCGGAAACTCAGGACATGTTCCGTTCTGGTTACATTCTCCTCCCTTCACCATCCCTAACCTCAATCAAGTAACCGTGGTCCCAAATTTTGTGTTAAATCATTACTTTTCTTGAAATTTATATTTTTATATAATGTTATACCATACATTGTTTTGGTTTGCTTATTTTTGAAATTATTTAGATGGTACTGAATTTTATTCTTTTGTCACATAATTCTTAGCTTTAACTTTAGGCTTTTGAAAATCACACATGTTAATGCAGTCATAATATTTAATTTCTCTGCTGGATACTTAATTTTTTTTTGTCCATTTTACTATTATAGTCAGAGATATTTGATTTTCTTTGTAGATGTATCCTGATACCAATGGTAGAATTTCTCCAAGATAGGCATTCCAAGCCTTTTTTGTGTCATAAAACTCTTTGGAAATCTTGTGAATCTGTAGACTCCAAATGTTTTAAGATGTGTACCAAACGAATAGGGTTACAAGATAAATACAATACAAAGCAAACAAACTGACTAGAATTATCAACATAAAACTGTATTATATTTATTATATACTTGAAGGCTGTTAAGAGAGTAGATCTCAAAAGTTCTCTCAGTATATACATACACATAAAGGTAACTGTGAGGTGCTGGGTTTGTTAACCTTATTGTGGTAATCATTTCACAATATATGTAGCAAATCATCATGTACACCGGTGCCTGTCAATTATATTTTAAAAAGCTGGAAGAAAAGATGAAAGGAAAATCTTTAAAGAGAAATAGACATGATTCTCTGTTATGGTACTAAACAACAAAATCTGGTGGGTATGTGATACCATAATTTTGTATTAGTGAAAGCATAAAAGAAATTTTTATCTAACGTAATGTATTTTGACAATGTATGATATTTATTGGTCAGAAAGTCTCCCATCTTGCTATTAATATTGTGATTTATTGCCTACCTTCATAATAAAAGGAAATGCTTATTTTCAGTTAGAATGCGGTGACATTAAAGATATAACTTTTCCCATCCAAGTTACCAGACCTTTTATCCATAGTCCCCTTGGGGATCTGTGTACTTGAGGTTAAGAACCACTACTCCAGAGTGCATACCTGGTAGTGGAATTGCTGGGTCATAAGATATGTATATATACATTTTTACTAAATAGTGCCAAATTGTTTTATAAATTTATGCCATAATAACAGTGTAGTAAAAACAATCTTTTCTTACCAATTTTTAATTATTGCTCACCTGGTTTGGTGAGTCTGAAGATGCATTTTTATACCTCACATAACAGATATTGTTAAAGGGTGAAGGAAATATATGAGGTGGGCAAAGGCAACAATCCAGTTGATGGTAGTCCTACTTGATTTTGTCCAAAGGCCAGGCTCATGCAAATCTGCAAAGGGAAGCAGGAGAGGTGGATCCAATGCTGGCCCAGCTGAGGAGGGCAATGGCTCCGCATGTCAATTCCAGATGCTTGTATTTTGGTGACATCCCTGTGTGAGTACTTTCTCAGTACTACATTCGGTGGCCACTAGGTGGTGCTATAGACTAGTTTTTCTTAATTAGATCTCAAATAGTGGGTGCTATTTTTATTGTTATTTTTGAGTTCTTGTAACTTAAGCTTTAGGTATTTAGAGTGGAATTAGCTTACTATTTTTTTTCCATATGGAATTATATACTGGAGAGAAAAATTTCAGTAAAGATAAGTTACTATCCTAACTTTTATGAGTTACTTTATTTTTTTTAATATAAATAAGCAGTAATAACATACCAGTTTTCAAAATGTTCCTGAACAAGTATCTTTCTCCTATCAGTGAATATTATTAAGCATCTTTTGCGTATTGATCATTGAATTAAATGCTGTGGGGAAGGAAAAAACACTGGATGCCTGTTAAGTTTGTCAGCTTGTCTTGAAATTTCTGTATAAGCCTTTTTGCTGCTATTCTTCTTAGGATAAGGAACAGAAAAGACTGGTGAGTACCTCAATATTAATGTCTATTAATAAAATAGTTTTTATTACTAAAACACATAAACCTATGAGTTCAATATCCATTATATCCCATTTTACATGTCCTGCATTAATTAGATTTATGTTTTGCATTCAAAGTGAATTCTAGTGATGTCATTTTAAAACCTTTCATTAATACAGGAAATTATTTCCTAAAATAGGCATTGCAAATCTATTGCTTTGGATAATCCTTATGCCTTAAAAGCTAGAGTTGGGGAGAAATATTAAGGGCAAGATATTTTTGGATCTTTAGCTACTTGTTTTAGATTTTTATTACTATATATAACTGGTTTCTTTCTAGGTATATGTCGAAACACCTTTTAGCTTTAGGCACTTGTGTATTTAGTTTGTGACACATTTTTTTCATGAAGTTCCTCTTTCAAGTGAATACCCATTATTCAGTGCTCTCCAATGTATTTCTTCACCTCCACAAATTGTGATAGGTACTTTCCAGCTAAGTAATCATCACCTTTTAATCTGTTTTAGTTTTACTTGACCATCGTTGATTGTTTTTGTAGCATCTATGTAATCTCTTAAGTTTTCTTTATTCTCAATATTGTACTGAGAACCAGAGCATTAATGCAAGGGGCTTGTAGGCTGTGTCCAAAAGCAGGGGTCCTATGGTCTCTTTTGCCCTTTGTTAGGTCCTTCCAGATATTGCCAAACACTCTCTCTGATCTCTGTTCAAATGTCCCTCTATCTTTTTTTTAAGTTTATTTTGACATCATTAATCTACAATTAAATGAGTAATATATGTCCCTCTATCTTTTATGAAGGTTGACAGAAACCTAATTTATGGGAATTCTGCACTGCTCAGAGTTTCCCTCTGAAAAACATTCTAAATTGACTCTCAAGATAGCATTATAGTACTCCTAAGAAGCAGCCTTCATATTCAACATGATTTTCTTACATAATGTAACTTAATATTAAAAAGTATAGTTTCTAGTTTTCCTGCTCCTTTGGAATCATCTTACATTCCTACAGAGCACAAAATAAAAACTACAAGTAGTGAAGAGTCGTAACTTTTCAGTTTGCCTCAGTATAATTCCTGTTTCATAGTATTTTTCACTGAATAACCATCCTGAGCCTGTAAGTATTTTGGAAAGAGACATGTCTCAATCCATGTTACTAGAGTCTCTTTCATGATTAACTCTTTACTGAGACTGGGCCCTCATTTGATTGGTTAATCCTTCCCTCATTCCTGTTAAGTTGTCCTCATTTTCAAAGGTTTTAATATTTACATAAAATTTTAAAATTATACATCCTATTCCTATCCCTCTTTGAGAGAATATCAGTGAAACCTACTTCACAGATAAGAGAATGTTAGATTCTAATGTGCCTGATGTCATGTAGGAGCTGACATATATGTGTTTAACTCTTTCTTACTCTTTTTCCCTTCACTTTGTGAAGCTGGTATTTCCATTTTACACATTGAAATAAAACAGCAAACAAGAAGCACAAAGAAGCTAAAGCTACTGCCATAGGGTCACAAAATGAATAGTTTAGAGCCATTTCATTCATTTTAGTTGCTCTTTTATAATCTAGTGTTATAGGATACCATAACTTAGTTTTTCTTTCTCATGTTAATATTTAAGTGTTCCCATATGTTTATTTTATGTATAATGCTTCAGTGAATAACTCTGGATATATCTCCTTAGGCATATTATATGGAGTTAATGAGTGTGGTTTTGAAGTAAGTGGAATTGAATGAACTTCACACTTTTTATAATATTGATTTATACTACCACTTGCAGTGAATGGGATTTCCTTTTTCTCCACTTTGTTGACAATTCTTTTAAGAGTTTAATATTCAACATTTAGATATTTGATCTATCTCAAATATATTTTGGTTAAAGTCTGAGGTAGAGGTTTAATTTTTTTCAATATTAATAGGACATTAAATGCAAAGGACAATTTTAAAAATATTTCATCCATTTCCTAGTGATTTGCAATGACATCTTCTATCAAACACCATTTATTTATGACATAAACTTATGCATATGCCCAGGCTGTTTCTGAATTGTCTACCTTATTTCATTGATATATTTACCTGTACCAATACTTTTTATATATAATGCTACCTGAATTACTGTAGCTTTATCATCCATCTTGACATTTGGTGCTGTAAATATGCAGTTATTATTATATCATTGTGTTGACTATTCTTAGTTTTTACATTTAATTTGAATTTTGAGTAACCTTCAGAAATAAAAAAGTACCACTTTCATTTTAATTGAAATTCTACTAAATTTATAGAGAAATTTGGGATGAATTAACATATTTTTCATGAATTTCTTAACATTAACAAAATACAGCTCCCCAGTTTGTGGGAAGTTTTCCTCTAAGTATTTTAATGAAGAATTATACTTTCTTCAAAAATTCCTTATACAGCTTTTTTAGACTTATTTGTGGTCACTTTATACTTTTGTTGGTGTTGTGACATGATTTTTAAAGTGCATTTTCTAACTAGTAACTACTGGAAAAATAATTGAATTTTGTATATTGACTATTATTTAGCAGCCTTACTAAAGCATGTTTATTTAAATTTTAAGATTTTTTTATTACAATTTTTAAAGGTATTGATTTACACTCTTACGAAGGTTTCACATAAAAAACAATGTGATTACTACGTTCACCCATATTATCGAGTCCCACCCCATACCCCATTGCAGTCATTGTCCGTCACTGTAGTAAGATGCCTCAGAATCACTATTTGCCTTCTCTGTGCTACACTGTCTTCCCAGGGTCCCCCCCACACCATGTACTAATCATAATGTCCATCAATCCCCTTCTCCCTCCCTTCTCACCCACCCTCCCACACCTCTTCCCTTTGGTAACTGCTAGTCCCTTCTTGGAGCCTCTGAATCTGCTACTATGTTGTTCCTTCAGTTTTGCTTCGTTCTTATACTCCACAAATGAGGGAAATCATTTGGCACTTGTCTTTCTCCACCTGGCTTATTTCACTGAGCATAATATCCTCCAGCTCCATCCATGTTGTTGCAAATGGCAGGATTTGTTTCCTCCTTATGGCGGAATAGTATTCCATTGTGTATACGTACCACATCTTCTTTATCCATTCACCTACTGATGGACACTTAGGTTGCTTCCATATCTTGGCTATTGTAAAAAGTGTTGCAGTAAACATAGGGGTGCATATGTCTTTTTGAATCTGAGAACTTGTATTCTTTGGGTAAATTCCTAGGAGTGGAATTCCTTGGTCAAATGGCATTTTTACTTTTAGTTTTTTGAGGAACCTCCATATTGCTTTCCACAATGGTTGAACTAATTTACATTCCCACCAGCAGTGTAGGAGGGTGTTCCCCTTTCTCCACATCCTCACCAGCATTTGTTGTTCTTAGTCTTTTTGATGTTGGCCATCCTAACTGGTGTGACGTGATATCTCATTGTGGTTTTGCCTTGCATTTCCCTGATAATTAGCAATGTGGAGCATCTTTTCGTGTGCCTGTTGGCCATCTGAATTTCTTTCTTGGGGAATTGTATGTTCATATCCTCCACCCATTTTTTAATTGGGTTATTTGCTTTTTGTGTGTTGAGGCCTGTGAGTTCTTTATATATTTTGGATGTTAACCCCTTGTCAGATGTGTCGTTTACAAATATATTCTTCCATACTGTAAGATGCCTTTTTGTTCTTCTGATGGTGTCCTTTGCTGTACAAAAAGTTTTTAATTTGACGTAGTCCCATTTGTTCATTTTTGCTTTTGTTTTCCTTGCCCAAGGACATGCGTTCAGGAAAAATTTGCCCATGTTTATATTCAGGAGATTGTTGCTCATGCTGTCTTCTAAGAGTTTTATGGTTTTATGAGTTGCATTCAGGTCTTTGATCCATTTTGAGTTTACTTTTGTGTATGGGGTTAGACAATAATCCAGTTTCATTCTCTTGCATGTAGCTGTCCAGTTTTGCCAACACCAGTTGTTGAAGAGGCAATCATTTCCCTGTTGTATGTCTATGGCTCCTTTATCATATGTTAATTGACCATTATGTGGTTGGGTTTATATCTGGGCTCTCTAGTCTGTTCCATTGGTCTATGGGTCTGTTCTTGTGCCAGTACCAAATTGTCTTGATTACTGTGGCTTTGTAGTAGAGCTTGAAGTCAGGGAGCATAATCCCTCCCACTTTATTCTTCCTTCTCAGGATTGCTTTGGCTATTCAGGCTCTTTTGTGGTTCCATATAAATTTTAGAACTATTTTCTCTAGTTTGTTGAAGAATGCCATTGGTATTTTGATAGGAATTGCATTGAATCTATAGATTGCTTTATGCAGGATGGCCATTTTGACATATCAATTCTTAAATATTAAAATTAAAAAAATAGATTCTTTTTCATTGCTGTATAGACAGACTTATTTTCAGGCAATAGTGACAATTTTGTTTCTCCTTTTACTATCTTTATCTCCTCTCCTTCCCTTTCTTCTTTCCTTCCTGTTTTTCTCTCTTTCCTTCCTTTCCTTTGTCTCTTCCTATCTCCTTCCTTTCCCTCTGCCCTTTTTCTCTCTCTCTCTCCCTCTCCCTCTCTCTGTCTTTCCCTCTGTCTCTTGCTCTTTCTCTCTGTTTGTTGTGCTGGGGAGGATTTCTGTGCAAAGCTGAGTTTGTGACTTTAAAGGGAACTTGTTACAAGTTTTTGCTACATATACTTTGTCAGGTTAAAGATGTTTTCTTCTGTTTCCAGTTTGCTAAGTTTTTAATTTTTAAAATTATGAATGATTGAATTCTATCAAAAGCCTTTTCTGTAGTTACTGAAATGATCATTCATTTTTATTCTTTAATAAATATTGTGGATTACATTAAATATTTTCTAATGTCAAGACTTCCTTGCATACCTGAAATAAACGATACCTGGATACTTGGTATTATTAATTTGTACATTGTTTGATTCTGTTTGCTGGTATTTTATTTAGAATTTTTCTATGTTTATAAGTGAGATTGGCTCACTATTTTTTTCTTTCTCATATTGTCCCTGTTCAGTTTTTGTTTCAGTGTTATATCAGGCTTATAAAAAGAGTTGGGAGAGCTTCCCACCCTCATTTTACATTTTATGAAACAATTTGTGTATGATAGAGGTTACCTATGCATGGAAAACATATTAGAATTATCCAGGAAAATTGCTTGGTCCTGGTAAAATTTTAAACTACTGATTCAGTCCTCACCTGTCTTCAGATATTTCATTTCCTCTTTTGATAACTCTCTGAGTTGCATTCTTAGTGTGTTTATTTTCAGTCATTCTTATTCAATATACACATTTAAGACTATAAAATTTCTTCTACTAATTTTTACAATCCTATTCTTATCATAAAGTTATAAATATGTTGAAATTTCCATCACATTTTTAACCTATGAATTATTTAAAACATGTTTCAAAATGTCCACATTTAAAAGATATTTTTGCGTTTTGTCTTTGCAATATTGATTTCTCCTGTTACATTATGTCCATAGTTTGTGGTTTGAATGATATTAGTTGTTTGGATTTCATTAAGACTGGCTTCCATTCCTAATGTATCATCAGATATATAAATATTTTATTTGATTTAAAAATATTCTCTACAGTTTGAGTGTAAAGCTACACGTGCACATAGACACACACACATTTGATTGTCATAATTTTTTAAGATACTTGTTTAACTTAACACAATCACTAATTAATATACCCACAGTCCTTCTGAATAGTACCAAGGACCTTAACATGTTTATCTCATATTTCTAACCCCGCCCATCATTTTCTGTATTATTTGCATCTAAGATTTCAGTTTCACCTTAAGTTTCCCAATTGTAAGTGTGTTTGTTCTTTCTTTATTTACAGTGACAGATTAGATACACCCACATATCCACCAATCTGTTTTTTTACTATTGTTTTAATATTCATTTCTTTTCATAGAGGGACAATTTGTTTCTTTCTGATTTTCCCTATGTGTTTTTTTCTAAAATGTCTTCATTTGGTCTTATTTCTTGAAAAATAGTTGAGTTTGGTACAGATTTCTAGGTTTTCAGTTAATTTGCTTGAACAATTTGAAGATATTATTCCATTGACTTTGGGCCTCTCTTCTCAATGATGTCATTTTTACCCTATTATTAATTTTGAAACATTTGAAAAAATATTATAGTAAAATATAATAAGAGCATTCATTATTAAGAATAGGCTGTGCTTCTTTATTTCTTTATTTTTTTTCTTATTTATTTTTCTTTTGGTATCGTTAATGTACAATCACTTGAACAACCTTATAGTTACTAGACCCCCTAGTATCAAGTCCCGCCTACATACCCCACTACAGTCACTGTCCATCAGCGTAGTAAGATGCTATAGAATCATTACTTGTCTTCTCTATAAATACTGCCTTTCCCATGTCCCCTGCCACTGCATTATGGTGTGCTAATCGTAATACCCCTTTTTTCCCCTTATCCCTCCCTTTCCACCCATTCTCCCCAGTCCCTTTCCCTTTGGTAACTGTTAATCCATTCTTGGGTTCTGTGAGTCTGCTGCTGTTTTGTTCCTTAAGTTTTTCCTTTGTTCTTATACTCCAGAGATGAGTGAAATCATTTGATTCTTGTCTTTCTCTATCTGGCTTATTTCACTGAGCATAATACCCTCCAGCTCCATCCATGTTGTTGCAAATGGTAGGATTTGTTTTCTTCTTACAGCTGAACAATATTCCATTGTGTATATATACCACATCTTCTTTATCCATTCATCTACTGATGGACACTTAGATTGCTTCCATTTCTTGGCTATTGTGAATAGTGCTGCGATAAACATAAGGGTGCATATGTCTTTTTCAAACTGGGGTGTTGCACTCTCAGGGTAAATTCCTAGGAGTGGAATTCCTGGGTCAAATGGTATTTCTATTTTTACTTTTTTGAGGAACCTCCATACTGCTTTCCACAATGGTTGAACTAGTTTACATTCCCACCAGCAGTGTAGGAGGGTTCCCCTTTCCCCACATCCTCGCCAACATTTGTTGTTGTTTGTCTTTTGGATGTTGGCCATCCTAACTGGTGTGAGGTGATATCTCATTGTGGTTTTAATTTCCATTTCTCTGATGATTAGTGATGTGGAGCATCTTTTCATGTACCTGTTGGCCATCTGAATTTCTTCTTCGGAGAAGTAGTGTCTGTTCAGGTCCTCTGCCCATTTTTTAATTGGCTTATTTGCTTTCTGTTTGTTGAGGTGCATGAGCTCTTTATATATATATTTTGGATGTCAACTCCTTATCGGATATGTCATTTATGAATATATTCTCCCATACTGTTGGATGTCTTTTTGTTCTACTGATAGTGTCCTTTGCTGTACACAAGCTTTTTAGTTTGATATAGTCCCACTTTTTCTGTGCTTCTTTATTTTTTAAAAACTGCAATAAATATTCTATGTGGAAAGCATCATGACATTCTTAGACCAACTTCCATGGTCCGTTTAGGCACTCATAACATGTATTATAAATTAAATCTGACGTGTGATTTCCTTTATTATAAACATTATTACACATTTCAAAAAATAAGGACTCAAAAGTACTTTTTTTAAGATTTAGATTTTGAAATTTGTGCTTGCCAAATCATACCATAAAAATCTGAATTGTATTATACATACAGAAGAACAGAACAGAAGATATCTTCTGCAAAATCTATACAGAGAACCTTATTCTAGGGATTATAATTTTCTTCTTTATTCTGTAAAAAGAGTACATTTTGAATTTCATAATCTGATATCTTAGAGTTTTAAGGCAAACATTAACATCATATATACATATTTAAATAATTCAGTTTTGCACACACTATATAATTCTATACAATCATTCTTAGGGCTTCTAATGATTTCACGATTATAGTAGACAACTAGTTTTAAAAAAATGTGGTAGAATTTCCTAGCCTAGCCCAAAACTGAGTATGCCCTTAAAATCTATGTCACCTTGTGCCTTTACATAATTCTTTTTGTATTTGTCTTTTTCACTAACGGGAAGCTTTTTTTCTTTTTTTGCCTTATGTTCCTGAATTTTAATCTGTTATATGAAAAAAAGTAAAAACATTTAACACAAAGATTTCTAAATCTGTGTGCATTTATTCCTATTGAAGACACCATTTTCTTCTGAACCAAGATCATTTGAAACGTAGTTTTTATCATGTTAACTGTATTGATTGATTTACTTCAGTAGTTTCTTGTATTTGTTCCTCAGTCACTGAATTATGCTGTCTTTCAAAGTGTTTTGAAATTTAAACCTTTGATCAGAAGTATAAAATTTATTTTCAGTAACCCTTTTATCACTAATATCAGCATTCATTATATTGAGTAGTCTCACTATTTTTAAATAATCTTATGCATTGCAGCATGCATACTAATACTTATATTTTGTAATCAGTTGAGCTATCATTATAATACAACTAACATTAATGTATGTTGTCTTTAACCTATAATGACTCACATTTATAATCATTGTCCCACATCTGGTGTGAGAATCTGAATAGCATACATAAGAAATAGAAAAGTCAATTTCCAGTTTAATTGTTCAGAAAAATTCAACTTAATTTTCAGTAAAATTCAAGATCAAAAAAGTCCCTGGGAAATATGAGTGATTATGTAATTTGTTTTCAGATTGCTTAATGTATCAGTGTTACAACATGTATAGGTGATTATCATGAGTCTATAGGAATGGTATCAAAAACTTTATGGCCTTACTCATATTGAAAAAGTAGAATCACAGAATAAATACTGTAGAAAAAAACATATTTCTTTTGCTAGGTCTGTGTAATCTGACATTCCTAGGAATCAGTAGTCAAATCAGAAATAGCCAAAAACATGAAGGAATATGGCAAGCAGCACATCATGCCAAAAGAGTTTGTTGTTTTCTTTTTTTTTAATACCTTAAAACCTGGTTTTGGTAAATCTTTTGCTATATTTCTTTACTTCCCTTTCTTTCTCTTCTCCTTGAGACCATACCCCAGGAATAACAGCTAAAACTCTGACAGGAGTTCAGTATAGGAAATTAAGCTTCACTGTAATTAAAGTTAAAAATTAAAATGTTAAATTAATTAAAAAGTTTAATTTATTAAAAAATTAAAAATTAAAATTTCTTTTAAATTTCTCTTATAATAGTTGTAAATAACCTAACTTGCCTTTTTAAAATAGTGAATATTTTTCCTAAATTAATTTTAAGAGAATTTCTAATGGCATATTTTTGATGCAGTTTCTACCCTTGCCTCCTCCATTGACATAATATTTATTCAAGAACTGTATTCCTGACAGGCTTTGTATAATCTTTTTCAACACTGTATTATGAGAAGCTTCAAATATTAAGCAAAACTGAAAGAATTTTACATTGGACACCAATAGATTTTACTACTAACATTTTACTAGATTTGTTTATGCCATATCTATGTGTAGTCATCTTTCTATTCCCCTATTAAGTCCATGTCATTTTGGATGCATTATAAAGAAAAATGTATACAGCATTACCTTTTTCCTAAATATTTCAACGTGTGTATCATCAGCTAGCCTCTGAAACTCTATGTGTTTATAGTTTTTCTTTTAATTTAAAATGTGCATACACTAAATTCACAAATATTTATATAATATTCATAGTTTTGACAAATGCATGCCTTTGTCACTCAAATTCCTATAGAATATAAACATAACCTCAGAAAAGTTCCCTCATGGCCCAACCCAGTTGATACTTGCTGTAATCCATCCCCACTTTGGCAGCCGTTATTCTGTGTTTTAAAATACCATTGATTAATTTTACCCATTGTAGAATCTCAATATATACTCTTCTAAAAAGAACACTATGGCTGCTGTGCAGGGAACAGGTTGTAGATAAAAGTGGAATCAGGGATGTGGATTTGGGAAGCCATTGAAATAGCCTATGTGAGATGATGGTGGTTTAGACAGACAGGTAGCAATGGAAGTGGTCAAATTCAGAGTAAAGCTTGAAAATAGAGTTGATAGAATTTACTGACGGATTGGATGTGAGTGTATGGCACTGCCACCTTTTAGATGGGGAAGATTTGAGAAGTAGTTTGGGAGTAGAAAATCAAGGTTTTTAATTAGGACATAATTATACTTAAAATACCTATTAGATTAGATCTCAAGTTGGAGATATATTTATTTGGAGTCACCATTATATATCTTTTTATTTTGGTTATTGTCAAGTTATAAGCTCAACAAAATAATTAAGGGTTATATGTGTGTATAACTGGATTGAGTGGACTCTGCCTGATCTATTACAGTCAAACCTCTGATGCCTAGAATGAACAAAACCATATATATGACAAAGGGAATATTATTTTAACCAAGATTGTTGCTAGTTTTATGTCTCACATACAACAGTAATACTGCCCATATTGTATGAAAGGGCAGTTAAAAAAAACCTTAATTTAAAAAATGAATATGCTTTATATAAGAGAGCAAAATCCAAAGTATTAATCTTTTGATTGAAGGCCACTCTATTTTTTTTATTGAAGCATCTTATGTTGGCTTCAAATATACAACACAATGGTTCAACAGTTACCCATATTATTAAATTCTCACCCCCTCTAGTATGGTTACTATCTATCAGCATAGAAAGATGTTACAGAATCATTGACTATATTCTCCATGCTATACTACCATCCCTGTGACCAGCTTATATTGGGATTGTGAGTTACTGTGTCCTGTAATACCCCTCACCCTCTTCCCCACCCACCCTAAGCCCACTCTTATAATATTTGTGGGATTACAAAGACAAATAACTCACAGATTCTGCCTCTAACTACCTTTCAATAAAATCACAGATATATTGTGTACATATCAAAGTGACTTTGTTTTCATATAAGAAATATCCAAAGCTTAAATAGATTGCTATAGGATTTTTTCTTTCATTTTTTTATTGAGGTATAATTGATGTAAAATATTATGTTGGATTCAAGTATACAAGACAGTTATTCAAGTTACCCACATTATTAAATCTTCACCCCAACTAGTGTAGTTAATGTCAATGTAGAAAGATGTTACAGAACCACTGACTATATTCTCCATGCTGCACTTCCACTCTGTGACAGACTTATATTATGATAGAGATTTTTGTGTTTCTTTATCTCCCTCACCCTCATGACCATCCAGGGTTATCACCAGTCACTTCTCAGTGTCTATGAGTCTACTGCTGTTTTGTTCATTTTGGTTTTTTTTGTTTTGTTTTTAGATTCCACATATAAGTGAAATCATATAGGAATTTAACTTGGTGGAAGAAGAGGTAAAAGGTAGAAAGAGGTAGTTTTGTTAGGATCATGATAAAAGGCTTTGAGTCAGAGGAGACTTTTTTGAGGGTCACCTTGAGATTTTATACATAGGTTAAAAGGAAGGCAATTTTAGATGAAGAGAATGGTATCAGCAAAGATGCAGGGACAATCACAAGGATTACTTAAGTAATGGCAAATAAGCTTATTCACTTGCAGCATAAGAAAGGTAATCACACTGGAGGATAAAAAAAAAGATGGCAGCATGAGAAGTGAGGCATAAACCTCCTCCCAAAATCACGTAAAACACAAAAGTATAGCAAATATACCTAATCCTGAAAAAGCAACCTGAAGATTGCAGAATAGACTGCCTACATCTGGGGAAAAAGAGAAGACCTCACAGAAAAGGGGAAAGTAACAAAGTTGCGGTCCAGTGGGACCCAAGTCCTCCTCCGACCCAAGCCCACAGGTGGGAGGAGGAGAAACAGAGTGAGGAGGGAGTAGAAGCCCAGGTCTACTGAACACCCAGTCCTGGATATCTGCTCTGGAAGCACAAACCCAAAGTACATGGTGCTGTGGATATTAGTGGGGCTGGAAAGCAAAGATGGGTGGAATACTCAGAGAGACTGAGATTCCAGCCACCTGTGGAGAACAGGTACACACAACTGGCCCCCCTGGGACAAAAGAAAGGTGGGCACTTTGAAGGACTTCCCAGCAGTGAGAGGGGTGCTAAAGGGGCAAAGATTACACAGAGCTTGCTGCTCAGGAGAAAGGGAAGGTGGACAAAACCTTCCCCGCATGCTGAGGCCAGCAGGTTGGGAACTCTCAGGAGCTTCAGATGCTCCATCCCACTTCCTCTCAATGCAACCCCGAGGCCTTCCATTGCAGTACTCAGTCTGCTGCTGCTCCTTCCTCCTGGCAGGCACCATTCCTTCTCACCTCCCCGACCCCACCACTGCACCAGGGCAGCCAGATGGTGGATCCACCCATGGCAGCTACAGGGGCATAGTACAGAGGCTCCTCCCTGCATGCATGGTCCACTGGACCTGGGAGTGGAGTCAGGCACTATAGCCAGGAAGGCAGGAAACACACTCAGCTGAGCTCTTTCCTCCTGGAAGGTGCCAGTTCCACTTGCCTGTGACCCTCGTCATTGCTGCAGATGCATGGCAGCTCCAGAGAGTTGAGCTTCTGGGCATTAGAAGGTGCTGCCTACACAAAGTTATTAAAGTTATTATTCCATAGGAAACACTAAAAAAATAAAGTGGTAAAAGTATTTGGCCCAAACAAAACTATAAGAAAAATGCCAGAAAGAGGGCTTAGTGAAACTGAAATCACCAATATTCTTGATAAGATTTCAAAGTAAAAGTCATAAACATGCTCATGGTCCTACAGAAAAATGATCAAGACCTCAGGGAGGACTTCAAGAAAGAGAAACTTTGAAAAATACAGTATCTGAAATGAAGCATACAATGGAGGAATTTAAAAGCAGATTAGATGAGGTAGAGGAGATGGTAAATGAAACACAAATTAGAGAACAACAAGAAAACAAGCTGACAGAGAGATAAAAGAATCTCTAGGAAAGAAAGAATAATAAGAACAGTGCAACCAATCCAAATGGAACAATATTTGCATTATAGGGGTACCAGAAAAAGAAGAGAGAGACAAAGGAATAGAAAGTCTCTTTGAGGAAATAATTGCTGACAACTTCCCCAATCTGGGGAAGGAAATAGTCACTCAGGTAATGGAAATGCAGAGATCTCCCAACACAAGGAACCCTAGGAAGACAACACCAGGATATATAACAATTAAAATGGCAAAGATCAAGGACAAAGAGAGAGTATTGAAAGTAGCCAGAGAGAAAAAAATGACCTATAAAGCAAACCCCATCAAGCTATCAGCAGACTTCTCAACAGAAATATTACAGGCCAGAAGGGAGAGGCATGGTATATTTAATGTAATGAAACAAAAGGGCCTTGAACCAAGGTTACTCTATCTGGCAAGATTATCATTTAAATTTGAAGCAGGGATTAAACAATTTCTAGATAAGCAAAAGTGAGGGAATTTACCTCCCAGAAACCAATGCTACAGGGTATTTTGGAGGGACTGCTGTAGATGGAATTGCTCCTAAGGCTAAATAGCTGTCACCAGAGAAAATAAAACCACAGTAAAGGATATAGAACAACTACTAAGCAAATACAAAATTAAGCCAATTAGTCCCAAAGGTAGTCAAGGGATGCATAAAGTGTACAGAATATGACACCAAACATATAAAGAGTGGAGGAGGAGGAAGAAGGAGAGAGAGAGGAAAAGAACCATTAGATTGTGTTTGTAATAGTGTAATAAGTGAGTTAAGGTAGACTGTTAGATAGTAAGAAAGTTGTCCTTGAACTTTTGGTAACTACAAATCTAAAACCTGCAATGTCAGTAAGTACATATCTATTGATAGTCATCTTAAATGTACATAGACTGAATGCACCAATCAAAAGCCATAGAGTTGCAGATTAGATATAAAACAAAACCCATTTATGTGCTGCCTACAAGAGACTCACTTTAAACCCAAAGACATACACAGACTAGAAGTCAAGGGATGGAAAAATATATTTCATGCAAATGATAGGGAGAAAAAGGCAGGAGTAGCAGTACTTATATAAGACAAAAGAGATTTCAAAACAAAGAAAGTAGGAAGAGACAAAGAAGGACATTACATAATGATAAAGGGGTCAGTCCCAAAAGAGGATATAACCATTATAAATATCTATGCACCCAATATAGGAGCACCTAAATATTTGTAAAAAATACTAATGGAATAAAAGGGGGAAAAAGAATGCAATGCACTCATCTTAGGAGACTTCAACACACGACTCACTCCAAAGGACAGATCAACCAGACAGAAAATAAGTAAGGCCACAAAGGCATTGAGCAACACATTAGAACAGATGGACCTAACAGACATCTACAGAACACTCCACTCAAAAGTAGCAGGATACATATTCTTTTCAAGTGAACATGGAACATTTTCCAGAATAGATCACATACTAGGTCACAAAAAGAGCCTCAATAAATTCAAAAAGATTGAAATTGTGTGTGAACCATCTTCTCAGACCACAAAGCTATGAAACTAGAAATAAATTATGCAAAGAAAACAAAAAAGCCCACAAACACATGGAGGCTTAACAACATGCTCCTAAATAATCAATGGATTAATGACCAAATAAAAACAGAGATCAAACAATATATGGAGGCAAATGACAAAAATAACATGATGCTCCAAGATCTGTGGGATACAGCAAAGGCTGTGCTAAGAGGGAAGTATATTTCAATACAGGCTTGCCTCAGGAAAGAAGAACAATCCCATATGAACAGTTAAAACTCACAATTAATGAAACTAGAAAAAGAAGAACAAATGCCCAAAGTCAGTAGAAGGAGAGACATAATAAAGATGAGAGCAGAAATAAATAAAATGGAGAAAAATAAACAGTAGAATCAATGAAAGCAGGAGCTGGTTCTTTGAGAAAATAAACAAAATAGATAACCCCCTAGCCAGACTTATCAAGAAGAAAAGAGAGTCTACACACATAAACAAAATCAGAAATGAGAAAGGAAAAATCACTATGGACACCACAAAAATACAAAGAATTATGAGAGAATACTATGAAAAAGTATATGCCAAAAAATTGGATAACCTAAAAGAAATAGTCAACTTTCTAGACAAATACAACCTTCCAACACTGATCCAGGAGGAAACAAAAGAAATCTGAACATACCAATTACCAACAATGAAACTGAATTGGTAATAAAAAAAACTACATAAGAACTAAATGCCTGGCACAGATGTCTTCACGGCTGAATTTTATCAAATATTTAAGGACGACGTAATACCCATCCTCCTTAAAGTTTTCCAAAAAGTAGAAGAGGAGGGACTATTCCAAACTCATTCCGTGTGGCTAGTATCATTCTAATACCAAAACCAGACAAAGTTATCACAAAAAAAGAAAATTACAGACCAATATACCTGATGAACGTAGATGCAAAAATCCTCAACAAAATATTAGAAAACCAAATTAAAAAATACATCAAAAAGATCATCCATCATGACTAAGTGGGATTTATCCCAGGGATGCAAGGATGGTACATATTCAAAAATCAATAAACATTATATACCACATCAACAAAAAGAAAAATCACTTGATTATATTGATAGATACTGAAAAAACATTTGACAGAATTCAACATCCATTCATGATAAAAACTCTCAGCAAAATGGGTATAGACGGCAAGTACCTCAACATAATAAAAGCCACATATGACAAACCCACATCCAGCATCATACTTAACAGTGATAAGCTGAAAACTTTTCTTCTAAGATCAGGAAGAAGACGAGGATGCCCACTCTCACCACTTTTATTCAACCCAGTACTGGAGGTCCTAGCCACAGCAATCAGACAGCACAAAGAAATAAAAGGTATCCATACTGGTAAAGAAAGAAGTGAAACTGTCACTGTTTGCAGATAACATTATATTGTACATAGAAAACTCTAAAGAATGCACCAATAAACTACTAGAACTGATAACTGAATACAGCAATGTAGTAGGATAATAAACTGATACACAGAAATCTGTTGTATTCCTAAATACCAACAATGAACTAGCAGAAAGGGATATCAAGAAAACAACTCCATTTACAATTGCATCAAAAAGAATAAAATATCTAGGAATAAACCTAACCAAGGAAGTGAAAGACCTATACTCTGAAAACTACATGATGCTCATGAGAGAAATTAAAGAAGATACCAATAAATGGAAACACATCCCGTACTCATGGATAGGAAGAATTAATATTGTCAAAATGGCTACCCTGCCTAAAGCAATCTACAGATTCAATGCAATCCCTATCAAAATACCAACAGTGTTCTTCAACGAGCTAGAGCAAATAGTTCTAAAATGTATATGGAGCCAACAAAATATTAGCAAACCGAATTCAAAAATACATCAAAAAGATCATCCATCATGATCAAGTGTGATTCATCCCAGGGATGCAAGGATGGTACAACATTAGAAAATCCATCAACATCATCCACCACATCAACAAAAAGGACAAAACCACATGATCATCTCCATAGATGCTGAAAAAGCATTTGACAAAATTCAACATCCATTCATGATAAAAACTCTCAACAAAATGGGTATACAGGGAAAGTACCTCAACATAATAAAGGCCATATATGACAAACCCACAGCCAACATTATACTTAACAGCAAGAAGCTGAAAGCTTTTCCTTTAAGATTGGGAACAAGACAAGGATGCCCACTCTCCCCACTTTTATTCAACATAGTTCTGGAGGTCCTAGCCACGGCAAGCAAACAACACAAAGAAATAAAAGGCATCCAGATTGACAAGGAAGAACTCAAACTGTCCCTGTTTTCAGATGACATGATATTGTACATAACAAACCCTAAAGAATCCACTCCAAAACTACTAGATCTAATATCTGAATTCAGCAATGTTGCGAGATACAAAATTAATACACAGAAATCTGTTGCATTCCTATACGCTTATGATGAACTAGCAGAAAGGGATATCAAGAAAACAACTCCATTCACAATCGCATCGAAAAGAATAAAATACCTAGGAATAAACATAACCAAGGAAGTGAAAGACCTATACTCTGAAAACTACAAGACACTCTTAAGAGAAATTAAAGAGGACACTAATAAATGGAAATTCACCCCATGGTCTTGGCTAGGAAGAATTAATATTGTCAAAATGGCCATCCTGCCTAAAGCAATCTACAGATTCAAAGTAATTCCTATCAAAATTCCAACAGCATTCTTCAATGAACTAGAGCAAATAGTTCAAAATTTATATGGAATGACAAAAGACCCTGAATAGCCAAAGCTATCCTGAGAAGGAAAAATAAAGCAGGGTGATTTATGCTCCCTGACTTCAAGCTCTACTACGAAGCCACACTAATCAAGACAATTTGGTACTGGGACAAGAACAGACCCATAGACCAGTGGAACAGAATAGAGAGGCCAGATATAAAACCAAGAATATATGGTCAATTAATATACAATAAAGGAGCCATAGATATACAATGGGGAAATGACAGCCTCTTCAACAGCTGCTGTTGGCAAAACTGGACAGCTACATGTAAGAAAATGAAACTGAATTACTGTCTAACCCCATACCCAAAAGTAAACTCAAAATGGATGAAAGACCTGAATGTAAGCCATGAAACCATAAAACTCTTAGAAAAAAATATAGGCAAAAATCTGTTGGACATAAACATGAGCAACTTCTTCATGATCATATCTCCCCGGGCAAGGGAAACAAAAGCAAAATGAACAAGTGGGACTACATCAAACTCAAAAGTTTCTGTACAGCAAAGGACACCAACAGCAGAACAAAAAGGCATCCTACAGTATGGGAGAATATATTTATCAATGACATATCCGATAAGGGGTTGACATCCAAAATATATAAAGAGCTCATGCACCTCAAAAAACAAAAATCAAATAAGCCAATTAAAAAATCTGCAGAAGAGTTGAACAGACACTTCTCCAAAGAAGAAATTCAGATGGCCAACAGGCACATGAAAAGATGCTCCACATCGCTAATCATCAGAGAAATGCAAATTACAACCACAATGAGATATCACCTCACACCAGTTAGGATGGCCAACATCCAAAACACAAACAACAACAAATGTTGGCGAGGATGTGGGGAAAGGGGAACCCTCCTACACTGCTGGTGAGAATGTAAACTAGTTCAACCATTGTGGAAAGCAGTATGGAGGTCCCTCAAAGAAATAAAAATAGAAATACCGTTTGACGAAGGAATTCCACTCCTAGGAATTAACCCTAAGAATGCAACACCCCCGTTTGAAAAAGATATATGCATCCTTATGTTTATCGCAGCACTATTTACAATAGCTAAGAAATGGAAGCAACCTAAGTGTCCATCAGTAAATGAATGGATAAAGAAGATGTGGTACATATACACAATGGAATATTGTTCAGCCGTAAGAAGAAAACAAATCCTACCATTTGCAACAACATGGATGGAGCTAGAGGGTATTATGCTCAGTGAAATAAGCCAGACAGAGAAAGACAGGAATCAAATGATTTCACTCATTGTGGAGTATAAGAACAAAGGAAAAACCGAAGGAATAAAATAGCAGCAGACTCACAGAACCCAAGAATGGACTAACAGTTACCAAAGGGAAAGGGACTGGGGTGGATGGGTGGGAAGGGAGGGATAAGGGGGGAAAAGGGGCATTACGATTAGCACATGTAATGCAGCAGCGGGGGACACGGGAAAGGCAGTGTTTATAGAGAAGACAAGAAATGATTCTATAGCGTCTTACTATGCTGATGGACAGTGACTGTAGTGGGGTATGTAGGGGGGACTTGATAATAGGAGGTCTAGTAACCATAATGTTGTTGAAGTGATTGTACATTAACGATACCAAAATAAAAAGAATTTATATGGAACCACGAAAGACCCAGAATAGCCAAAACAATCCTGAGAAGGAAGCATAACACTGAGGGATTATGCTCCCTGACTTCAAGCTCTACTACAAAGCCACAGTACTCAAGATAACTTGGTACTGGCATATGAACAGACCCATAGACCAATGGAACAGACTAGAGAGCCCTTATATGAACCCAACCATATATGGTCAATTAATATATGATAAAGGAACCGTGGATATACAATGGGGAAATGACAGCCTCTTCAACAACTGGTGTTGGCAGAACAACTACAGGCAAGAGAATGAAACTGGATTATTGTCTTATCCCACACACAAAAGTAAATTCGAAATGGATCAATGACCTGAATGGAAGTCATGAAACCATAAAACTCTCAGAAGAGAACATAGACAAAAATCTCTTGAGTATAAACATAAGCAACTTTTTCCTGAATACATGTCCTCAGGTAAGGGAACAAAGAGCAAAAATGAACAAATGGGACAACATCAAGCTAAGAAGCTTCTGTACAGGAAAGGACATCATCAGTAGAACAAAAAAGGTAGCCTCCAGTCTGGAAGAATATATTCATAAATGACTTCTCCAATGGGGGTTAACATCCAAAATATATAAAGAACTCACACAGCTCAACACCCAAAAAACAACCCAATTAAAAATGGGCAGAGGATCTGAACAAACACCTCCAAAGAAGAAACTGGGATGGCCAACAGGCACATGAAAACATCCTCCTCATCACCAATCATCAGGGAAATGCAAATGAAAACCACAGTGAGATATCACCTCACAGCAATTAGGATGGCCATCATCCAAAAAACAAATGTTGGTGAGGATGTGGAGAAAGGGGAACCCTCCTACACTGTTGGTGGGAATGTAAGTTAGTTCTGTCATTGTGGAAAGCAATATGGAGGTTTCTCAAAAAACTAAGAATAGAAATACCATTTGACTCAGTATTTCCACTCCTAGGAATTTACATGAAGAA
The DNA here is from genome assembly GCA_032199065.1 of Smutsia gigantea. Classification (NCBI taxonomy): domain Eukaryota; kingdom Metazoa; phylum Chordata; class Mammalia; order Pholidota; family Manidae; genus Smutsia; species Smutsia gigantea. The sequence continues at coordinate 28,696 of JAVSCE010016083.1, forward strand.
AGTAAGACCCCTGAATCAAAAAGACATATGCACCCCTATGTTTATCGCAGCACTGTTTGTATTAGCCAAGATATGGAAGCAACCCAAGTGTTCATCAATAGATGAATGGATAAAGAAGTGGTACATATACAGAAGGAATATTATTCAGCCATAAGAAGAAAACAAATCCTATCATTTGCAACATGGATGGAACTAGAGGGTATTATGCCAGTGCAATAAGCCAGGTGGAGAAAGACAACTACCTAATGATTTCACTTATTTGTGGAGTATAACAACAAAGCAAAACTGAAGGAACAAAGCAGCAGCAGACTCACAGACTTCAAGAAGGGACCAGCAGCTACCAAAGGGAAGAGGTTGGGGAGTGTTGGTGGTGGTGTGGGAGGGTGAAAGGGATTAAGAGGCACTATAATTAGCAATCAATATAGGTAGGTCATGGGTAAGGCAGTGCAGCATGGAGAAGACAAGTAATGACTATGGCATCTTACTATGTTGATAGACAGTGACTGCACTGGCGGGGTTGAGGACTTGATTATATGGGTGAATGTTGAAACCACAATGCTGTTCATGTGAAACCTTCATAAGATTATATATCAATGACAGTTTAATAAAAAAAGAAAGATAATCACACATTCATCCATTCATGAATTTATAAATGCCTAAAAATGGCTCTTTTCTCCTAGTTACCAAGGACCCTAAAATAAATATCACTCATACCGCCTTTAGGGAGCCTACGGTGTACTAGAAGAGACAGACAGGTATGAGCAAAGGTAAAGGGAAGGAACATTACTCATTGCATGGTATTAGTCAAGCACTGAATAAGGCATTTTATATATCTTTTTCTTATTCAATACTCGTAAGACCTCCTAATCTAGGGACTAAATTCCACATTTTATGGAATTAAATCCAGGACAAATGAAATCTCTGATAGATTGAAGTTTATAATCCCAGTAAACTGGAGAAAATGAGTTTGTAAAAAGCCTTGTGTGTTTTTGTTTATTTTTTATCCATGTCACATTGAATAAATAAAATACAATATAAATAAGAACTTTGAGGCACATTAAAAAAAATCTATGGAAAAATGGAAGAGGAAAAGGTAGAAACAGTTTCTTCCTGGAGGAGCTGATAAAGTGACAAAAAGGTGACATTTGTGAAATGTGATGAAAAGAAGAGGTGATACCTGCATTGACAAATAATGTAGTAGGACAAAAATTCTCAACTTTGAAATTTTCACAGTTGTTTTCTCAGAACGTAGACCCAGTTTCTAACTTCTTTTGAAATCTATCTTTCATTAAACTCCTTTCCCTAGGAGGACATACTCTATTTTACTTGAAAGAGGCTAATGTGATTAATGAAGGTTGAAATGGGGGAAAATGAATGGGTGAGTAGGAAGACTGGCTATTCGAAAATAGTAGAAAGAGATGCTTCACAGCAGTTGTGAGCTCTAATGCAAACGGCATTTCTTTCAATGACTGCTGTGGATATTGGGGTTTTTAAGAAATTCAAATAGAGGATATTAAAAGTATTTTTGGTTGCTGGACTCTATTTATTTGTTACAGATATGTTAACCATATGGATCCCAGTTTTACAGTTGTAAAATACTTGTATTTTATTTAATATTTAAATTGTAATAATTAAATTGTAATAATACTTCTTATACTCATAATGGAAGACAGGCAGTAGGTTGAGTTCTTTTTTTTTTCCTTTGGCTTTTTATTCAAAGTGAATGGCTTGATGTATTTTCACAAACAGAGCACATCACTAAAGGTGCTTGTGATAGGACACCGGTATTTCTAAATCATTGCTGTGATGATGCACTGTTCTCTTAAAACTTCCTGGATTTCTTTCCTGTAACTCTAAGAGCAGAAGCTGCAGTCTGCTTTAAGTGAAAAGCTCACTCTCCATTTTGGGAAGGACCATGCTGAGGAGCGCTTTGACTTAGGTATCCATTCATTTTTATTGGGAGAAGTGCTGATTCTTATGGAAAAAGGAATTGAATAGACATCAGTCTTGTTGCAGGACAGGAGTTAGAGAGGAAATGGATTTAAGAGGGCTCATGTGAAGGGGGATGGCTAATTGATACCAAGGACAGTAATATTTAATATTGTTTTTTCTTATTTATCATAGAGTCCCTCTATTTTATTTTCAAAACTAAGTAAGGTGTTAAACATAGTGGCCTTTTGAATGTGGATATTTGGGTGATTTATGTCTATTCTTTGTGGGAAAAATGTATTGCTGAGAGCTTAACACAGAAGCACACGGGATTACAAGAGAAGAATGATGGAAAAGTTTAGAAAATGATAGTATGGCACAAAAATGAACCAGAAACTAGGAAAAGGTAAACACTATTGAGAAATTATTGGGAAGGTGATTTGAGTGCCTGTAGGCATGCAGAATAGAAATGAAATTATTTAGTTGTTACAGGGAAGGAGAGTCCCTGAAGGCTGGAGAACTTGAACCTCTTAAGTAATATATCCTCATGTTTTTTTGTCTCAAAAGTATGAGTGGAGAGATGAGGTACAAAGAAATACTTTAGTTAGGACTATATGATTATTAGTGATGAAAATCCAAATCCAAATCAGATTTTTATAGAAAGGTAATTTATTGACTCATATAGCTAAAAAGAAAAATTATGAACTGACTTTAGACACAGCTGGACCAAAGAGTTAAAATAACAGAATCAGATACATTCTCTCTGCTTCTCTCAGTACCCCTTTGCCTATGTTAGACTTTCTCCATTACTGGCAGAGAATGGTTGCCAGTTTACATTTTACCAGTTTAGCAATCCTAATAGTAAGAGCACGTCTTTTCTTATACTGAGACAGCATCCTTTGGTTGAGTTTGATTAGCCTGGCAGGACTCACTTGCAGCACTAAATGAGTCATCGTAACTAGAAGGATTTGCTTCTTAAATTGCCTAGACCTTTGTTCTGTCCAATACCACTATTTCCAGAGGATAGGGTCAGCTCCCTCCAGCATCACATGGACTCAGGGAGAGACTGTTGAATTTCCAAAAGAAAAAATGCTTTTTTACTAGATGAGGAGATGCTGGACAACAAACCAATAGATGTTAAATTCAAAATGACTGAGAAAGGAGAACAGAGAGACAGAAGGAGAGAAAGAAAGTAGATGGAGAAGGGGAAGGGACAAGAAGTGGGATAAAATGGCAAAGAGAAGAGAAGGGTGAGAGCAGAGAGCAGAGAGGAGAGACATTTATCTTGAAGAGAAAGAAGCCTTATGCCCCTTATGGGACCAACTGGCAGAGCTGCATACAGCTAGAAACTGCAGACAAGACACTATTCAGAAGGTTTACATGGTCATTCTGTGTTGAAAAGAATGGGAGTCCAACATTAAGATTTATAATCAGGTAAATTTTCTTAACAATGGGTTCCATGACTTCATCTGTGAATACAAAGATCTGATCTCATCCCAGATAGAGGATATCATATGCCTCAAGTCCTTTCACATTTTCCATAGATGCAAGTGTCTGCTCAGGACTTTCTTTACAGCTTTCTTTACCTCCTTATTCCTCAGGCTGTAGATGATGGGATTCAGCATTGGGGTTGCCACCCCATAAGACAGTATAATAACCTCATCAGAGGCTTTTGTGGCCTTTGACTTGGGCTTCATGCACATGAAAAGGGCTGAACCATAGAACAAGATGACCACAGTTAGGTGGGCCAAACAGGTAGAAAAGGCTTTTTTCTCCCCTCAGCAGACTTAATTCTCATGATGGAAAAGATTATGAAAATGTAGGAGATGAAAACTAACAGCAGAGGAATCACCAGTATAACAATACCTGCCACTGTCATGATAAGTACATTGATGGTGATATCTGAACATATGAGTTTAAGAACAGCCAGGATCTCACAGGTAAACTGGTCAATATTGTTATTACCACAAAAAGGCAACATCATTGTCAGGACTGTTTGCACTGAGGAGTTCAGACAGCCTATGGTCCAAGACCATGCAGCCATGTGCACATACAGCACCCTGTTCATGATGATGGGGTACCTCAGTGGGTTGAGATGGCCACATACTGGTCATAGGCCATCATAGCCAGGAGGACGCACTCAGTGGAGCTCAAACCAAGAGAGGCAGCCATCTGCAGTGCACAGCTGGTGAAGGAGATGGAATTTCTTTTAGATACAGATATAACAAGCACTGGAGGAATAAATGACGATGTGTAACAGACGTCCAAGAATGAGACGTTTCCGAGAAAGAAGTACATGGGGGTGTGGAGGCGAGAATCCAGTACGCTGATGATAATGAGGAGACCGTTTCCCAGGAGGATTACCAGGTACATGATGAGGCAGAGCACAAACAGAAAACGCTGGAGCTCTGGGTATTGGGAAAGTCCCACCAGAAAGAATTCAGTCACCACAGAGTAATTCCCCATCTCTGTGTGTCTATGTCACCTTCAGGGTTTAGAAAATGACAAGACTCAGGGAAATTTGAATTTTTGATGTAGAGTTACCAAATCACTTTCACTTCCATAATTTCATTGTATTCTTAGAACTGCTGCTGAAATCAGCAAGGAGAGGGATATTCTGTTAATTTTATTAATGGTGAGACAGGCACTGAGAGATCACCACTACTGAGGCTCACATAGCAGCAAGCCTGTGAATTGTGCTGGAAAGTTCCAGGCTCCTAATGAAATAAAGTCCAGGAACAAACTCCCTTTAAAAGTGGATAACTAAGAATCTCTTTATTAATGAATATTTTAAAATATTACTTCATTTCAATAAGCTGTGTCTAATTTAATATATATATAATCAGAACTACATCACTTATCCTCAGTAAGACTTTTTAAATTTACATTTCTTTCTTAAGTCTCAGGTAGGTAAGCTAGTTGTCTCAGCTAGTAGAGTGGGGGACAGGGGGAATTTATAACTCTTTGGAACTTTGTTGTGAGAATTAAATTAGATAACACGTATCAAGTGACAGGCATAGTAGGAAGTACCAACATTTTATCTAAAATTATACATAATATGGAACACAATATACTAAAATATATAATGTAATATAAAGATAGTATTTATATATTCATAAATATAATAAATTATAACTTCTAAGTCCACTAGACTGACTCTGCCGGAAAAAATGCTTTAGTTTTTTTTAACTTTTAGGGCAAGGGGATTGAAATTTGCGACAATAGTTGATGGACTGTGAACATTTTCTAAAACAAGAAATAACCTGATCCAGACTACAAACTGGATAGATATACCCTAGGTAGGAGTCAGGACCTGGAATCAGCCCTCCTTTAGTATAAGCCACAGTCAGGTCTTTCTCCCTAACTTTTGTAATTTTCCAATGCTCTATTTTCTCTATTCTATCTTTGCCAATTTTCTCTGAGATGCATATATTGCATTTTTCCAGGCCAAGTCATATCACTTTATGAGTACTTATACATAATACTCTCTCTCAATTTTGATATTTGCTATGTTGGTATGATTATCCATATCTTCCACATTATTTTAGTTTTGGCCATGAGATTTCAATATCTGACTAATAATGGCTAATTTTTACTGAGTACTTTGTCGTAGGCACATTACATAGTTGTAAGTTCATTAACTCATTCAATCTTCAGTGCAACTCTTGATAACATTTTTTTGCTTACACTTTTCAGGGAAGGAAATATGAGACAGAAGTTTAAGTAACCTGTCCGAGGTCACAGAGACAGCATGCTAAAGGCAGAATTCAATTATCTAGTTCTGTAGTTCTGAAGTTGGCTCTCTTAACCACTTGACTAGACAGTCTCTCACAGATTCCTACACCAATTCTAAGGCGGAGAAGACTATTTAAAAAAATGTTCTCTGCTGTGTTAAACTGAAATGCAAAGCATCACTTGTTTGTTTTAGTTCTGATGTTAAGTGACATGATAGAGAACTCTGAAGGCTAGATCACAGTTTCTTTTTTCCTAATGTCTTTTGAGTGTGATGTTCATAGTTTTTTACATGTAGCAAGCAATTTTGCAATTATGAGAATGAGATAATCAAGAATATGATATGAGATTCCTTACCATCACATTGTCTATACCAAGCCAACCGTTGAAATTTACTACGTTTCATCTTTATTCTGCAAATCTGTGTATACTGTAGGATTTTTAAATGTCCAAAATCTTGCTTTGCCTGCTTTTTCCAGTGTAACTCATCTTTTGCTAAGATCTGTCTACTTATAAGTTTATTCCACATCATTAAACACTCAACTGTGCTTCAATTATTTCATATTTATTTTGTGAAGATGCCCAAACATATTTATAGAGTTATTATATAAAGGACTATATCTTATACTTTATTATACTACCACTGTCATAGCTGTGTTCACTGGGTTGTGGAGGTAGAATGAAAATATTTCATGCTGACCATATGTTCTCTCAAAGAACACAGGTTTTCTTTGACCTTTGTGTATCCAGAGAGTTTGAGGACATGGATGAGAGGCTTACTCCTTGGCGTGTCATAGAGGGCAGCACTTTAAATGTATCTCCTTTCCCGTCCCTTCATTATCATTTCTCTTCCTGTTAGAGAGTATCCTCCAGGCAGTGATTCTGGTAGCCTTAACACAAGAGACGATGGTTCCAATATCTTAGTTTATTGGAAAAAATTCCCTTCTTCCTGCTCCTCCTTTCCTGACTTCAGTCACATTTGCACATGGACTTATTTCCACAAAGGAATCAGTTAATTCAGAAGGTCTAAATTGTTTGAAGATATTTTTTGTGAAGGAAGAGAAAGAGAGAGAGAGAAGGAAACAGAATAGGAGTAGAAGGAGCCATTTTTTATTGTTAAAGAAAATGCACTAAACTTAAAACTTCTTTCCTGGGAGTAGGGTGGTTGAACAGAAAGGAATGAAAGAGGAATGACTGTCTTTCTCTGTGTTCAAAAATGGATATTTATCCAGAATCCAGGGTGAATAAGAGAAAAACAGGAACTTTACTATAATCAAATAATCCATGACAATGTGCTTTCTACCTGATAATCTCATGACAAGTCCTCTAGCTATTCCTCCAAGCACAACGTCACTCCTAAGTCCCTCTAATGAGAAATTCTGAAGCTGCTACTGACAGTCTCAATGCTCTGAAATGACCGTGCTGAATTTTGTTTAGTTTCCATAAAATACTGCAGTGTTTCTTTGTTCATTCGTTCATGATGTTTTCATATGCATAAAGGCTTCTACCAACTAGATATTATCTTTTCTAGGAAAACTTCTTAACTACTGGTCTAGGTTGGATGTCACTGCTGTGTGCTGTGTACTCTCTTAACATCCTTCATTTATTCTTTTATTCAGCACATAATATGCCATACATACTGTGATATGTAATAGGGGTTTTATTGTGAGTACTAGACTGTTAAAATGGACACTGGATATGAAATACTTATGGTAGCTATTCATAGATTTCAGAAACAAATCATTCATGTGCTATATAGCATGTTCCAATGCAAAAAAGTTATGGAACATTTTTCAAATTATTTTTTCAAACTAAAATTGCTCTTTACCCAAAACTGTCAAATAGAGAATAAAACTATGATCAATCTCATTTGTGAATGCATAATCAGAGAATACAAAGTACATCTAAACTGCATACTCAAATGATGTCATTTATTTTTATTAGTCCATGGAGTTCCATATTCTTGCTTAGAAATCTATAATATGTGACACAAATAGGTAACAAACATAAAATACATGCCTAAAAACAGTGCCAAACGCACTTCTCTTGATGAAAAGGCTTAGTAATAGTAATCTAGACTTAGGAAGAAAAATCATTAATAGAAAGATTATCTGTCTTAAACTGTTGGTCAACATAATTCCCAGTGTTGAGATGCTGGAGAGATTTCCCTAAAAGCCTTTCAAAGATTCATTACTATTACTATTTAATATTTTTCACCTAAAGGATCCAACAATAGAATAGAAAAACAAAAGTAAATGACATTGTATGTAATATATTTCAATTTAAACCATGCTTTAACCTTGTATTATTTTCTCTAGAATGCTGAAATTCTGTCATGTAATGGTTACAGTTACACACGAGAAGCCATACCATCACATGTGTATCACCAGTGCAAATGGTAGCCCAGGTGAAGAGTTAAGGACAAGGGACAGTGGTCATGATATAATATTATATGAAAACATGGAAGTTTCCTAATGGTATCAATGGTCACAATGTTATATATATAGTGCTTGAAGAATCTAGTTCAAAATGTTAACTGTAGTTTTCTCTGGAATGTGGGATTTTCGGCATTAAAATTATTCTCTAATTTCTTTATATTTTCAAAATAATTCTTCCTTAACCTCTATTTTATGATTATTAATATCAGAAATAGTATTTTCAAAATTTCCTGTGAATGGAATAGTAGCTAAGATGTCCAGGACTTTGGCCCCTGTTTTCTCTAAAACTCCAAGTAGGAAATGAAAGAATCAATGGAGAGGAATTTGGAGAGGGGATTTTCACATAGACTAATTTGATGCAGTTTAGTAATCTGAGTTCAGCCAATCACTCTCACCGATACATCCACCATCAGCTGACATACTGACACAGCCTCAATTTTTGCAAAAGGATTCTAGAACCCACCATTTCATGTGACCCAGCTCAGCAGTGCAGATAGGATGCTGGATAAAGCATCCAACAGTATCACACACACACACACACACACACACACACACAAAACATACGAGAAGCGCTACCTGGTGGGTAGGAGGGAGCCTGGGCAAACAGCAGGAGCTCCTGTTACCTTTTCTCTTTCTTCCATAAAAAGGTAGAATTTATTTTTCCTTCTGCAGGTTAGTTCATCTCTCTTTAAAGGCTCAGTCCTTACGGTGTTCCTCACCATTGGGCATCACCTGTGGGAAGAAAGCAACCTCTGCTTGGGAGTGTGATCATGAAGCAGTCACCCTTCTCCCCATGTTTACCAACAGGACAGAGCAGTGGTTTCTTGTGAAGCAGATGTACTCACGCAGACTCCTTGATTTAACCCAGGGCACGTTCTGAAGCAGAGCATGGCACTCACCATGGAAGATTTCCTCAATAGGAAATTTTCGGCACTGAATATTGCACCCCATGTCCTCCTTCATCCGTTTTTTTTTTTACTGTTTATAAAGTACTTTTGTTCTTTACATATAACATCTCTGGCCAACCATCCTGAATACTTGTCTGAGTAAGTGACTTTCTAGGAGCTCTAAAAGGGCATGATGCTAAGCAGTACTGGGGATTTGGAATAGGTCATCTTCTCCCTTTTCTACATGGTCTTGAGAATCATTCTGAATGTTTTTTCATTATTGTGCTGGAGCCTTTGTATGAACAGAAGGCTCACTTCTGGGATTGATTAGATCATGCCACCCTGCATATTGTAAATCATTTCTTGGGCTGTGGCACAAAACCCTACTTTTTCTGCTTCAACATTTGTTCTTATTGTTAGTAAGGTATCTTCATGGAGAGGTACTCTGTTATAACTGAAAGAGCAGTTGTCCTGGAGTCGGGGTACCTACAGCTCAGTGTGGGCCCTGTGGCGTCGTAGCTGTACAAACCTTGAGCAGGACAATTACCTTGAACACAGTGTAAAATGCGGTAACAGTACTCATTTTGTAGGGTTGATGTGAGGATCACTATAACTCACCTGAAAGATCTTGGTACTGAGGGGGTGCACAATACATGTTAGTTTAATCTGTACTCAGAGGCTGCCAAATTTTTCATTTTCTATGGCAAAGTGAAACAAATAATGTAAAAACATAAATCCTCCTTTTCCATGATTTTTCACTGTTTTATTTAAACCCTTTCACATAGAATAAACTGTTCAGAATTCCTTATTCCTCTGTTGCTAAGTACCAAAATAATTCTTCTCACCTGTGCTCATCTTCCTCATTTAAGCGTCAGTGAGAAATCATCACATCTCCACTTAATATAGATAAAGTTTATTGAGACTACTGTCTTCAGAACAAGGAAGCTGTTTTAGACACAAGCATAGGTATCTTTATGCATCATTCCCTTTCACCCGTTTTTCACTATCTTTTTCTGTCTACATATTCATTCTTAGAATGTTTTGAGTCTTAGCTCTCTTCTCTTTGAAGTACAGTCATGCTATTACAACCCACAGGAAGGTATCCCACAATCCAGATGACTGCTAGTAGTGATGAGGGGGCAGACAAGAAAAAAAAAAGCACTTTCATCCTAGTAGAAATTCATGTTATATAAATTTGTATCACTAGTAAATCAATCTGCCACATGAGTACTCTAACATCTAAGCCCTAAATATTTCCAGAGGGCACGTCAGTGACTCTGGTACCAATTTAAATACTCCTTTGTTTTCGTCTGAGAGACTCTGTAATCCCTTCTTGCTGAAGGTAGTAACTTTTATATTGATTAGAAATGATCTCTGAAAGTTCTAAATGATACCTTATTAAAAATCAGTATTTATTTGAATTAATTTTTTTCCCAATTATAGAAATAATATATATTCAATGTAGAAAATTTGGGAAAATCAGAAAACCCCAATGGAGAAAATAAGTCAGCCACAATTTCAGAGATAACTATTGATATTTTGATTATATTTATTCTTCTTGTAAACATAGTGAAAACCTGAGATCTCTCTGTATTTCCTGTTTTATAACTAGCTGTTTAAAATTAACAATGTATTGTACGTATTTTCTCATGTTATTTTATTACACAAGTTATAATGAATGTCGTATTTTTTATGTGTTAAATGGGTGGTAGAGAAACACATGTAAGAAATGGAAACAAAACAGTTTCTTTTGAAGCTTGGCAAATTTCCACTTTATTCTGGGTGTTTGGAAAGTAATGACAATGTTAGAGGATTGGAAACTGAGCTTCCCTTCACTCTCTAGTCCTTATGAGTAAAAGTTTTAGTATTTAAATCCCTCCACATTTATGTTCTTCTAGCACCTCCACAAGTGTATAGACTGGATTTAGGAAAACACTCATTTCCACAAGGATAGTTCTGTAACTATTATTATTTATCCATAATAATTTCCCAATGAAGTAAGGAGATGGAACTGATAATTTAAAAGAGGAACAATCAATTGCACTTCAGTCATATAGTATGTGTTTTATTTTTTAAGATGTTTTATTATTTTTTTTAATTTAGATACTTATTTTGCCGCAAATTTATCTTGGGCACAGTGTGAGGTAGAGTTTTAATATTTTTTTAGTACAATTAGCCCAATCTTCAGGCACCATACATGTAATAGTTCATCCACTTTTCTCCTGATGATTAATGTGCTTTGTATCAATTACCAATTCATTTAGGACAGAGACTTTCAATGCCCACTTTATTTCTGGATTCTCTACTCTATTCCTTGGATATATTTGTCTTTACCTGTATCAGTAGCATACTCTCTGATATCCTATAGCCTTAGGATCAGTCTTGGTATCTTGTATAGTGAATATGTATTTCTTATTCTGTAGCATTGTCTTGCCTATTTCTTGGCTTTTTACTCTCCCGTGAGATTTTAGGATGAAGTTGAAAAATGTAAAAAAATGCGATTTCATTGTTTGGAATTACCCTGACTTTTTAAAATTGGGTAAATAATATATTTGTTTTAAATTTCCTAACATGAGCAAAATAGAGATCTGTATTTACTTAGGTATTCTTTTATGTCCTTTAATACTTTGATATATCACAGTCATTTTATTATCATTCAGTTTTAAATATATGAAATTTTTATCATAACCTATTTCTAACCTATTAATTATTTAGTGGTATGTTTTAAAATTTGCAGGTTTAAAAGTCATTTATTTGGGGGATATGTTTTTTCAATATTTATTTCTAATACTTTTGTATAATGGACAGAGTTGAATGCTATTAATTTTATGGTATTTATTGAGAGGTGTTTCCTTTCCTAATGTTGTCAGATTTTATAAGTATTTCATTTGGATTAAAAAATTTCCTCTAATGTTTTAATGCAAAGTTATATCTGTATGCATGTGTCTGTGTATGTGTACATGCTTCTGTGTGTCTTATTCACCTCTTAATCTGAGGTAGATATTATTAATTCTCCATTTTTTATTGTAGATTTGTCCTTTTCTTATAATTCTGTCAAAATTCTTAGTGTTTATATTGAAGCTGTGTTGTAAATTGCATAAGGTTCAGAACTATTTTATCTTTCTGATAAAGTCCCTGGTAATGCTTTTTGCCTCAAGTTCTGTTTCGTCTGGTTTAATCAAAATAGTGGCTCTGTTTTGGTTAGTATTTATGTGGTATATATTTTTCCATTACATTAGTTTCCAATTTTCTGTGTCACAATTCAGGAATTTCTCTTGTAAATACAATATAACTGCATTAATTAAATTTACTGCTGGTATGAAAGACAATTTTAGCATTAGAAAATAGGTTAGTGTAATTCTCTACAATATCAGTTGATGTCTTCTAATTGGCATCTTTAACTATTTACATTTAATGTGAACATTTATGCTTCTGATTCTTTTATAAACATTTGGTGTTTTGAAAAACAAACTGCTATGCTTTTAAATTCTTTTTTCTTTCACAACTTTTATGCCTTATATTGAACTAACGAATTTTTTTACTCTCTTTATTTCCTTTTGAAATTCTGTATTTAGATGAGTTTCCTTAATTTTTTAATGATGCTTGTTTAGCTTATTACAGTCTCTATTTAATATCTCTGCAATCATTCTGAATAGTACAAGAACTTTAAAATGTTTATCTGTGAATTATAACTCCTTACATCATTATTTTCCATGTTATTGATGTTTAAAATTTCATTTTTGCTCTCTATATAAACATCCGCCAAATTAGAGCTTTTTTTTTACAGACCTAGTGACAATTTGGATTTATCCACATACTTACCAGTTTCTTGGCTTTCTATGATTTTTTTCATTCTATACCTTTCATTTGAGTGTAGTTCCTTTCTTTGTTGGGTTCTATGAGTAGCAAAATCTCTTTCTCTAAAAGTGTATTTTGTTTTCTGTTTTGAAAGACAGTTTAATTTGGTGCAGAACTGTATACTTTTAGTTATTTCCCACGAACAATTTAAAGATATTATTCCACTAACTTTGGGCTTCTACTCTCACTGATGAAATTTTTGCTCTATTCTTTATTTTGAAAAATTTGATGAAATAAATACTATAGTTATAACATGGTATTAAAATTTAACAGGAGTTTTCCATAATTAAGAGAAATCTGTTCTTCATTTATTTTAAATTACAATAAATGTTCTCATAGAAATAACAGCATGACATTATTGTCTAACTTCCATGGTTCCCTCTTGGGCATTAATTTTACCACTATAATTTGCCTAACTTAAATATGCATATACATTTATGAAATATTGATGTTAGAAAGTTGTTTGCTTTATTTGAAAATTTATTACAGATATGTTAAATATTGATTTAAAAACACTTTTTATGTGTCTTAAAATTTGAGATATATGTATATTTGCCAATCATAATATAAACTCTAGACCTTGTGACATACTCAGAAAAATAAATAATGCTTTGCAATTTAAACCTGTGGATTAAAGGCATAATATTTATGTTCAGTAATCCTTTCATCACTAGAACAATAGGTTTTGTTATATTGACCAGTCTCATTCCCTTTTAAAAGAATCTTGTGCTTTTAGCATACACTGTACTTAATCAAAACTTTATTAAACTGCTACCACTATCTATTTATATTGTCTCTAATCTTTAGTGTCTGACATCTGTATTAATTATTTCTCCCACATCTGCTGTGAGAATATCAGTGGCACAGGGAAAGAGAATTCATTTTCCATCCAGCTTACAGTGTGCATTGTTTGAATTGAACTGAAACCTCTTAATATTTATTGAAGTTTAGGATCAGGAAATGCTCTGGAAAATATGAGTGATTATGCACCTTGGTTGTTTTAAGAACACCAGTGTCACATGATTTAGAGGTGGTTATCAAGCGGATAGAGATAATGTTGGTGAATTTGCCTCTTTGGGCCCTATGTTAGAGTCTGGAGTCAGTGCTGGTTGTCACAGTTGTGAGGGGTGTGGAGGGGCTACTGGCATCGAGTATGAAGGGGCTGGGGTGCAACTAACACCCTGCAGTGCACAGGACAACTCCCCACAGTGGAGATTTATCAGCCCAAAACATCACTAGTGCCACGGTTGAGAAACCCTAATATCGAGGACTGCTGTTATCAAATGCCGTTATCTTCGTGTACACCGGGGTGTGGAAAAAGTTGAGGTAAAGAATAAATGCTGTAGGAAAAACCAAAATCCTTTTGCTAAGGTCTGTATAGTCTGACGTGCCCTGGGGAACCATTAATACCATCAGAAACAGCTAAAAACAGGTGAAAGAACTGTGCAGAAAACACATCCTGCCAAAGAAGTTGGCTGTTTTCTTTTTTCCTCTTTATCTTAGAGTATGATTTTTATAAATCTTCTGATACATTTCTCTTATTTTCTGTCCTTTCCTGTTACCCATCTCTAGGAATAATAATTACAACTCCCACTATACATCATTACATAAAATTGAGTTTCACAGGGACCATTAAAATTTATTTTTAATTTCTCTCTTGTAGGAGTTGTAAATAACCTATTAACAAGTTTTGTCTGTTTAAAATAGTATAACTTACTCCTAGGAAAGTTTAAAGGAATGTACAAGGTCATCATTTTTTATTTATTTTTGACCCTTGATTCAGTAGGAGTCTATCTTGTGTCATTCATTCAAGAGCCATGTCCCTGATAAATTTTGTAAGAAAAGTTTTTCAACATTTTATTATGAAAATTTTCAAACGTAAAGCAAGATGGGAAAGATTTTAGCGTGAATACCGGTATATCCATTGAGTAGATTCTACCATTATGATTTTACTATATTTGCTTTTCACACATTTATGATCTCTTCTCTCTATTGCTTAATTCATTCTGCTTGCATTTCAAAATACCTTACCAACTTCAGTATCCCGCAGTATGAATATCATTAATGAGGATTTACTATTAACTAGAATTATTTAGTTGCAGTTTTTTGTTTTGATTTAAAATTTATATAAATGTAGAAGTAAAATTTACTCAGTTTTGACAAATGCATGCAGCTATGTAATCCAAACTCCTATCAAGATATAGAACATTAGCATAATCTTAGAAGAGTTCCCTTATGCCTCTGGCCGATCTTTCCCTTCCCCGACTCTCCCAAAGCAACCACCTTTCTGATAGTTTAATACCATTGAACAGTTTTACCTGTATTAGAACTTGAATAACACTCTTTATTTTTTGAAATAAAATCCCTTCTCCCCAGTTTTTGCATCTTTTTTGACATACTGACAGCTGTACATAATGTATACAACTTGATGAGTTGGGAGATCAGTAGAAACTCATAAGCTATCAGCAGGATGTGCACACAAACCTATCCATCACTTCCAAGTATCCTCCTAGCTTCTTATTTATTATTATTATTATTTTGCACTAAAAACACAACATAAGATCTATCCTCTTAGCAAATTTTAAAACATGTATTACAGCATTGTTAGCTTTTGACACCATTCTGTATAGTAGTTCTCTAGGACTTATTCATTTTTTATAACCAAAACATTGAATCCTTTGATTAATGCCTCTTTGTTTTCCCCTCCCTCCAGTTCCTAGCAACCACTATTCCACTTTCTGCTTATGAATTTGGCTATTTTAGATTCATCACGTACTTAGGATCATGTAATACTTGTCCATCTGTATCTGGCTTACTTCACTTAGCATAATGTCCTCAAGGTTGTTGCAAATGGAAGGGTTTCCTTCTTTTTTAAGGCTGAATAATGGTACATTGCAATTATATACCACATTTTGTTTATCCATTCATCAACCAATGGATATTTAGGTTGCTACCAAAGTTTTGGCTATTGTGAAGATGCTTTAGTGAACATCGGAGTGTAGATATTTTTTTGTGATCCTGATTTAAATTCCTTTCGATATATACCCAGAAGTGGGATTGCTGGATCATATAATAGTTCCATTTTTAATGTTTTGAAGAACCTGTATATTGTTCTCCATAATGGCTGCACCAATTTACATTCCCAGTAACCATGTGCAAGTGTCCCTTTTCTACATAGATATTCTGATCAAAATGAAAATAGCCACCCTAACAGGTGTGAGATTATATCTCATGTTTTTATTTGCATTCCCTGATTAGTGACATTTAGCACTTTTTCATGTATCTGTTGGCCATTTTAATATCTTCTTTCAAGAAATGTCTATTCAGTTCCTTTGCCCAGTTTTTAATTGGGTTATTTATTTTTTTGCTATTGAATTGTAATTAACCCTATATCAGATACATGGTTTGCAAATATTTTCTCCCATTTTGTATGTTGGCTTTACATTTTGGTAATTATTTCATTTGCCATGCAGAAGTGTTTCAGTTTGACTTAATTCCATTCATGTATTTTTTTGCTCTTGTTGCCTGAGTTTTGGTGTCATATTTAAAAAATTAAGGCCAAAGTCATTGTCCAGAAGATATTTCCCTATGTTTTCTTCTAGGAATTTTATGGTTTCAGGTGTTATGTCTAAGTCTTTAATCCATTTTGAGTTGATTTTTGTGTATGCTATGATAAAAGTATCCAATTTCATTCTTTTGCATGTACTTAGTTTTCTCAAATAAATTTTTGGGGAGACTCTCCTTTCTCCACTGTGTTTACTTGGCACCCTTATCAAATATCAGTTGACTGTATGCACGTGTGCATATTTCTGGGCTCTTTATTCTGTTCCATTGGTCCGTATGTCCTTTTTATGTCAGTAGCATATCTTTTTTTGTTACAAATCAGTAATATATGGCTTTGTAATATTTGAATTCAGGAAGTGCAATGTCTTCAGCTTTGTTCTTGCTCAAGATTGCTTTGGCTATTTGGGGTCTTCTGTGGTTCCATATGAATTTTAGGGTTGTTTTTCTATTTCTGTAAAAAAAATACCATTGGGATTTTGATAGAGATTGCATTGAATCTGTAGAGAGCTTTGGGTAGTATGGACATCTTAACACTATTAATTCTTTTAATCCATGATTATGGGATGCCTTTCCATTTATTTTGTTTACTTTAATTTCTCTCATTAGTATTTTATAGTTTTTACTGTGTAAGGTTTCACCTCTTTGGTTAAGTTTATTCCTAAGCATTTCCTTTCGAGATAATTCATTGTTAGTGTATAGAAATGCAACTGATTTTATTTACATGGATTTTGTATCCTGCAACTTTGCTGAATTTGCTTATTAATTCATTAGAACATTAGCTTAATCTTTTAGAAGAGGTGTGTGTGTGTGTGTGTGTGTGTGTGTAGTCTTTAGTATTTTCTACATATAAGATCATGCCATCTGTAAACAGAGATTATGTGCTTCGTTCTTTTTTATTTGCATGACTTTTACAATTTTTCTTGACTGATTGTTCTGGCTAGGATTTCCAGTTCTGTGTTGAATAGAGGTGGTGAGAGTGGTTATCCTTGCCTGTTTCCAGATCTTAGAGGAAAAGATTTTATTTGTTCACCATTGAGTGTGCTTTTTGCTGTTTTGTTGCCATTTTAAATTGGTTGTGTTTGCCTCAAACTTTGTGCTCTAGTTCTTCAGACCAGAAAGACTTCAGGTTTCATTTTTTTTTTAATCAAAGTTTTAGTCTCTGCATCACTGGCTTTCCTTGGGCTAAAAGCTGTAAATGGAGGCAACTGAACCACAGTTTTTTCTGTTTCAAATCCTATCCTGGATCTGTGTGCCTTTTTGCACTGACTAATGCTTTATTCTAAATAGCCTCCAGAGATAAGTGATGAGAGATATTAGTAACATCAAACATTTCTTTCTCTTGAATTAGGACTTGACCAGGGTATCCCTTTTTTTAGCTTTAGCTTAAAGTTGACAGTATATATATTATTCTGAAAATATTATAATGGGATTACCTGTATTTTCATCAAAACTCTAGTTGAAGGAATTTAGAGATACTTTATGGTAAAAATTAAAAGGAGATAATACTATGGCCTTTTATTCTGTTTCACCTCATTCCTAAACTTACTTTAGTTGTCTTTTTTTAAAAGTATGTTCTCTCTTAAATTTATTCTGAGATTGTCATTCTGAGATTATTTTATACCTGTACTTGGTATATGCTTTTTTTCCTTTAAAAAAGTAGTAACTTTCCTCATCAATACATTTATCTATTTCCATTTAAATGTCTCTATCTCTAGTCCTTTTGGTTTGGTTTTCAAAGTGTGAATTTGTGAAAATCTCAATTAAAAATTTATGGTTATTGTGGAGGGGCCTATAAAAATTTCATAATATAGAGTTTTAACCTTTTGACATGTATAAAAGATATTGGAATCAAAGGTCAAATCTTTTTTCCTGTATGTTAATTTTCTAAAATATCTTAAGAGCTTAGTAATGCTACTTCTATATTTTAAAGAAGTTACTACATTAATAATTGTTTATGCAAATGTATTACTTCTACCAAAGGGAATACCAGATGAAGGTACTCAGGAAGTAGTATGGCAGTGAAAATAGAAACTTATTGCTTGGATTTTAACCAATAAGCCATTCTTTCCAGTAGTAGAATTGTGTTACCACCTCTCTACAACCAACAGCATAGTAGAAATCTGATTATGGTAGAGTACACAGAAAAGATACTAAGGATTTAGATCCATTTGGAGATAGAAAATGATCATAATATGTAAGAAGAAAGAAAAACAAAAACCAAACACTTCCATAGCAATGACCTATATGTAACTAGCATTTGAAGTACATTCTGGAGAAGAAACCCTCACAGAAATCATTTCATAAAGCCTATGTATTAAAATGATCTTTGTACATGTTCCAGTGTAAACACAAAGACTTTCTCAAGATAAATTGGATCTCTGTAAGAAGTAGTAACCAATTTCAGTACTCTGTGGAACAACAATAAAAACAAAAGAATAGCATAGAGGAAGTGGGAGGGAACCAAGTGTTACACTGGAGCCAAGGTTTTGAATAATATTATACTTAAGTAAAGAAAACACAAAAAAGAATAAACCAAATCTCGAAAGAAAAGGGTACACCGAGAATACAGAGTTTAGCCCTTTAACTGGCTTAGGGCTACTACCAGTTTTTTAGTCAGGAAGAGGCATAAATTTATGTATGGACGATCCAGAATAAAACGTATAATGCTATCCTAGAGAAGGTTTATTTTACATCCAAATCTTATTTATAAACTACCATTTGCATATCATTGATCTAGGCACTGGGGTTCTACAGCAATGAATAAGAAAAAGTCTCTGCCTTATAGTGGGGAAAATAGACAATCAAGCTATAAAATGATCAATATATAATGCAATTTAAGGGATTGATAAATTCCAAGGGCTGTGGGGGGAAGCATGTTGAGGCTTTTCTAAAGAGAAGACATTAGATATTTGAGGAAAGACCTGTTTGAAATGACAGGGGGGACCCTTGGAAATTCTGGGAGTGTATTCCAGGTACAAGGTACAGCAAACATAAATTTGGCATGTTTGAGAAACAGCAAGATAACAGTGAAATAAAAGTCTAGCAAGCCTGGTAGAAGGTAGGAGATGAGGTTATAGAAATAGGTGGCAGCCAGATAATGTGGACCATCTAGACCATGTTAAGAAGTTTTAATTTTATTTTAAGTATAAAGGAAAACATTAGTAGCAGTTTAGGGAAAGTATGACATGATATGGTTAACTTTTAAAAAACAACACGAGCTGCTGTGCAGAAAATGGAGTGCAGGAGAACAAGAGTGGAAACAAGCATACAATTAGAAAAACATTACAGTAGTATAGCTGAGATGACTGGCTTGTACTCGGGTGGTAGCAGTGAGAGTAGTCATATTAAGAATAAATTTGAAGATAGAGTTGACAAAATTTACTAGTGGATTGGATGTAACTGTATGATGCTGGCAACTTCTCTGGTGGGAAAGAATTGGGGAGGAATCATTTGGGGATAGAGGCAATCAAGAATTCTGTTTCAAACATTATATTTGAAATGCCTGTTAGAAGAGCACATCAGGGCAGATAAACACATATAAGTCACCACCATATAGATAAATATATATATCATATATTTTTTGTCTAAGTCTAAATTGAGTATATTCCAGGGATTATAGCTGGATTAGGTAAAACATGCCTGATTTATTATAGTCATGGTTTTGGCACACAGAGTGGACAAATTCAGATATGTAACATCTTTTAAGGGAATTCTGTCTTAACCAGGCTGATTGCTAGTGGTGTGTAATAATATGTAAAGAGTCATATGGCTACATTCTGCCAAATGTCAACGTGTATTAAAAAATTAAATATTTTATAAGAAAGCAAACTGCAGTGACCCAAAGTATCAATATACTGATTGAAATATAGAGAAGAATAAGCCCAGGATATTAGATTGGAAGAAATTATGAGAATAAAATTTTGGAACATGTATATGCTCCTCAGAAATAACTGGAGAGATCATTGGAATGTTTGAAGTTATACAGAATACAGGCTATGTAATTGCAATTTAGTTATTAAAGAGGAAATCAGCTAAAGACTAGAGAAACTGAACCAACTAAGATAAAATACCTTATATATATTTTTGACTTCAAAAATAAGAGTGGGTGGAGGGGGATGTTAAGCAAGGGGATGTATTAGGATTTATGTGGCTGTAAGTAGTAAAATCTAAAATTTTTTTGCAAAAAATAGCAATTTAAATCAGATAAAATGTAGAAAGGTGAATGTGATCATAGTAAAATCAGGTTTCAGGAGTTAAAATGACATCATCATGCACATTCTCTATCTCAGCTCTACTTTCCTTCTCATTTAGACTCTCCCACGTATTGGCAGAGATGACTAGCAGGAGCTCAGCGTTTCCATTCTACCAGTTGAGATTAAGAGAAGCCCAGTGTCAGCACTGCTGGGGTTGAGTATAATTAGTCTGACTCAGGTCATTTGCTATGCTATAACAATCACTATGAGTAGAGGAATATACAGCTTAAAAATTATTGGTTTATTTATTTACTTACTAGGCTTATTTCCATGCTTACCCCTATATCCACAGGGGTGGGTCAGTCACATGCTGTACAACATGGACTGAGGGGGGGAGGGAACGTTGGTTCCTCAAAAGAAAAATGTGCATTCATTTTCTACATATTGGTCAGCTCTGCAAATTGTTTAGCAGTATTGCGCAGGGATGCTGCATAACAAAAACAATAAATACAATTTCAAGGCGACTGAGAAAGGAGACAAGGAAGATAGAAGGAAGGAGGAGAAAGGAAATATATGGAGGAGAGAGGAGAGAGGAGAGGGGAGAACAGAAGAGAGAAGAAGGAAGTGAGAAAAGACAAGGGAAGACAGAGAGAAAGAGAGAGAGAGAGAGACAGAGAGAGAGAGAGAGACAGAGAGAGAGAGAGAGAGACAGAGAGAGAGAGACAGCGTCATGACCTTCATGGGAGCAATTGGGAAAGATGCTTAGAGCAGGAAGCCCAGTAGATAAGGCACTATTTAGAAGATTTTCTTAAGCATTTTATGCTGAAAGAATAGGAATCTCATATTTGGCTTTGTGAACAAAAAAAGCTGTCCTAACAGTAGTTTTGCAATATTATCTTTGAATACAAAAGAAAACATCTGTTCTCCTGTTGAAGATTATCATATGCTTCAGGGTCTTTCATGTTTTCAGTAAATGCAGGCATCTGCTTAGAACTTTCTTCACAGCTTCTTTCACCTCGTTATTCCTCAGGCTGTAGATGATGGGGTTTAACATTGGGGTTATCACTCCATAAGACAGTGAAATGATCACATCAGAGGTGTTTGTGTCCTTTGACTTGGGCTTCATGTACATGAAAAGGGCTGAACCATAGAATAAGATGACCATAGTCATGTGGGCCGAACAGGTAGAAAAGGCTTTTTTCCTTCCCTCAGCAGAACTAATTCTAAGGATGGAAGAGATTATGAAAATATAGGAGATGAAAATTAACAGCAGAGGAATCACCAGTAAAACAATACCCACCACTGTCATGATAAGCACATTGATGGTGATATCTGAGCAGATGAGTTTAAGAAGGGCCAAGATCTCACAGGTAATATGATCAATAACATTATTACCACAGAAAGGCAGTATTATTGTCATGATACTTTGCAGTAGGGACACCATACAGCCTGTGGTCCAAGACCATGCGGCCATGTGCACATATAGCACCCTGTTCATGATGATGGGGTACCTCAGTGGGTTGCAGATGGCCACATACAGATCGTAGGCCATCACAGCCAGGAGGACACACTCAGTGAGGCCTAAACCAAGAGATATAACCATCTGCAGAGCACAGCCGGTGAAGGAGATGGATTTTCTGTCCGATACAAATATAACAAGCATTGGAGGAATGGATGACGATGTATAACAGATGTCCAAGAATGAGAGGTTTCTGAGAAAGAAGTACATGGGGGTGTGGAGGCGAGAATCCAGTATGCTGATGATAATGAGGAGACCGTTTCCCAGGAGGATTACCAGGTACATGATGAGGCAGAGCACAAACAGAAAACGCTGGAGCTCTGGGTATTGGGAAAGTCCCACCAGAAAGAATTCAGTCACCACAGAGTAATTCCCCATCTCTGTGTGTCCATGTCACCTTCAAGGTTTAGAAAATGACAAGACTCAGGGAAATTTGAATTTTTGATGTAGAGTTACCAAATCACTTTCACTTCCATAATTTCATTGTATTCTTAGAACAGCTCCTGAAATCAGCAAGGAGAGGGATATTCTGTTAATTTTGTTAATGGTGAGACAGGCACTGAAAGATCACCACTACTGAGGCTCACATAGCAGCAAGCCTGTGAATTGTGCTGGAAGGTTCCAGGCTCCTAATGAAATAAAATCCAGGAACAAACTCCCTTTAAAAGTGGATAACTAAGAATCTCTTTATTAATGAATATTTTAAAATATTAGTTCATTTCAATAAGCTGTATCTTATTTAATATATATTTAATCAGAACTACATCACTTATCCTCAGTAAGACTTTTTAAATTTACATTTCTTTCTTAAGTCTCAGGTAGGTAAGCTAGTTGTCTCAGCTAGTAGAGTGGGGGAGAGGGGGAATTTATAACTCTTTGGCACTTTGTTGTGAGAATTAAATCAGATAACACGTATCAAGTGACAGGCATAGTAGGTAGTTCCAACATTTCATCTAAAATTATACATAATATAATGGAATACAATATAATAAAATATGTAATGTAATATAAAGATAGTAAGTATTTGTATATTCATAAATATAATAAAATATAACTTTTAAGTCTATTAGACTGACTCTGCCAGAAAAAATGCTTTAGTTTTTCTTTTAGACTAAGGGGATTAAAGTTTGGGACAATAACTGAAGGACTGAAATCAGTTTCTGAGACAAGAAATCACCTGATCCAGACTATAAACTGGATGTATGTCCCCCAGATGGGAGTCAGGACATGGAATTTGCTCTCACTTAGTATGTCACTTAGTACTGTCTTTATACCAACCTTTTGTAATTTTCTATATTCTCTTTTCTTTCTTTGCCACTTATCTCTGACATGCATATTTTGCATTTTCCAGGCCAGGTCATATCACTTTATAAGTCCTTATTCATACATACTTTTTCTCAGTTTTTATATTTGCTACTTGAGAATGAATAGCCTCATCTTCCATATTATTTTAGTTTTTGGCCATGAGGTTTCCATATCCGACTGGACTAATGGCTAATTTTTACTGAGTACTTTGTCATAGGCACATTACATAGATGTAAATTCATTAACTCATTCAATCTTCAGTGAAACTCTTGATAACATTTTTGTGCTCACACTTTTCAGGGAAGGAAAGGAGACAGAAGTGTAAGTAACCTGTCCAAGGTCACAGAGACAGCATGCTAAAAGGAGAATCCAATATCCAGTTGTCTAGTTCTGAAGTTAGCTCTCTTAACCACTTGACTAGACAGTCTCTCACAGATTCCTTTGCCAATTCTGAGAAAGAGAAGACTATTTTAAAAAACATTCTCAGCTGTGTTAAACTGAAATGGTAAGCATCACTTGCTTGTTTTAGTTCTGATGTTAAGTGACATGATGGAGAACTCTGAAGGCTAGATCACAGTTTCTTTTTTCCTAATGTCTTTTGAGTGTGGTGTTCATAATTTTTTATATGTAGCAAGCAATTTTGCAATTATGAGAATGAGATAATCAAGAATATGATATGAGATTCCTTACCATCACATTGTTTATACCAAGCCAACCGTTGAAATTTACTACGTTTCATCTTTATTCTGCAAATCTGTGTATACTGTAGGATTTTTAAATGTCCAAAATCTTGCTTTGCCTGCTTTTTCCAGTGTAACTCATCTTTTGCTAAGATCTGTCTACTTATAAGTTTATTCCACATCATTAAACACTCAACTGTGCTTCAATTATTTCATATTTATTTTGTGAAGATGCCCAAACATATTTATAGAGTTATTATATAAAGGACTATATCTTATACTTTATTATACTACCACTGTCATAGCTGTGTTCACTGGGTTGTGGAGGTAGAATGAAAATATTTCATGCTGACCATATGTTCTCTCAAAGAACACAGGTTTTCTTTGACCTTTGTGTATCCAGAGAGTTTGAGGACATGGATGAGAGGCTTACTCCTTGGCGTGTCATAGAGGGCAGCACTTTAAATGTATCTCCTTTCCCGTCCCTTCATTATCATTTCTCTTCCTGTTAGAGAGTATCCTCCAGGCAGTGATTCTGGTAGCCTTAACACAAGAGACGATGGTTCCAATATCTTAGTTTATTGGAAAAAATTCCCTTCTTCCTGCTCCTCCTTTCCTGACTTCAGTCACATTTGCACATGGACTTATTTCCACAAAGGAATCAGTTAATTCAGAAGGTCTAAATTGTTTGAAGATACTTTTTGTGAAGGAAGAGAAAGAGAGAGAGAGAAGGAAACAGAATAGGAGTAGAAGGAGCCATTTTTTATTGTTAAAGAAAATGCACTAAACTTAAAACTTGTATCCTGGGAGTAGGGTTGTTGAGGAGAAAGGAATGAAAGAGGAATGACCGTCTTTCTCTGTGTTCAAAAATGGATATTTATCCAGAATCCAGGGTGAATAAGAGCAAAACAGGAACTTTACTATAATCAAATAATCCATGACAATGTGCTTTCTACCTGATAATCTCATGACAAGTCCTCTAGCTATTCCTCCAAGCACGATGTCACTCCTAAGTCCCTCTAATGAGAAATTCTGAAGCTGCTACTGACAGTCTCAATGCTCTGAAATGACCGTGCTGAATTTTGTTTAGTTTCCATAAAATACTGCAGTGTTTCTTTGTTCATTCGTTCATAATGTTTTCATATGTATAAAGGCTTCTACCAACTAGAAATTATCTTTTCTAGGAAAACTTCTGAACTACTGGTCTAGGTTGGATGTCACTGCTATGTGCTGTGTACTCTCTTAACATCCTTCATTTATTCTTTTATTCAGCACATAATATGCCATATATACTGTGATATGTAATAGGGGTTTCATTGTCAGTACTAGACTTTTAAAATGAACACTGGTTATGAAATGCTTATTGTAGCTATTTCATACATTTCAGAAACAAATCATTCATGTGCTACATAGCATGTTCCAATGCAAAAAAGTTATGGAACATTTTTCAAATTATTTTTTCAAACTAAAATTGCTGTTTACCCAAAACTGTCAAACAGAGAATAAAACTATGGTCAATCTCATTTGTGACGGCATAATCAGAGAATACAAAGTACATCTAAACTGCATACTCAAATGATGTCATTTATTTTTATTAGTCCATGGAGTTCCAAATTCTTGCTTAGAAATCTATAATACATGAAACAAATAGGTAACAAACATAAGATACATGCCTAAAATCAGTGTCAAATGCACTTTTCTTGATGAAAAGGCTTAGTAATAGTAATCTAGACTTAGGAAGAAAAATCATTAATAGAAAGATTATCTGTCTTAAACTGTTGGTCAACATAATTCCCAGTGGTGAGATGCTGGAGAGATTTCCCTAAAGGCCATTCAAAGATACATTACTATTACTTTTTAACATTTTTCACCTGAAAGATCAAACAATAGAATAGAAACACACAAAAAATTATGTTGTATGTAATATATTTCAATTTAAGTCATGCTTTAACCTTGTAAAATTTTTTCTCTAGAATGCTGAAATTCTGTCATATTATGGTTACACTTACACATGAGAAGACATACCGTCACATGTGTAGCACCAGTGCAAATGGTAGTCCTGGTGAAGAGTTA
The DNA here is from genome assembly GCA_032199065.1 of Smutsia gigantea. Classification (NCBI taxonomy): domain Eukaryota; kingdom Metazoa; phylum Chordata; class Mammalia; order Pholidota; family Manidae; genus Smutsia; species Smutsia gigantea. Next base: position 54,874 of record JAVSCE010016083.1, read on the forward strand.
AGGACAAGGATCAATGGTCATGATATAATATCATATGAAAAAATGCATGTTTCCTAATGATATGAATGGTCACAATGTTATATATATATAGTGCATGAAGAATATAGTCCAAAATGTTAACTGTAGTTTTCTCTGGAATGTGGGATTTTGGGCATTAAAATTTTCTGTAATTTCTTATACTGTCAAAATAATATTTCCTTAATCTGTATATTATGATTACTTAAATCAGAAATAGTGTTTTCAAAATTTCCTTCGAATGGAATAGTAGCTAAGATGTCCAGGACTTTGGCCCCTGTTTTCTCTAAAACTCCAAGTAGGAAATAAAAGAATCAATGGAGAGGAATTAGGAGAGGGGATTTTCACATAGACTAATTTGATGCAGTTTAGTAATCTGAGTTCAGCCAATCACTGTCACCGATACATCCACCATCAGCAGACATACTGACACAGCCTCAATTTTTGCAAAAGAATTCTAGAACCCCCCATTTCACGTGGCCCAACTCAGCAGTACAGATAGGATGCTGGATAAGCATCCAACAGTATCACACACACAAAATGTACAAGACAGGCACTACCTGGTGGGTAGGAGGGAGCCTGGCAAACAGCAGGAGCTCCTGTTACCTTTTCTCTTTCTTCCATAAAAAGGTAGAATTTATTTTTCCTTCTGCAGGTTAGTTCATCTCTCTTCAAAGCCTCAGTCCTTATGGTGTTCCTTACCATTGGGCATCACCTGTGGGAAGAAAGCAACCTCTCCTTGGGAGTGTGATCACGAGGCAGTCACCCTTCTCCCCATGTTTACCAACAGGACAGAGCGGTAGTTTCTTGTAAAGCAGATGTACTCACGCAGACTCCTTGATTTAACCCAGGGCACGTTCTGAAGCAGAGCATGGCACTCACCATGGAAGATTTCCTCAACAGGAAATTTTCGGCACTGAATATTGCACCCCATGTCCTTCTTCATCCGTTTTTTTTTTTTTTACTGTTTATAAAGCACTTTTGTTTTTCACAGTATAACATCTCTGGCCAACCATCCTGAATACTTGTCTGAGTAAGTGACTTTCTAGGAGCTCTAAAAGGACATGATGCTAAGCAGTACTGGGGATTTGGAATAGGTCATCTTCTCCCTTTTCTACATGGTCTTGAGAATCATTCTGAATGTTTTTTCATTATTGTGCTGGAGCCTCTGTATGAACAGAAGGCTCACTTCTGGGATTGATTAGATCATGCCACCCTGCATATTGTAAATCATTTCTTGGGCTATAGCATGGAAGCCTACTGTTTGTGCTTCAGCGTTTGTTCTTATTGCTAGTAAGGTATCTTCATGGACAGGTTCTGTGTTATAATTGAAAGAGCAGTTGTCCTGGAGTCGGGGTACCTACAGTCAGTGTGGGCCCTGTGGCCTTGTAGCTGTACAAACGTTGTGCAGGACACTTACCATGGACACGGTGTACAATGTGGTAACAGTACTCATTTTGTAGGGTTGACGTGAGGATTAATATAACTCACCTGAAAGATCTTGGTATTGAGGGAGCGCACAATACATGTTAGTTTAATGTGAACTCCTAGGCTGGCATTTTTAAAATTTTTCTACGGAAAAGACAACAGATAATACAAAAACGTAAATCCTCATTTCCCATGATTTTCACTGTTTTATTTAAATATTTTCACCTAGAATAAACCGTCCAGAATTCCTGATTACCGTATCTTTTTTCCTTTCTCAAAATAACTCTTCCCAACTGTGTTCATCTTCCTCATTTAAGCATCAGTGAAGAATCATCACATCTCCTCTTAACATAGATAACATGGTTTATTGAGACTACTGTCTTCAGAGCAAGGAAGCTGTTTTAGATGCAAGCTTGGATATTTTTATTCAGCATTCTTTTTCACCAGTGTTTCACCAGCTTTTTCTGTCTACATATGAAGTTTCTGCAGCTATTCCTCCTTAGATGAGTTTGAATCTTAGGTCTCTTCTCTTTGAGCTACAGTCATGCTCTTAGAACCCACAGGCAGGTGTCCTATAATGTGAGATGACTGCTTGTAGTGATGAGGGGGCAGACAAAAAAAATAAAAAAGCTTTCATCCCAGTAGAAATTCATGTTATATAAATTTGTATCAGTATTAAGTCAATCTGCCATATGAGTACTCTGACCTCTGGGCCCTAAACATTTCCAGAGGGTACCCCAGTGGCTCTGACACAAATTAAACGCTCCTGTTTTCATTTGAGAGATTCTGAAATCCCAGAAGTGATTTAAAGTTGAACATTTAAGTCTTGCTGTATTAGGAACTTTTACATAGATTAGAATGATGTCTGAAAGTTCTCAATTACACTTTATTAAAAGCTGTATTTCTTTTTATTTATTTATTTATTGAGGATGTATTGATATACAATCTTAAGAAGGCTTCACTTGAGCAACATCGTGGTTAGTACAATATCTCCTGTTATTAAGTCCCCACCACATAACATATTATTGTCACTGTCCATAAGGATAGTAGGATGCTATAGTCACTACTTGTCTTCTCTGGGCTATGCTTCCTTCCCTGTGCCCCCTGCATATTATGTGTGGTACTCATAATACCCCTTAATCCCCTTCTCCCTCCCTTCCCAACCACCCTCTCCAACCCCTTTTCCTTTTGCAACCACTAGTCCATTATTGGGTTCTGTGAGTCTACTGAAAAGGGGTATTTCTTATTTGAAATAATTTTTTCCCTGATTATAGAAATAATATATTTTCATTGTAGAAAATTTGGGAAAACCAGAAAAGCCTAATGGAGAAAAGGATTGTTAGCCACAATTTCAGAGATAACTGTTGATATTTTGATTATTTTTATTCATATAATAAATATAGTGAAAACTCGAGAGCACACTGCACTTCCTTTTTTATAACTTGCTGTTTAAAATTAATAATATATTGTATGTATTTTCTCATGTTATTTTATTAGACTATTAAAATGAATGTCACATTTTTTATGTGGTAAACACGGATGGTGGAGAAACACATGTAAGAAGTGGATACAAAAGAGTTTCTTGTTGAATTCTTGCAAGTTTCTACTTAAAAAAAATTTTTTTGGTGTTTTGGAAATGATGAAGTTACTGCTGAGAAGTCTGATGATAGCCTGATGGGTTTTCCTTTGTATGTGATCCTATTTCTCTCTCTGGCTGCTTTTAATAGTCTGTCCTTATCCTTGATCTTTGCCATTTTAATTACTATATGTCTTGCTGTTGTCTTTCTTGGGTCTCTTGTGTCGGGAGATCTGCGCACCTCCATGGCCTGAGAGACTATCTCCTTCCCCAGATTGGGGAAGTTTTCAGCAATCACCTCCTCAAAGACGCTTTCTATCCCTTTTTCTCTCTCTTCTTCCTCTGGTACCCCTATAATGCGAATATTGTTCCGTTTGGATTGGTCACACAGTTCTCTCAATATTCTTTCATTCTTAGAGATCCTTTTTTCTCTCTGTGCCTCAGCTTCTTTATATTCCTCTTCTCTAGTTCCTATTTCATTTATTGTCTCCTCCACCATATCCAATCTGCTTTTAATACCATCCATTGTGTTCTTCAATGATTGGATCTCTGACCGGAATTCATTCCTGAGTTCTTGAATATCTTTCCGTACCTCCATGAGCATGTTAATGATTTTTATTTTGAACTCCCTTTCAGGGAGAGTCATAAGGTCCATATCATTTAAATCTTTCTCAGGAGTTGTGTTCATAATTTTACTCTGGACCAGGTTCCTTTGGTGTTTCATATTTGTGTATGGCGCCCTCTAGTGCCCAGAAGCTCTACTCTCTGGAGCTGCTCAGCCCCTGAAGCAATGCGGGGATTGTAGGGGAATGGTATTGGTGCCTCCAGGGAGGAAAGGGGTGTTTGCTGGTTCCTGGCTGCTATGCCTGTCTCCACTGCCTGAACCAGTGGGCTGAGCACACAGGTATAAGCCTCTGTACTTCGCGTTTTTAGTTGCTATAGACAGATCTTCCCTCTGGCTGGCCTAACACCAGGGAAGGATTTCCCGGTTTGCAAGCCCAGTGGGGCTGGCCAGAAGAAAGGCGCACAAGTCTGCCTGTCACAGAAGAGGTTCTTGGAGCTGTGTAGGCAGCCAGGGAGCTGGAGCACCTGAAGATCGTGAAAGCTCCCAAACTGCTGGGCTGAGTGCACCTGGACAATTTTGTCTGCCTTCCTTTCTCCTGAGCAGTAAGCTCTGTGCAATCCTTGCCCCATTAGCAGCTCTCTTGCTAAGGGCTTCTTTGTTAGGAAGTCTCTCAGACTGCCCGCCCTTCTTTTGTCCCCGAGCAGCTGGGTATGGATCCCTGCTTTCACAAGCAGCTGGAATCTTAGTCTCTCCAGGAATTCTGCCTGTCTTAGCTTTCCAACCCCCTAATTAGAAGAGTATCATGCAAGCACCATGTAATGTAGGCTTGTGCTCCCAGAGTATATCTCTAGAGTTAGGTATTCAGCAGTCCCGCATCTCCACTCCCTTCCTGCTCCGTTCCTGTTCCTCCCACTGGTGAGCTGGGGTGGGGGAAGGGCTTGGATCCCGCAGGACCACAGCTTTAGTACGTTACCCTTTTCTGTGAGGGCTGCTTTTGTCTCCAGGTGTATGCAGTTTGTTGCTGTCCTCTTTCCCGTTGCTCTTTCAAGAGTAGTTGATGTAGCTTTATTTTCATATTATATGAGGTTTTAGGAGGAAGCCTCTGTCTCACCTCTCACGCTGCCATCTTTAATCCGATCGGAAATGATGAAGTTAGAGAAGTGGAACAGAGCTTCCCTTCACTGTCTAGTGCTTATTAGTAAATGTTAGGTTTTAGTATTTCAATTCCCTCCACATTTCTGTTTGTTCAGCACCTCCACAAGTGTATGGGCTGGAGTTAAGAAAGCATTAATGTTAACAAAGAGACTTTAGGCTCTATAAATATTATTATTTATCCATAGTAATTATCACATGAAATAAGAAGATGGAATACACAATTCTATTTATTTATATTAAGACATCATTGATAGACAATCTTATGAAGGTTTCACATAAGCAACATTGTAGTTACAGCATTCACCCATATTATTAAGTCACCTCCAAACACCACTGCAGTCACTGTCCATGAGTGTAATATAATGCTAGAGTGTCACTACTTGTCTTCTCCGTGCTATACTGCCTTCCCCATGAGCCACCTACATTATGTGTGCTAATCATAATGCCTCTTAATGCTCTTCTCCCCTCCACTCTCCACCAGCTCTTCCCTTTGGTAGCTGCTATTCCCTTCCTGGGAGTCTGTGAGTCTGCTGTTGTTTTGTTTCTTCAGTTTTGCTTTGTTGTTATACTACACAAATGAGTGAAATCATTTAGTACTTGTCTTTCTCCACCTGGATTTTTCACTGAGCATAATACTTTTTAGTGCCATCCATGTTGTAAAAGGTAGGTTTTGTTTTCTTCATATTTCTGAATAATATTCCATTGTGTATATGTACCACTTCTTCTTTCTTCATTCATCTATTGATAGACACTTAGGTTGCTTCCATTTCTTGACTATTGTAAATAGTGCTGTGATAAACATGGGGTACATATGTCTTTTTGAATCAGGTGTCATGTTTTCTTTGGGTAAATCCCTAGGAGTGGAATTACTGACTCAAATGGTATTTCTATTTTTAGTTTTTGTAGGAACCTCCATATTGCTTTCCACAATAGTGGAACTAATTTACATCCCCACCAGCAGTGTAGGAGGGTTCCCCTTTCTGCACATCCTCGCCAGCATTTGTTGTTCCTTGTCTTTTTGATGTTGGCCATCCTAACTGGTGTGAGGTGATATCTCAATTTGGTTTTAATTTTCATTTCTCTGATGATTAGTGATGTGGAGCATCTTTTCATGTGCCTGTTGGCCATTTGAATTTCTTCTTTGGAGAAGTGTCTGTTCAGATCCTCTGCCCATTTTTAAATCAGGTTATTTGCTTTTTGGGTGGTGAGGCAACTGAGGTCTTCATATATTTTGGATGTTTACCCTTGTTGGATATGTCATTTATGAATATGTTCTCCCATACTGTAGGATGACTTTTTGTTCTACCGATGGTGTCCTTTGCTGTACAGAAGCTTTTTAATTTGGTGTTGTCTCATTTTTCATTTTTGCTTTTATTTCACTTGTGTGAGGAGATGTGTTCAGGAAAATGTTGCTCATGTTTATATTCAAGAGATTTTTGCCCATGTTTTCCTCAAAGACTTTTATGGTTTCATGACTTACATTCAGGTCTTTGATCCATTTTGAGTTTACTTTTGTGTATGGGGTTAAACAATCCAGTTTCATTCTCTTACACTTAGATTTACAATTTTGCCAACACCATTTGTTGAAGAGGCTGTCTGTTCCCCATTGTATATCTGTGGCTCCTTTATCAGATATTAATTGGCCATATATGTGTGGGTTTATATCTGAGCTCTCTATTCTGCTCCATTGATCTTTGGATCTGTTCTTGTGCCAGTAGCAAATTGTCTTGATTGCTTTGGCTTTGTAGTAGTTCTTGAAGTTGGGGAGCTTAATCCCTCCAGCTTTATTTTTCCTTCTCAGGTGTGCTTTGGCTATTCAGTGTCTTTTGTGGTTCTGTTTGAATTTTATAATTCTTTGTTCTAGTTTGTTGATGAATGCTGTTGGTATTTTGATAGGGATTGCATTGAATCTATAGATTGCTTTAGGCAGGATGGCCATTTTGATAATATTAATTCTTCCTATCCATGAGCATGGGATGTAATTCCATTTATTGGTGTCTTCTTTAATATCTTTCTTTTGTGTCTTGTAGTTTTCAGGGTATAGATCTTTCACATCCTTGGTTAGGTTTATTCCTAAGTATTTTATTCTTTTTTATGCCATTGTGAATGGAATTGTTTTCCTGATTTCTCCTGCCAGTTCATTGTTAGTATATAGTAAGGCAACAGACTTCTTTGTATTAATTTGCATTCTGCACCTTTGTTGAATTATTAGTTCTAGTAGTTTTGGGGTGGATTCTTTAGGGTTTTTATGTACAATATCATGTCGTCTGCAAACAGTGACAGTTTCACTTTTCCTTACCAATCTGATGCCTTTTATTCCTTTGTTTTGTCTGATTGCTGTGGCTTAGGATTCCAGTACTGTACTATGTTGATTAAAGTTTTGAGAGTAGGCATCCTTGTCTTGTTTCCCATCTTAGAGGAAAAGCTTTCAGCTTTTCACTGCTAAGTATGATGTTGACTATTGGTTTGTCATATATGTATGGCCTTTATTATGTTAGGTACTTACCCTGTATACCCATTTTGTTGAGAGTTTTTATCATGAATGGATGTTGAATTTGTCAAATGCTTTTTCAGCAAGGATTGAGATGATCATGTGATTTTTGTCCTTCTTTTGTTGATGTGGTGTGTGATGTTGATGGATTTTTGAATATTGTGCCATCCTTGCATTCCTGGAATAAATCCCACTTGATCATGTTGGGTGATCTTTTTGATGTATTTTTGAATTTGATTTGTTAATATTTTGTTGAGTATTTTTGCATCTATGTTCAACACGTATATTGCTTTGTAATTTTCTTTTTTTGTGGTGTCTTTGCCTGCTTTTGGTATTACAGTGATGCTGGCCTCATAGAATGAGTCTGGAACTACTCCCTACTCTTCTACTTTTTGAAAAACTTTAAGGAGAATGGGTATTAGCTCTTTTCTGCATGTTCATTAAAATTCAGTGGTAAAGCCATCTGGTTCAGAGGTTTTGTTCTTTAGATAGTTTTTTGATTATCAATTCAATTTCATTGCTGGTAATTTACCTGTTCAGATTTTCTGTTCCTTTCTGGGTCATTCTTGGAAGGTTGTATTTTTCTAGAAAGTTATCCATTTCTTCTAGATTATCCATTGTTAGCATATAATTTTTCATAGTATTCTTTCTTAATTCTTTGTATTTCTTTGGTGTCCATGGTGATTTTCCCTTTCTCATTTATGATTTTGATTATGTGTGTACAGTTTCTTTTTATCTTGGTAAGTCTGAATAGGGTTTACCTGTTTTATTTCCTCGAAGAACCAGTTTCTGGTTTCATTGATTCTTCCTATTGTTTTTTTTGTTCTCAATTTTATTTATGTCTGCTCTGATCTTTATTATGTTCCTCCTTCTACTGACTTTGGGCCTCATTTGTTTTTGTTTTTCTAGTTTCATAATTGTGGGTTTTGACTGTTCATTTGGGATTTTTCTTCTTTTTGAGGTAAGCCAGTGTTGCCATATACTTTCCTCTTAGAACTGCCTTCCCTGCATCCACAGGTTTTGGAGTATTGAGGTATTTTTTCATTTGTCCCCATGTTAGAATCTGATTTTTATAAATATTCTGATGCATTTCTCTTACTGTTGTCCTCTCCTGTTATCCATCTCCAGGAATAATAATTACAATTCTCAGTATACATCAGTACAGAAAATTGAGTTTTACAGGGACCATTAAATTTTATTTTCAATTTCTCTTTTGCAGTAGTTGTAAATAACCTATTAACAAGTTTTTTCTTTTAAATAGTCTTACTTTGTCCTAGGGATGTTTAAAGGAATATAGAAGGTCATCATCATTTTTTATTTATTTTTGACCCTTGTTTAAGTGGAGCCTATCTTGGGTCATTCATTCAAGAGCCATGTCCCTGATAAATTTTGTACAAAAAAATTTTCAACATTTTATTATGAAAAATTTTAAACATAAAGCAGGATGGAAAGGATTTTAGAGTTAATACTGAGATATCCACTGAATACATTCTAACATTATGATTTTACTATATTTGCTTTTCACACATCTATGACCTCTTCTCCTCTCTATTGCTTAATTCATTCTGCTTGCATTTCAAAGTACCTTACCAACTTCAATGTATATATCCCTCAGTATGAATATCATTAACGAGGATTTAATATTAACTAGAATTAAGTATTTAGATTTTTGTTTTGATTTAAAATTTATATAAATGTAGAAGTAAAATTTACTCAGTTTTGACAAATGCATGCAGCTGTGTAATCCAATCTCCTATCAAGATATAGAACATTAGCATAATCTTAGAAGAGTTCCCTTATGCCTCTGGATGATCTTTCCCTTCCCAGACTCTCCCAAAGCAATCACCTTTCTGATAGTTTAATACCACTGAACAGTCTTACCTGTATTAGAACTTGAATAACACTCTTTATTTTTTGAAACATAATCCAATTCCCCCCAGTTTTTGCATCTTTTTTGACATACAGACAGCTGTGCATAATGTATAATACTTAATTAGTTGGGAGATAAGTATACACTCATAATGCTATCACCGTCTGTGCCACAAACCTATCCATCACCTTCAAGTTTCCTCCCACCCTCCTCTTAGAAAATTTTAGGACATATAATAATGTATTTTTAACTATTGTCATCATGCTGTGCAGTAGATCTCTAGGACTTATTCATCTTTTATAAATTTATTTAATGTTTTAAAATATCTTGAGAGCTTAGTAATACTAGCTTCTAAATTTTTAAGAAGTTGCTTTATTAATAATTGTTTATAGAACGGAATTACTTCTATCTGAGGGTATACGAAATGGAGTTACTCAGAAAGAAGTATGGCAGTGTAAAATTAGAAACTTATTGCTTGGACTTTAATAAGTGATGCTTTCCAGTAGCATAAGTTTATTACTACCTCTCTACATCTAACAGCATATTAGAAATCATTGATTGTGGTAGAGTACACAGGAAATGCACTAAGCACTTAGATATGTTTGGAGACAGAAATTCATCATAATATAAAAAAAGAGGAAAACAAAAACCATACACTTACACAGCAATTGGCAAGATGTAACTAGCAATTTACAGTACATTCTAGAGGAGAAAACCTTTACAGAAATAATTTGCTAAGGAATATGTATTAAAATGACATTTGTATATTTTCAAATTTAAACACAAATGACTATCTCAATATAAATCAGATCCCTGTGAGAAGTAATAACCAATTTCAGCACCCTGTGATACAACAAAAAAAGAAAAGAATAGACTGGATTAAAGGTGGCGATGTGAGAGGTGAGAGACAGGATTCCTCCTAAAACTTCATACAATATGGGAATATAATTAACCCAACTACTCCTGAAAGAGCAAGAGGAAAGAGGACTGTGCCAGACTGCATACACCAGAGCAGACCTCATGGAACAGGGTTGGAAGCTTTCACAATCTTCAGGTGCTCCAGCTCCCTGGCTGGCTACACAGCTCCAAGGACCCCCTCCTTGATATGCAGCCTACTGTGCCTTTCTCCCGGCCAGCCCAACCTGGCTCACAAACCAGTAAACCCTACCCTGGCATTAGGCCAGCCAGAGGGAAGATCTGTCTACAGCAACTAAAAACACAAAGCATAGATGCTTATACCTGTGTGCTTGGCCCACTGGTTCAGGCAGTAGAGTCAGGCATAGCAGCCAGGAAGCAGGAAACAGCTCTTTCCTCCCCCAGGCACCAATACCACTCCCCTGCAACCCCTGACATTGCTTCAGGGGTGAGCAGCTCCAGAAAGTAGAGCTTCTGGGCACTAGAGGGTGCCATATACAAATATGAAATGCCAAAGGAACCTGGTTCAGAGTAAAATTATTAATACAACTCCTGAGGAAGATTTAAATGACATCAACCTCATGATCTTCCTGAAAGGGCATTCAAAATAAGAATCATAAACATGCTCATGGAGGTACAGAAAGATATTCAAGAACTCAGGAATTAATTCTGGTCAGAGATCCAGTCATTGATGAGCACAATGGAGGATATTAAAAGCAGATTAGATATGGTGGAGGAGACGATAAATGAAATACAAACTAGAGAAGACAAATACAAAGAAGCTGAGACACAGAGAAAAAAGGATCTCTAAGAATGAAAGAATATTGAGAGAACTGTGTAACCAATCTAAACGGAGCAATATTCGCATTATGGGGTACCAGAAGAAGAAGAGAGAGAAAAAGGGATAGAAACTGTCTTTGAGGAGGTAATTGCTGAAAACTTCCCCAATCTGGGGAAGGAGATAGTCTCTGAGGCCATGGAGATGTACAGATCTCCCAACACAAGGGACCCAAGGAAGACAACACCAAGACATATAGTAATTAAAATGGCAAAGATCAAGGATAAGGACAAACTATTAAAAGCAGCCAGAGAGAGAAATAAGATCACATACAAAGGAAAGCCCATCAGGCTATCATTAGATTTCTCAACAGAAACCTTACAGGCCAGAAGGGAGTGGCATGATATATTTAATAAAGTGAAGCAGAAGGGCCTTGAAACAAGAATACTCTACCTGGCAAGGTTATCATTTAAATTTGAAGGAGGGATTAAACAATTTCCAGATAAGCAAAAGCTGAGAGAATTTACCTCCCACAAACCATCTCTACAGTGTATTTTGGAGGGACTGCTATAGATGGGAGTGTTTCTAAGGTTTAATGGCTGTCACCAGAGGTAATAAAACCACAGTAAAGAAATTAGAACAGCTAATTACTAAGCAAATGCAAAATTAAATTAACTATCCCTAAAGTTAATGAAGGGATAGACAAAGAATACAGAATATGATACCTAATATATAAAGAATGGAGGAGGAAGAAAAAGGAGGAGAAAAAAAATGTATCTTTAGATTGTGTTTGTAATAACATATTAAGTGAGCTAAGTTAGACTCTTAGATAGTAAGGAAGTTAACCTTGAACCTTTGGTAACCACGAATCTTTGGTAATCACCCTAAACGTAAATGGACTGAATGCACCAATCAAAAGACATAGAGTCACTGAATGGATAAAAAAGCAAGACCCATCTATATGCTGCCTACAAGAGATTCACTCTGAACCCAAAGGTATACCCAGACTAAAAGTGAAGGGATGGAAAAAGATATTTCATGCAACTAATAGGGAGAAAAAAGCAGAAGTTGCAGTACTTATCATGTATCAGACAAAATAGACTGCAAAACAAAGAAAGTCGCAAGAGACAAAGAAGGACATTACATAATGATAAAAGGGTCAATCCAACAAGAAGCTATAACCATTATAAATATCTATGCGCCCAACACAGGAGCACCTACATATGTGAAACAAATACTAACAGAATTAAAAGGAGAAATAGAATGCAATGCATTCATTCTAGGAGAGTTCAACATTCCACTCACTCTGAAGGACAGATCAACCAACGGAAAATAAATAAGGAGACAGAGGCACTGAACAACACGTTAGAACACATGGATGTAATGAACATCTACAGAACTCTACACCCAAAAGCAGCAGAATACACATTGTTCTCAAGTGCACATGGAACGTTTTCAAGAATAGATCATATACTAGGCCACAAAAAGAGCCTCTGTAAATTCAAAAAGATTGAAATTGTACCAACCAGTTGCTCAGACCACAAAGGTATGAAACTAGAAATAAATAAAGCAAAGAAAATGGAAAATCCCACAAACACATGGAGGCTTCACAATATGCTCCTAAACAACCAGTGGATCAATGACGAAATAAAAACAGAGATCAAGCAATATATGGAGACAAATGACAATAATAACTGAACACCGCAAAATCTGTGGGATGCAGCGAAGGCTGTGATAAGAGGAAAGTATATTGCAATACAGGTCTACCTCAGGAAAGAAGAACAATCTCATATGAGCAGTCTAAACTCACAATTAACGAAACTAGAAAAAGAAGAACAAATGAAGCCCAAAGTCAGTAGAAGGAGGGACATAATAAAGATGAGAGCAGAAATAAAATCAAGAAGAATAAAACAATAGAAAGGATCAATGAAAGCAAGAGCTGGTTCTTTGAGAAAATAAACAAAATAGATAAACCCCTAGCCAGACTTATCAAGAAAAAAAGAGAGTCTACTCACATAAACAATCCAAAATGAGAAAGGAAAAATCACTCTGGACATCACAGAAATACAAAGAATTATAAGAGAATACTATGAAACATTATATCCTAACAGACTGGATAACCTAAAAGAAATGGACAACCTTCCAAGTCTGACACAGAAAGAAACAGAAAATATGAATAGACCAATTACCAGCAACGAAATTGAACTGGTAATCAAAAACCCCTAAGAACATAACCGCTGCACTAGAGAGCTTCACTGCTGAATTTTATCAAACATTTAGTGAAGGCCTAATACCCATACTCCTTAAAGTTTTCCAAAGAGTAGAAGAAGAGGGAATACTTCCAAACTCATTCTATGAGGCCAGCATCACTCTAATACAAAAATCAGGCAATGACACCACAAAAAAAGAAAATTACAGACCAATATCCCTGATGAACATAGATGCAAAAATATTCAACAAAATGTTAGCAAAACTAATTCAAAAATACATCAAGAAGATCATCCATCATGATCCATTAGGATTTATTACAGGGATGTAAGGATGGTTCAACATTCCAAAATCCATCAACATCATCCACTAAATCAACAAAAAGAAGGACAAAAACCACATCATCATCTTCATAGATGCTGAAAAAGCATTTGACAAAATTCAACATCCATTCATGATAAAAACTCCCAACAAAATGGCTATAGAGGGCAAGTACCTCAACATCATAAAGGCCATATATGACAAACCCACGGCCAACATTATACTTAACAGCAAGAAGCTGAAAGCTTTTCCTTTAAGATTGGGAACAAGACAAGGAAGCCCACCCTCCCCACTTCTATTCAACGTAGTTCTGGAGGTCCTCACCATGGCAATCAGAATCCCAAAGAAATATAAAGCATCCAAATTGGCAAGGAAGAAGTTAAACTGTCCCTGTTTGCAGATGACATGATATTGTACATAAAATACCCGAAAGAATCCACTCCGAAACTACTAGATCTAATATCTGAATTTAGCAAAGTTGCAGGATACAAAATTAATACACAGAAATCTGTGGCATTCCTATACACTAACAATGAACTAGCAGAGAGAAAAATCAGGAAAACAATTCCATTCACAGTTGCATCAAAAAGAATAAAATACTTAGGAATAAACCTAACCAAGGAAGTGAAAGACCTATACTCTGAAAACTACAAGACACTCATGAGAGAAATTAAAGAAGATACCAATAAATTGAAACACATCCCATGCTCATGTATAGGAAGAATTAATATCGTCAAAATGGCCATCCTGCCTAAAGCAATCTACAGATTCAATGCAATTCCTATCAAAATACTAACAGCATTCTTCAATGAACTAGAGAAAATAGCTCTAAAATTCATATGAAACCACAAAAGACCCTGAATAGCCAAGGCAATTCTGAAAAGGAAGAATAAAGTGGGGGGAATTATGCTCCCTGATTTCAAGGACTACTACAAAGCCCCAGTAATCAAGACAATTTTGTACTGGCACAGGAACAGACCCATAGACCAGTGGAATAGACTAGAGAACCCTGATATAAACCCAACCATATATGGTCAATTAATATATGATAAAGGAGCCATGGAAATACAATCGGGGAATGACAGCCTCTTCAACAGCTGGTGTTGGCAAAACTGGACAGCTACATGCAAGAGAATGCAACTGGATTACTGTTTAACTCCATACACAAAAATAAACTCAAAATGGACCAAAGACCTGAATGTAAGTCATGAAACCATAAAAGTCTTAGAAAACAACATAGGCAAAAATCTCCTGAATATAAGCATGACCAACTTCTTCCTGAATGCATCTCCTCAAGCTAGGGAACAAAGGCAAAAATGAACTCATGGGACTACATCAAACTAAAAAGTTTCTGTACAGCAAAGATCACCATCAACAGAACAAAAAGACGTCCTACAGTATGGGAGAATATATTTGTAAATGACATATATGACAAGAGGTTAACATCCAAAATATATAAAGAATACACTCCTCTACACCCAAAAAGCAAATAACCTGATTAAAAAATGGGCAGAGGATATGAAGAGACAGTATTCTAAAGAAGAAGTTCAGATGGCCAACAGACACATGAAAAGATGCTCCACATCACTAATCATCAGGAAAATGAAAATTAAAACCACAATGAGATATCACCTCACACCAGTAAGGATGGACAACATCAAAAAGACTAAGAACAACAAATGCTGGTGAGGATGCGGAGAAAGGGGAATCCTCCTACACTGCTGGTAGGAATGTAAGCTAGTTCAACCACTATGGAAAGCAATATGACGGTTCCTCAAAAAACTAAAAATAGAAATACCATTTGACCTGGGAATCTCACTCCTTGGTATTTACCTAAAGAATACAACTCAGATTCAAAAAGACATATGCACCCCTATGTTTATTGCAGCACTTTTTACAATAGCCAAAATATGGAAGCAACCTAAGTGTCCATAAGTAGATGAATGGATAAAGAAGAGGTGGTACATATACACAATGGAATACTATTCAGCTATAAGAAAGAAACAAATCCTACTATTTGCGACAACATGGATGGAGCCTGAGGATATTATGCTCAATGAAATAAGCCAGGTGGAGAAAGACAAGTACCAAATGATTTCACTCATTTGTGGAGTAAAGCAGTGAAGCAACACTGAAGGAACAAAGTAACAGCAGACTCATAGACTCCAAGAAGGAATTAGTGGTTACCAAAGGGGAGGGGTGTTGGGGGGCGGGTGGGGAGGGAGGGAGAAGAGGACTGAGGCATATTATGTTTAGTACACATGATGTGGGGGATCACGGGGGAAACAGTGTAGCACAGAGAAGGCAAAGAGTGAATCTGTGGCCTCTTACTACACTGAAGGACAGTGACTGCATTGGGGTATGGCTGGGGACGTAATAATATGGTAAATGTAGTAACCACTTGTTTGTTATGTGAAACCTTCATAAGAGTGTATATCAATAATACCTTTAATAAAAAATTAGAAAAAAAATAAAGAAAGAATAGCATAAAGGAAGTGTGTGGGGGGGAACCAAATGTTACAGAGGAGCCAAGGTTCTGTATAATACTGCAATTAAAGAAAAAAAACAATATAATCAACTGCATCTGGAAAGAAAAGGGTACACTGACACAGTATAGGTTTTAGCCTTTAACTGCAGGTTTTGATCTCCTACCAGTTGTTTAGTCAGGAAGAAGCAAAAATCATATATGGATATGTACCAGAATAAAACAGATAATGCTATCGTACAGAAAATTTATTTTTACATCCAAATCTTATTTATAAACTACCATTTGCATATCATTGATCTAGGCACTGGGGTTCTACAGCAATGAATAAGAAAAAGTCTCTGCCTTATAGTGGGGAAAATAGAAAAACAGACAATCAAGCCATAAAATGATCAATGTATAATGCAATTTAAGGGACTGATAAATGCTAAGACTGGGGTGGGAAGCATGTTGAGGCTTTTCTAAAGAGAAGACATTAGATATTTGAGGAAAGACCTGTTTGAAATGACGGGGGGGGGCCCTTGAAAATTTTGGGAGTGTATTCTAGGTACAAGGTACAGCAAACATAAGTCTGGCATGTTTGAGAAACAGCAAGATTAACTGAAATTAGAGTCTAGCAAGCCTGATACAAGGTAGGAGATGAGGTTATAGAAATAGGTGGCAGCCAGATAATGTGGACCATCTAGACCATGTTAAGAAGTTTTAATTTTATTTTAAGTATGAAGGAAAACATCAGTAGCACTTTAGGGAAAGTATGACATGATATGGTTAACTTTTAAAAAACAACACTAGAGCTGCTGTGCCGAGAATGGAGTGCAGGAGAACAAGAGTGAAAACAAGTATGTAATTAATTGGCAAGCCATTACAGTAGTATAGCTGAGATGAATGTGCCTTGTACTTGGGTGGTAACAATGGAAGTAGTCAGATTCAGGTAAATTTGAAGATAGAGTTGAGAAAATTTACTACTGGATTGGATATGAGTGTATGATGCTGGCATCTTCTGAGATAGGAAAGATTTGGGGATAAATAGTTTGGGGATAGAAGGAATCAGGATTCTGTTTCAAACGTGTTATATTTGATATATGTATTAGAACAGCACATCACGGTGTATAAACACATGAGTTGCTGCCCTGTAGATAAATATATAATTTATTTCTCATTTTTCATCAATGTCTGAGTTGAGTTTAGTCCATGGATTATAGCTCATAGCTCTGTTTAGCTTGATTAGGTGGCCTGTGACTGATTTATTACAGTCATGTTTCTGGTGCACAGAGTGGACAAAATCAGATATGTAACATTTTTTAAGGAAATGCTGTCTTAACCAGGCTTATTGCTAGTGGTGTGTATTAATATATAAAAGAGTCACATGGCTAAATGCTGCCAAAGACAATATCTATTAAAAAATTAAAAATATATTACAAAAATCAAACTTTAGTGATGCAAAGTATCAAATATTGATTGAAATACAGAGAAGAATGATGCAGTATCCAAGAATATCAATTTGGATCAAATTGTGAGAACAAAAATTTGGGAACAAGTAAATGTTCCTCAGAAATAACTGGAGGGATCACTGGAATGTTTGAAGCTATGTAGAATAGAGGTTATGTTATTGCAATTTAGTTATTGAAGGGAAAAACAACTAAAAACTAGAGAAACTAGCACCACTTCAATAAAATACCTTACATATATTTTTGACTTCAAATATATGAGTAGGAGGAGGAGGATGTAAAGCAAGGAGATGAATTAATTAAGATTTATATGGTTGTAAGTGGTAAAATCTAACAAAAATTTGTTTTGCAAAAAATGCTAGTTTAAGTCATGTAGATAAAATGTAGAAAGATGAGTCTGAGCTTAGTCAAATCTGGGTTGAGGAGTTAAAATTATATCATCACGTGCCTTATCTGTCTGAGCTCTATTTTCCTTCTCAATTAGACTCTCGCACATATTGGCAGAGATGACCAGCAGGAGCTCAGAGTTTCTATTCTCCCAGCCGAGCAATCACTGAGATCAAGAGAAGCCCAGTGTCAGCACTGCTGGAGTTGAGTCTCATTAGCCTGACTCAGGTCATTTTCTGCACTATACCTATCACTATGACTAGAGGAATAAACAGCTTAAAATTATTTATTTCTTTATTTACAAAGCTTATTTCCTTGCTTACCCCTATATCCAGAGGTTGGGTCAGTCCCATGCTGTACAACATGGACTGAGAGTGGGTGACTGTTGGTCCTCAAAAGAAAAATATACATTCATATTCTACATATGTTTAGATCTACAAATTGTTTAGCAATATTGTGCAGGGATGCTGCATAATAAAAGCAAGAGATATCACCTCAAAGAGACTGAGAAATGAGACAAGGAAGATAGAAGTAAGGAGGAAAAGGAAATATACAGAGGAGAGGGTACAACAGGAGAAAGGAGAGGGGAAGTAAGGAAAGAGAAAGGAAGAGAGATTGATTAATCTTGATAATCGGTATCATGAACTTCATGGGAGCAATCAGCAGAGTTGCTCAGGGCTGGAAACCCAGCAGATAAGGCACTATTTAGAAAATTTACAGAAGCATTTTATGCTGAAGAAAACGGGAGTCCCATATTTGGCTTTGTGAACATAAAAGCTGTCATAACAGTAGTTTTGCAATATTATCTTTGAACAAAATGACAACATCTATTCCCTCATGGAAGATTATCAAATGCCTCAGGGTCTTTCATGTTTTCAGTAAATTCAGGTGTCTGCTCAGAACTTTCTTCACAGCTTCTTTCACCTCCTTATTCCTCAGGCTGTAGATGATGGGGTTTAACATTGGGGTTACCACCCCATAAGACAGTGCAATGATCTCATCAGAGGTGTTTGTGTCCTTTGACTTGGGCTTCATGTACATGAAAAGGGCTGAACCATAGAAAAAGATGACCACAGTCATGTGGGCCGAACAGGTAGAAAAGGCTTTTTTTCTTCCTTCAGTGGAACTAATTCTAAGGATGGAAGAGATTATGAAAATGTAGGAGATGAAAATTAACAGCAGAGGAATAAGCAGTAAAATGATACCTGCAAGTGTCATGATAAGCACATTGATGGTGATATCTGAGCAGATGAGTTTAAGAAGGGCCAGAATCTCACAGGTAATATGATCAATGACATTATTACCACAGAAAGGCAGTATCATTGTCAGGACTGTTTGCACTAAGGAGTTCAGACAGCCTATGGTCCAAGACCATGTGGCCATGTGCACATATAGCACCCTGTTCATGATGATGGGGTACCTCAGTGGGTTGCAGATGGCCACATACCGATCATAGGCCATCACAGCCAGGAGGACACACTCAGTGGAGCCCAACCCAAGAGAGGCAGCCATCTGCAGAACACAGCCGGTGAAGGAGATGGATTTTCTGTCTGATACAAATATAATAAGCATTGGAGGAATGGATGACGATGTATAACAGATGTCCAAGAATGAGAGGTTTCCGAGAAAGAAGTACATGGGGGTGTGGAGGCGAGAATCCAGTACGCTGATGATAATGAGGAGACCGTTTCCCAGGAGGATTACCAGGTACATGATGAGGCAGAGCACAAACAGAAAACGCTGGAGCTCTGAGTATTGGGAAAGTCCCACCAGAAAGAATTCAGTCACCACAGAGTAATTCCCCATCTCTGTGTGCCCTTGTCACCTTCAGGGTTTAGAAAATCACAAGACTCAGGGAAATTTGAATTTTTGATGTAGAGTTACCAAATCACTTTCACTTTCATAATTTCATTGTATTCTTAGAACAGCTCCTGAAATCAGCAAGGAGAGGGATATTCTGTTAATTTTATTAATGGTGAGACAGGCACTGAGAGATCACTACTACTGAGGCTCACATAGCAGAAAGCCTGTGAATTGTGCTGGAAGGTTCTAGGCTCCTAATGAAATAAAATCTAGGAACAAACTCCCTTCAAAAGTGGATAACTGAACCTATGGATTAAAGATGGTGGCATGAGAGGTGAGACAGAGGCTTCCTCCTGAAACCACATATAATATGAAAATATAACTAATACAAATACTATTGAAAGAGTAACAGGAAAGAGGACTGAAACAAACTGCATACACCTGGAGACAAGAGCAGACCTCACGGAAAAGGGAAACGTACTAAAGCAGTGGTCCTGTGGGATACAAGCCCTTCCCCCACCCCAGCTCACCAGCAGAAGGAAGAGGAACAGAGCAGGGAAGGAGTGGAGATCTGGGACTGTTGAATACCTAACTATGGAGATCTGCTCTGGGAGCACAAACCTACATTTCATGGTGCTTGCATGATACTCCCATAATTAGGGGGTTGGAAAGCTAAGACAGGCAGAATTCCTGGACAGACTAAGATTCTAGCTGCTTGTGGAAAGCAGGGATCCATATCCAGCTTCTCTGGGACAAAAGAAAGGCCAGCAGTCTGAGAGAGTTCCTAACAAAGAAGCCCTTAGGAAGAGGGCTGCTAAAGGGGCAAGGATTGCATAGAGCTTACTGCTCAGGAGAAAAGAGAGGCTGACAAAATTGTCCGGGTGCACTGTGCCCAGCAGATTGGGAGCTATCATGATCTTCAGATGCTCTAGCTCCCTGGCTGCCTGTACGGCTCCAGGAACCCCTTCTGTGATGGGCAGACTGCTGCGCCTTTCTTCTGGCTAGCCCCACTGGGCTTGCAAACCGGGAAACGCTACCCTGGCGTTAGGCCAGCCTACAGCAACTAAAAATGCAAAGCACAGAGGCTTATACCTGTGTGCTCGGCTCAGAGGTTCAGGCAGTGGAGACAGGCATTGCAGCCAGGAAGCAGGAAACAGCTCTTTCCTCCCCCGAGGCACAATACTACTCCCCTGCAATCCCCGACATTGTTTCAGGGGCTGAGCAGCTCCAGAGAGTAGAGCTTCTGGGCACTAGAGGGCGCCATACACAAATATGAAATGTCAAAGGAACCTGGTTCAGAGTAAAATTATTAATACAACTCCTGAGAAAGATTTAAATGATATTGACCTTATGACTCCCTGAAAGGGAGTTCAAAATAAAAATCATTACTCATGGAGGTACGGAAAGATATTCAACAACTCAGGAATGAATTTCAGTCAGAGATCCAATCACTGAGGAGCACAATGGATGGTATTAAAAGCAGATTGGATGTGGTGGAGGAGACGATACATGAAATAGAAACTAGAGAAGAGGAATACAAAGAAGCTGAGGCACAGAGAAAAAAAGGATCTCTGAGAATGAAAGAATATTGAGAGAACTGTGTGACCAATCCAAACGGAACAATATTCGCATTATAGGGGTACCAGAAGAAAAGAGAGAAAAAGGGATAGAAAGTGTCTCTGAGGAGGTGGTTGCTGAAAACTTCCCCAATCTGGGGAAGGAGATAGGCTCTCAGGACATGGAGGAGCACAGATCTCCCAAAACAAGGGACCCAAGGAAGACAACATCAGGACATATAGTAATTAAAATGGCAAAGATCAAGGTTAAGGACAGACTATTAAAAGCAGTCAGAGAGAGAAATAAGATCACATACAAATGAAAGCCCATCAGGCTATCATCAGACTTCCCAGCAGAAACCTTACAGGCCAGAAGGGAGTGGCATGATGTATTTATTGCAATGAAGCAGAAGGGCCGTGAACCAAGATTACTTTATCTGGGAAGATTATCATTTAAATTTTAAGGAGCTATTAAATAATTCCCAGATAAGCAAAAGCTGAGAGAATATACCTCCCACAAACAATCTCTACAGTGAATTTTGGAGGGACTGCTATAGATGAAAGTGTTCCTACAGTTTAATAGCTGTTACCAGAGGTAATAAAACCACACTAAAGAATGTAGAACAGCTAATTACTAAGAAAATGCAAAATTAAATTAACTATCCCCAAAGTCAATCCAGGGATGGATAAACAGTACAGAATATGATACCTACTATATAAAGAATGGAGGAGGAAGAAAAAGGAGGAGGAAAAAAACAAAAACAAAAAAAAGAACCTTTAGGTTGTGTTTGTAATAGCATATCAAGTGAGATAATTTAGACTCTTAGATAGTAAGGAAGTTACCCTTGAACCTCTGCTAACCATGAGTCTGAAGCCTGCAGTGCCAATAAGTGCACACCTATCCATAATCACCCTAAATGTAAATGGATTGAATGCACCAGTCAAAAGAAATAGTCCCATCTGTATGCTGCCTTAAAGAGACTCACTTTAAACTCAAACACATACACAGACTAAAAATGAAAGGATGGAGAAAGACATTTCATGCAACTAATAGGGAGAAAAAAGCAGCAGTTGCAGTACTTACATCAGACAAAATAGACTTCCAAACAAAGAAGTCACAAGAGACAAAGAAGGACATTACATAATGATAAAAGGGTCAGTCCAACAAGAAGATATAACCATTGTAAATATCGATGCACCCAACACAGGAGTTCCTACATATGTGAAACAAATACTCACAGAATTAAAGGGGGAAATAGTGCAATGCATTCATTCTAGGAGATTTCAACATACCACTCCCTCTGAAGGACAGACCAACCAGACAGAAAATAAGTAAGGAGACAGAGGCACTGAACACACTAGAACAGATGGACCTAACAGACATCTACAGAACTCTACACCCAAAAGCAGAAGAATATACATTCTTCTCAAGTGCACATGGAACATTTTCAAGAAAAGATCAAATACTAGGCCACAAAAAGAGCCTCGGTAAATTCAAAAAGGTTGAAATTGTACCAACCAGCTTCTCAGACCACAAAGGAATGAAACTAGGCATGAATTATGCAAAGAAAATGAAAAATCCCACAAACACATGGAGGCTTAATAACATGCTCCTAAATAATCAATGGATCAATGACCAAATAAAAACAGAGATCAAGCAATATATGGAGACAAATGACAACAATAATTCAACACCACAAAATCTAAGGGATACAGCAAAGGCTGTGCTAATAGGAAAGTATATTGCAATACAGGCCTACCACAGGAAAGAAGAACATTCCCATATGAGCAGTCTAAACTCACAATTAACGAAACTAGAAGTAGAAGAATAAATGAGACCCAAAGTCAGTAGAAGGAGGGATATAATAAAGATTAGAGCAGAAACAAATAAAATTGAAAAGAATAAACAATAGAAAGGACCAATAAAAGCAAGAGCTGGTTCTTTGAGAAAATAAACAAAATAGATAAACCCCGAGCCAGACTTATCAAGAAAAAAAGAGAGTCTACTCACTTAAACAGAATCAGAAATGAGAAAGGAAAAATCACTAAGGACAGCACAGAAATACAAAGAATTGTGAGAGAACACTATGAAAAATTATATGGTAACAAAGTGGATAACCTAGAAGAAATGGAGAACTTTCTAGAAAAATACAACCTTCCAAGGCTGACCCAGAAAGAAACAGAAAATCTCAACCAATTATAAGCAATGAAATTGAACTGCTAATCAAAAACCTACCTTAGAACAAAACGCCTGAACCAGACGAGTTCACTGCTGAATTTTATCAAACATTTAGTGAAGACCTAATACCCGTCTTCCTTAAAGTTTTTCAAGGAGTAGAAGAAGAAGGAATACTTCCAAACTCATTCTATGAGGCCAGCATCACTCTAATACCAAAACCGGGCAAAGACACCACAAAAAAAGAAAATTACAGACCAATATCCCTGATGAACATAGGTGCAAAAATACTTAACAGAATATTAGCAAACCTAATTCAAAAATACATCAAAAGGATCATCCATCATGATCAAGTAGGATTTATTCCAGGGATGCAAGGATGGTTCAACATTCCAAAATCCATCAACATCATCCACTACATCAACAAAAAGAAGGACAAAAACCACATGATCATCTCCATAGATGCTGAAAAAGCATTTGACAAAATTCAACATCCATTCATGATAAAAACTCCCAACAAAATGGGTGTAGAGGGCAAGTACCTCAACATTATAAAGGCTATATATGACAAACCCACAGCCAACATTATACTTAACAGCGAGAAGCTGAAAGCTTTTCCTTTAAGATCGGGAACAAGACAAGGATACCCACTCTCCTCACTTCTATTCAACATAGTACTGGAGGTCCTAGCCACGGCAATCAGACAACAGAAAGAAATAAAAGGCATCCAAATTGGCAAGGAAGAAAGTTAAACTGTCCCTGTTTGCAGATGACATGATATTGTACATAAAAAATCCTAAGGAATCTACTCTAAAACTACCAGATCTAATATCTGAATTCAGCAAAGTTGCAGGATACAAAATTAATGCACAAAAATCTATGGCATTCCTATAGACTAACAATGATCTAGCAGAGAGAGAAATCAGGAAAGCAATTCCATTCAAAGTTGCATCAAAAAGAATAAAATACCTAGGAGTCAACCTAACCAAGGAAGTGAAAGACCTATACTCTGAAAACTACAAGACACTTATGAGAGAAATTAAAGAAGATACCAATAAATTGAAACACATCCCATGCTCATGGATAGGAATGATTAATATTGTGAAAATGGCCATCTTGCCTAAATCAATCTACAGATTCAATGCAATTCCTATCAAAATACCAACAGCATTTTTCACTGAACCAGAGAAAATCATTCTAAAATTCATATAAAACCGCAAAAGACCCCGAATAGCCAAAGTAATCCTGAGAAGGAAGAATAAAGCTGGGGGGATTATGCTCCCCAACTTCAAACTTTACTATAAAGCCACGGTACTCAAGACAATTTGGTACTGGCACAAGAACAGACCCATAGACCATGGAACTGAGTAGAGAGCCCTGATATAATCCCAAACATATATGGTCAATTAATATGTGATAAAGGAGCCATGGTCATACAATGGGGAAATGACAGCCTCTTCAACAGCTGGTGTTGGCAAAACTGGACAGTTACATGCACGAGAAAGAAACGGGATTATTGTTTAACCCATACACAAAAGTAAACTCAAAATGGATCAAGGACCTGAATGTAAGTCATGAAACCATAAAACTCTTAAAAGACAACATAGGCAAAAATCTCCTGAATATAAGCATGAACAACTTCTTCCTGAATGCATCTCCTCGAGCAAGGGAAACAAAAGCAAAAATGAACTCATGGGACTACATCAAACAAAAAAGTTTCTGTACAGCAAAGGACACCATCAACAGAACAAAAAGGCATCCTACAGTATGGGAGAATATATTTGTAAATGACATATCTGACAAGGGGTTAACATCCAAAATATATAAAGAACTTACATGCCTCAACACCCAAAAAGCACATAACCCAATTAAAAAATGGGCAGAGGATATGAAGAGACAATTCTCCAAAGAAGAAATTCAGATGGCCAACAGATACATGAAAAGATGCCCCACATCACTAATCATCAGGGAAATGCAAATTAAAACCACAATGAGATATCACCTCACACCAGTAAGGATGGCCAGCATCCAAAAGACTAAGAACAATAAATGCTGATGAAGATGTGGAGAATGGGGAAGCCTCCTACACTGCTGGTGGGAATGTAAGCTAGTTCAACCATTGTGGAGAGCAATATGGAGATTCCTCAAAAAACTAAAAATACAAATACCTTTTGACCTGGGAATCCAACTCCTTAGAATCTACCCAAAGAATACAACTTCTCAGATTCAAAAAAACAGATGCACCACTGTGTTTATGCAGCACTTTTTATAGTAGCCAAGATATGGAAGCAACCTAAGTGTCCATCAGTAGATGAATGGATAAAGAAGAGGTGGTACATATACACAATGGAATACTATTCAGCCATAAGAAGGAAACAAATCCTGCAATTTGCAACAACATGGATGGAGCTGGAGGATATTATGCTCAGTGAAATAAGCCAGGCAGAGAAAGACAAGTGCCAAATGATTTCTCTCATTTGTGGAGTATAACAATGAAGCAAAACTGAAGGAACAAAATAGGAGCAGACTCAGAGACTCCTAGAAGGAACTAGTGGTTACCAAAGGGGCGGGGTGGGGCGGGTTGGGTGGGGAGGGTGTGAGAAGGTATTGCGGGGTATTATGTTTAGTACACATGGTGTGGGGAGGCAGGGGGAAAACAGTGTAGCACAGAGAAGGCAAACAGTGAATCTGCGTCATCTTACTACACTCATGGACAGGGACTGAATTGAGGTTTGAGTGGGGACTTGATAATATTGGTAAATGTAGTAACCACATTGTTTTTTCATGTGAAACCTTCATAAGAGTGTATATCAATAATACCTTAATAAAAAAAAAGAAGTGGATAACTAAGGATCTCGTTATTAAAGAATATTTTGAAGTACTGCTACATTTTAAAAAAGTTCTAATTTAAAATATATTCAGCACAATGTCACTTAATCTCAGTATGACTTTTTAACGTTAATTGAATTTCTTGAGCCTCAGCAAACTGAGCTACTTATCTCAGGTAGTAGAGTGGGGGAGAGGGGGAAATTATTCTCTTTGCCACTTTGTTGTGAGAATTAAATTATATAATACTTATTAAATGACAGGAATAATAGGTAGTTCCAACGTTTCATCTAAAATTATACATAATATAATGGAGTACAATATACTAAAATATATAATGTAATATAAAGACAGTAAATATATATTCATAATGATAGGATGTCCACCATCCAAAAGACAATCAACAACAAACGTTTGCGAGGATGTGGAGAAAGAGGAACCCTCCTACACTCCTTGTGGGAATGTAAATTAGTTCAACCATTGTGGAAAGCAATATGGAGGTTCATCAAAAAACTCAAAATATAAATACCATTTGACCCAGGAATTCCACTCCTAGGAATTTACCGTAAGAATGGAGGAGTCCAGTTTCAAAAAGACATATGCACCCCTATGTTTATCACAGCACTATTTACAATAGCCAAGAAATGGAAGCAACCTAAGTGTCCATCAGTAGATGAATGGATAAAGAAGATGTGGTACATATACACATCTTCTTATATTATTCAGCTATAAGAAGAAAAGAAATCCTACCATTTGTAACAACATGGATGGAGCCAGAGGGTATTATGCTCAGAATAAGCCAGGTGGAGAAAGACAAGTACGAAATGATTTCACTCATCTGTGGAGTATAAGAACAAAGAAAAAACTGAAGGAACAGAACAGTAGCAGACTCAGAGAACCCAAGAATAGACTAACAGTTACCAAAGGGAAAGGGACTGGGGAGGATGGGTGGTAAGGGCAGGATAAGGGGAAAAAGGGGCATTATAATTAGGACACATAATGTAGGGGGAAGCATGGGGAAGGCAGCATACCACAGAGAAGACAAGTAGTGACTCTAGCATCTTACTATGGTGATGGACAGTGATTGTAATGGGGTATGTGGTGGGGACTTGATAATGGGGGGGAATCTAGTAACTACAGTGTTGCTCATGTAATTGTATATTAATGATACCAATAAAAATAAAAAAATATATACATTCACAAAGTTAATAAATTATGACTTCTAAGTCTACCAGACTGACTCAGAAGGAAAAAATTGCTTTAGTTAAAAAAAAAATTTTTTAGGGCAAGGGGATTAAAGTTTGGGACAAGAATTGATGGACTGTGAACATTTTCTGAAATAAGAAATAACCTGATCCAGATTATAAACTGGATAGATAAACTCTGGATGGAAGTGAGGACCTGGAATCAGCCCTCCTTTAGTATATAAGTCACAGTTGTGTCTTTCTCCCAAACTTTTGTAATTTTCCATTGCTCTATTTTCTCTATTCTTTCTTTGCTACTTTTCTCTAATATGCATATTTTGCATTTTTCCATGCCAGGTCTTACTACTTTTAAGTACTTACTCATCCATACTTTCTCTCAATTTTTATATTTACTATGTTGTTATAAATATCCAGATCTTACATACTATTTTAGTTTTTGGTCATGAGACTTTGATCTATGACTGGACTGATAACGGCTAATTGTTACTGAGCACTTTGTTGTAAGCACATTACATTGTTGTAAGTTCATTGAATATTAACTCATTTAATCTTCAATACAACTCTTATAGCATTTCTTGCTCACACTTTTCAGGGAAGGAAACAAGAGACTAAAGTTTAACATTCCAAGGTCACAGATAACATGCTAAAGGCAGAATCCAATATCCAGCTGTCTAGTACTGAAGTTAGCTCTCTTAACCACTTGACTAGACAATCTCTCACACATTCCTACACCCATTCTAAGAAAGGGAAGACTATTTAAAAAATGTTCTCTGCTGTGTTAAACTGAAATGGCAAGCATTACTTGCTTGTGTTATTTCTGGTGTTAAATGATATGATAAAGAACTCTGAAGGCTAGATCACAGTTTCTTTTCTCTAATGTCTTTTGAGTGTGGTGTTCATAATTTTTTATATGTAGCAAGCAATTTTGCAATTATGAGAATCAGATAATCAAGACTATGAGATGAGATTTCTTACCATCACATTGTCTATACCAATCACACACTTGAAGTCTACAAGCTTTCCTCTTTATTCTGCAAATCTGTATATATTTTAGGGTGTTTAAATGCCCTAAATCTTGCTTTGCCTGCCTTTTCCAGTGTAACTCATCTTTTGCTAAAATCTGTCTACTTATAACTTTATTCTACATCATTAAACACTCACCTGTGCTTCGATTGTTTCATATTTATTTTGTGAAGATGCCCAAACATATTTACAGACTTATTACTTAAAGGACTATATGTTATATTTTATTATGCTACCACTGTCATAGCTGTGTTCACTGGGTTGTGGAAGTAGAATGAAACTATTTCATGCTGATCATATGTTCTCTCAAAGAGCACAGGTTTTCTTTGCCCTTTGTGTATCCAGAGAGTTTGAGGACATGGATGAGAGGCTTACTCCTTGGCGTGTCATAGAGGGCAGCACTTTAAATGCACCTCCTTTCCCTTCCCTTCATTATCATTTCTCTTCCTGTTAGAGAGTATCCTCCAGGCAGTGATTCTGGTAGCCTTAACACAAGAGATGATGGTTCCAATATCTTAGTTTATTGGAAAAAATTCTCTTCCTTCTGCTCCTCCTTTCCTGTCTCGTTGTGAGTACTAGACTTTTAAAATGGACACTGGGTATGAAATGCTTAAGTCACATTGGCACATGGACTTATTTCCGTAAAGGAGTCAGTTAATTCAGAAGGTTTAAATTGTTTGTAGATATTTGTTGTGAAGGAAGAGAAAGAGAGAGAGGAAGAGAAAGAAGCAGAAGAGGAGTAGAAGAAGCCATTTTTTACTGTTAAAGAAAAAGCATAAAACTTAAAACTTGTATTCTGGGAGTAGGGTTGTTGAGGAGAAAGGAATGAAAGAGGAATGACTGTCTTTTTCTGTGTTCAAAAATGGATATTTATCCAGAATCCAGGGTGAATAAAAGAGGAACTTCACTAAAAACAATTAGTCCATCCAAAAAGCTTATCTTCATTCATCCCCTAAGTTTCCTTTCCTCCCACTTCTGCCATTTCAACTCCCCTGATGGTGTCAAGGAAGGGGTTTTTGGGTGGGTTTGCTCCCCAGTAATTTTTATCAGGCTCCCCACGAAAGACATCCTAGCAGAGAAATACTGTGTAAGGAAAAATAATGTGCTCTCTATACAAGACAACTGCATGACAAGTGTTCTAGCCATTCCTCCAAGCACAATGTCTCACTCCTAAGTAAGTCCCCGTAATGAGAAATTGTGAAGCTGCTCCTCACAGCCTCAGTGCTCTGAAATGACCATGCCAAATTTTGTTTAGTCTCTGTAAAATACTGCAGTGTGTCTTTATTCATTTGTTCTTGCTGTTTTCTTACACTGGGAAGGCTTCTCCCAACTAGATACTGTCTTTTCTAGGCTAACTTCTTTACTCCTGGTCTAAGTTGGGTGTACCTGCTATTTGCTGTGTACTCTCTTAACATCCTTTATTTATTCTTTTATTCAACACATACTATGCCATATATACTGTGACATGTAATAGGGGTCTCATTTTGAGTACTAGACTTCTAAAATGGAAACTGGGTATGAAATGTTTATGGTAGTTATTTCATATATTTCAGAAACAAAACATTTATGTGCAATGTAGCATATTCCAAAGCAAAGAAGTTATGGAACATTTTTCAAATTATTTTTTCAAAGTAAAATTGCCTTTTACCCCAAACTGTCAAATAGAGAACAAAACTATGATCAATTCCATTTATGAATGAATATGCAGAGAATACAAAGTACATTCAAACTGACTACTCAAATGATATCATTTATTTTTTTCGGTGCATGGAATTTCAAATTCTTGCTTAGAAATCTATAATACATGAAACAAATAGGTAACAAACATAAGATACATGCCTAAAAACAGTGTCAAATGCACTTTTCTTGATGAAAAGGCTTAGTAATAGTAATCTAGACTTAGGAAGAAAAATCATTAATAGAAAGATTATCTGTCTTAAACTGTTGGTCAACATAATTCCCAGTGGTGAGATGCTGGAGAGATTTCCCTAAAGGCCATTCAAAGATACATTACTATTACTATTTAACATTTTTCACCTGAAAGATCAAACAATAGAATAGAAACACACAAAAAATTATGTTGTATGTAATATATTTCAATTTAAGTCATGCTTTAACCTTGTAAAATTTTTTCTCTAGAATGCTGAAATTCTGTCATATTATGGTTACACTTACACATGAGAAGACATACCGTCACATGTGTAGCACCAGTGCAAATGGTAGTCCTGGTGAAGAGTTAAGGACAAGGATCAATGGTCATGATATAATATCATATGAAAAAATGCATGTTTCCTAATGATATGAATGGTCACAATGTTATATATATATAGTGCATGAAGAATATAGTCCAAAATGTTAACTGTAGTTTTCTCTGGAATGTGGGATTTTGGGCATTAAAATTTTCTGTAATTTCTTATACTGTCAAAATAATATTTCCTTAATCTGTATATTATGATTACTTAAATCAGAAATAGTGTTTTCAAAATTTCCTTCGAATGGAATAGTAGCTAAGATGTCCAGGACTTTGGCCCCTGTTTTCTCTAAAACTCCAAGTAGGAAATAAAAGAATCAATGGAGAGGAACTAGGAGAGGGGATTTTCACATAGACTAATTTGATGCAGTTTAGTAATCTGAGTTCAGCCAGTCACTGTCACCGATACATCCACCATCAGCAGACATACTGACACAGCCTCAATTTTTGCAAAAGAATTCTAGAACCCCCCATTTCACGTGGCCCAACTCAGCAGTACAGATAGGATGCTGGATAAGCATCCAACAGTATCACACACACAAAATGTACAAGACAGGCACTACCTGGTGGGTAGGAGGTAGCCTGGCAAACAGCAGGAGCTCCTGTTACCTTTTCTCTTTCTTCCATAAAAAGGTAGAATTTATTTTTCCTTCTGCAGGTTAGTTCATCTCTCTTTAAAGGCTCAGTCCTTACGGTGTTCCTAACCATTGGGCATCACCTGTGGGAAGAAAGCAACCTCTGCTTGGGAGTGTGATCACGAAGCAGCCACCCTTCTCCCCATGTTTATCAACAGGACAGAGCAGTAGTTTCTTGTAAAGCAGATGTACTCACGCAGACTCCTTGATTTAACCCAGGGCACGTTCTGAAGCAGAGCATGGCACTCACCATGGAAGATTTCCTCAACAGGAAATTTTCGGCACTGAATATTGCACCCCATGTCCTTCTTCATCCGTTTTTTTTTTTTTTACTGTTTATAAAGCACTTTTGTTTTTCACAGTATAACATCTCTGGCCAACCATCCTGAATACTTGTCTGAGTAAGTGACTTTCTAGGAGCTCTAAAAGGACATGATGCTAAGCAGTACTGGGGATTTGGAATAGGTCATCTTCTCCCTTTTCTACATGGTCTTGAGAATCATTCTGAATGTTTTTTCATTATTGTGCTGGAG
Organism: Smutsia gigantea; assembly: GCA_032199065.1. Classification (NCBI taxonomy): domain Eukaryota; kingdom Metazoa; phylum Chordata; class Mammalia; order Pholidota; family Manidae; genus Smutsia; species Smutsia gigantea. The sequence goes on from JAVSCE010016083.1 coordinate 86,524, forward strand.
CCTCTGTATGAACAGAAGGCACACTTCTGGGATTGATTAGATCATGCCACCCTGCATATTGTAAATCATTTCTTGGGCTATAGCATGGAAGCCTACTGTTTGTGCTTCAGCGTTTGTTCTTATTGCTAGTAAGGTATCTTCATGGACAGGTTCTGTGTTATAATTGAAAGAGCAGTTGTCCTGGAGTCGGGGTACCTACAGTCAGTGTGGGCCCTGTGGCCTTGTAGCTGTACAAACGTTGTGCAGGACACTTACCATGGACACGGTGTACAATGTGGTAACAGTACTCATTTTGTAGGGTTGACGTGAGGATTAATATAACTCACCTGAAAGATCTTGGTATTGAGGGAGCGCACAATACATGTTAGTTTAATGTGAACTCCTAGGCTGGCATTTTTAAAATTTTTCTACGGAAAAGACAACAGATAATACAAAAACGTAAATCCTCATTTCCCATGATTTTCACTGTTTTATTTAAATATTTTCACCTAGAATAAACCGTTCAGAATTCCTGATTACTGTATCTTTTTTCCTTTCTCAAAATAACTCTTCCCAACTGTGCTCTCTTCCTCATTTAAGCATCAGTGAAGAATCATCACATCTCCTCTTAACATAGATAACATGGTTTATTGAGACTACTGTCTTCAGAGCAAGGAAGCTGTTTTAGATGCAAGCTTGGATATTTTTATTCAGCATTCCTTTTCACCAGTGTTTCACTAGCTTTTTCTGTCTACATATGAAGTTTCTGCAGCTGTTCCTCCTTAGATGAGTTTGAATCTTAGGTCTCTTCTCTTTGAGCTACAGTCATGCTCTTAGAACCCACAGGCAGGTGTCCTATAATGTGAGATGACTGCTTGTAGTGATGAGGGGGCAGACAAAAAAAATAAAAAAGCTTTCATCCCAGTAGAAATTCATGTTATATAAATTTGTATCAGTATTAAGTCAATCTGCCATATGAGTACTCTGACCTCTGGGTCCTAAACATTTCCAAACGGCACCTCAGTGGCTCTGACAACCAATTTAAATGCTCCTTTGTTTTCATTTGAGAGACTCTAAAATCCCAGAAGTGATTTAAAGTTGAACATTTAAATCTTGCTGTATTAGGAACTTTTACATAGATTAGAATGATGTCTAAAAGTTCTAAATTGCACCTTATGAAAAAGCTATTTCTTATTTGAGTTAATTTTTTCCCTTATTTTAGAAATTATGTATTTTCATTGTAGAGAATTTGGGAAAATCAGAGAAGCCTATTGGATAAAATGAAAGTTAGCCTTAATTTCAGAGGTAACCATTGATATTTTTATTATATTCATGCATACATTAAATAGAGTGAAAACTTGACAGCACTTTGCATTTCTTGTTTTATAACTTGCTTTTTAAAATTAAAAATATATTGTATTTCTTATGTTGTTTTATTAGTCAATTATAATGTATGTCATTTTTTATGTGGTAAATAGGCGTGGTGGAGAAACTTATATAACAAGTGGAAACAAAAGAGTTTCTCGTTGAATTCTTGCAAGTTTCTACTTTTTTTTTGGTGTTTTGAAAGTGATAACAATTTTGGAGAACTGGAAACAGAGTTTCCCTTCACTGTTTAGTTCTTATTAGTAAATTTTAGGTTTTAGTATTTTAATTTCCTCCACATATATGTTCTTTTAGCATGTTCACAAGTATATAGGCTGGAATTAGGGAATCATTCATTTTGACAAGGAGACTTTAGCTTTATAAATACTATTATTTACCTATAATAATTAACCCATGAAATGAGGAGATCGAATACATAATTTTAATACAGGAACAGCTAATTGCCCTTCAATTATTTAATAGGTCATCCATTTTCTCCTGATTAGTAATTCCACTTAATATCAAATACCAATTAATTTAGGACATATGTATACTTTCAGTGCTCATTGTATTTCTAGATTCTCTACTCAGTTCCTTTGATATATTTGTCTTTACCTGTACCAAGTGTTCTATTTGATGCCCTATAGCTTTAGGATCGGTCTTGATATCTGCTATAGTGGATATTAAGGTCTTATTCTACAGCATTGTCTTGGCTACTTCTTGGCTTTTTACTCTTCCATGAATTTTAGGATCAAATTGAAAAATGTAAAAAAAATCTTATTTCATTGTTTGGAATTACATTGAATTTTAAAAATTTGGTAAATTAATGTATTTATTTAATAGAAAACAGTTTCATTTTACTGAGGGTTTCTTTTATGTCATTTAATACTTTGATATAGATAGACATTTTAATGTCATTCAGTTTTAAATATCTTGGAATTTTTATCATAATCTATTTCTAACCTATACTTATTGAATGATTTCTGTTTTAAACATGGTATATTTGAAATATCTATTAGAACAGCACATAAGGGTAGATAAACACGTATGAGTCACTATCCTATAGATAAATGTATCCTTTATTTTTCAATTTTTGTCAAAGTCTGAGTTGTGTATAGTCCAGGGCTTATAGCTTTGTTTAGCTGGATTAGGTAGACAATGCCTGACTTATTGTAGTCATGGTTCTGGTGTGCAGAGTGGAGAAAATCAGATATGCAACATCTTTCAAGGGAATTCTGTCTTAACCAGGCTGATTGCTAGTGGTGTGTATAAATATGTAAGAGTCATATGGCTAAATGCTGCTTAATGACAATATCTATTAAAAAATTAAAAGTATTTTATAAAAAAGCAAACTGCAGTGAACTAAAGTATCAATATATTGATTGAAATACAGAGAAAAATAAAGAAGCCCAGAATATCAGATTGTAGCAAATTATGAGAACAAAATATTGGGAACATATAAATGCTCCTCAGAAATAACTGAAGAGATCTCTGGGATGTTTGATGTTATGTAGAATAGAGGATATATTAATTCAATTTAGTTATTAAAGAGAAAAACAACTAAAGACTAGAGAAATTGGAACCACTTTGATAAAATACCTTACATATATTTTTGACTTTAAAAATATGAGTAGGTGGAGGGGATGAAAAGCAAGGGGATGTACTAACTAGGATTTATGTGGCTGTAAGTGGTAAAATCTAACTAAAATTTGTTTTGCAAAAAGTGCTAGTTTAAATCATGTAGATAAAATGTAGAAAGATGAGTCTGAGCTTAGTCAAATCCGGTTTCAGGAGTTAAAATGACATCATCAAGCACCTCCTCTGTCTCAGCTCTATTTTCCTACTCAGTTAATGTAAGTCCAGGGAGAAGAAATCCTGGGGCAAAATACATCTAAAACCAAAATCAGTCAAAAGGAGAAATAAAGTTTAAAATCCATTTATTGCTCACAAACTGCACTCTGGGGCTGTCTCTCTCCTGCTCCTGCAGAAGCAAAGAAGCAAATACCTCCCCCTCACCTCTCAGGTTCAGATAAGCCCTAGGTTGCCCAGGTAATTACCCATTGATATGGAGATGAACTTATCTACACCCCTGAGGGTATGCAAATGCACTAAAGCCAGGCGAGATATTCTGGATATATTACAGTTTTACCCACAGGCCACCCCTCCAGAAATCTCACCTTACAGTCTACTGTTACCCCTCTTCCACAATGGTCCCTGATGAGAAAACTAGAGCATTATGACCAGACTAATGACATAACAATAGCAACAGCAATAAAATCATGATAATCCTCAAGCAGGAGAATTCAGCTAGATTCAAAATCTTATGCAGATAAGTCCATAGCTCCTCCATTCCATAGGCAGGCAGTAGCTGAGGGTTCAGAGCAATCATCACGTGGCAGCTGCAGCCAGGGGGTGCATTAAGGCCACAAGGACTGTAGGAAAAAATAACCTTAAGGGTGATAAGATACGTGTTTTAATGACACCAGTATAGGCAAATCTTGTCCATCAGGTAGGATACATGCAAGAGAGTGGTCCTGTGATAAAACAGTGGCAGGAATGGGATCTCATCCTGGTCTAATATACCAGACTTTCACCCTCCTCCCTGTGGGAGTTACAGATGGGTCAATAGACAGGGCTACAGGAGGTACATACACTGGCCATAAAGATAAAACAAAACTTCCCCACTAGATGCTCTTACCTCCTGGATGTTTTGAGTATGCTACCATAATCTTTGGGGGCCACTCAGCTGTTACTCCAGGAATACACATGAGGCCAGCTTTCACGTCTTTCCCCCAAGGTGCCCGAAAGGCCAGCTATCGCTGGTCCATGTGTTGAAATGTCCAGGGTCACGTCCATTAAATAGTGTCTGCAGGGTTTAATGCAGTAGGGGCTGGCAGCAAGATGTTCCTCTGCTGGCCATATCCTGGCTTCAGTAACTCTTCTTTGGTTTGGACGTACAATTGTATAGGAGAGGCAGCAAGGTGTGTGAGCATATCCACAGGGCTCAGAGCTCCTTTACGTGGCTTCTCATTCAAACGCCGCAGCACTGTCCATAGGTGAACTGACCAGTCCTGTAGACTTGGTGTCTGACTTCAGGCCATATTTCAACAAACCTTTGTACCTCTCTATCATGCTTGCCCTGGTAGGATTATATGGTACATGAAATTTCCACTTTATTTCTAACTGCTGCACCCATTCTTGTAACACATGTCTAGTTAAGTAGGTGCCTTAATCACTCTCAATCACCTGCGGCCGGCCATAGGCTGCAAAGAGACACTCCAGGCCCCTCTTGGGGGTTTTCTGATCTGCACAACATGCAGGTAAAGCAACCAATAGTCCAGTAGCTGTGTCCACCCAAGTCATGGCAAACCTCTTCTCCCTCTGGCTCCCCCACCAACGGCTCCACCATCTCCAGGGCTGAAGGCACCACTCTTTCCTCCCCCTCTCCCACAGCCTCCTGCAATGCGGCTTTTCCTGCTGCCTCCCCCCTCATGGCTACTAAGGAATCTTCTAGGAGCGTGACCTGCCTTTTCAGTAACTGTGTTTTTTCTTTAACAGCACTCTATAGGTTATTGCCCAGCTCCTCCAAGTGATGCTGAAGTGTGTCTCTCTCCTGCCTAAGTCCCTCTCTCTCCTCGCTTACCCTCTCGATAATCCTCTTTTTCTCTTGTATAACATTTTCTACTATCTCAATGAAAAGAGACCGTACAATGCCAGCTGCTACTTGGCCCCTTAAGGTCTCCAAGCAGTCTTCCAACTCACAGAGGGCTAATTCTACAGTTTCCAGTGTTTCGACCCTTCTCCAGTTCTGGGGAAGGCCCCACCCCTCTAAGAGGTACTTTACCCTAGACCAGTTCCCCACTAGGAGTTCCCAAATTTGAAGCCCCACAGCTGGGGGGATAATCACAGGTGAAGCTGCACCCTCTGCTGCTGCATCCACTGGGGCCTACCCACCATCCACGGGGGGGCTTCTGGGCATTTCCCCACCATTTCAAGGGGCAGCCCTCCCAAAGGTCACACCCATTATGACAGATTTCAGGTTCAGAGGAATCCTGCCGGCTAATGCCAGATGTAAGTCTGGGGAGAAGAAATCCTGGGGCAAAATACCTCTAAAACCAAAATCAGTCAAAAAGAGAAATAAAGTTTAAAATCTGGTTATTGCTTAAATACTGCAGTCCGAGGCTGTCTCTCTCTCCTGCTCTGGCAGAAGCAAGCAAGCAGGCACCTCCCCTTAACCTCTCAGGTTCAGATAAGCCCTTGGTTGCCTAGGTAATTACCCATTCATATGGAGATGAACTTCTCTGAGGATATGCAAATGCACTGAAGCCAGGCAAGATATTCTGGAAATACTACAATTTTACCCACAGTTAGACTCTCCCATGTATTGGCAAAGATGACTGGTAGGAGCTCAGGGTTTCCATTCTACCAGTTGAGAGATCATTGCAGAAAGAGTGCCCCAGTGTCAGCACTGCTTGGATTCAGTCTAATTAGCCTGACTCATGTTATTTGCTGCACTATACCAATCACTATGAGTAGAGGAATATACAGCTTAAAAATTATTTGTTTATTTATTTATTTACTTACTTTCTTACCTACTAGGCTTATATCAGTGCTTACCCCAATATCCAGAAGGGTGGGTCAGTCCCATGCTGTACAACATGAACTGATGGGGGAATGTTGGTTCCTCAGAAGGAAAAATATGCATTCATTTTCTACATATTGCTCAGCTCTGCAAATTGTTTAGCAGTATTGTGCAGGGATGCTGCATAACAAAAACAACAGATACAATTTCAAGGACACTGTGAGAGGAGACAAGGAAGAGAGAAGGAAGGAGGTGAAAGGAAATATGGAGAGGAGAGTGGAGAGGGGAGAACAGAGGGAAAAGAGGGGGAGTGAGAAAAGAGAAAGGAAGACAGAGAGAGAGAGAGAGAGAGAGGAATCTTGAACAACTTCATGACCTTGATGGGAGCAATTGACAAAGCTGCTTAGAGAAGGAAGCCCAGCAGATAAGGCACTATTTAGAAAATTTACAGAAGCATTTTATACTGAAAGACTAGGAATCTCATATCTGGTTTTGTGAACATAAAAGCTGTCATAACAGTAGTTTTGCAATATTATCTTTGAACACAAAAGACAACATCTATTCTCCTGTTGAAGATTATCATATGCCTCAGGGTCTTTCATGTTTTCAGTATATTCAGGTGTCTGCTCAGAACTTTCTTCACAGCTTCTTTCACCTCCTTATTCCTCAGGCTGTAGATGATGGGGTTTAACATTGGGGTTATCACTCCATAAGACAGTGCAATGATCTCATCAGAGGTGTTTGTGTCCTTTGACTTGGGCTTCATGTACATGAAAAGGGCTGAACCATAGAATAAGATGACCACAGTCATGTGGGCCGAACAGGTAAAAAAGGCTTTTTTTCTTCCTTCAGTGGAACTAATTCTAAGGATGGAAGAGATTATGAAAATGTAGGAGATGAAAATTAACAGCAGAGGAATCACCAGTAAAACAATATTTGCCAGTGTCATGATAAGCACATTGATGGTGATATCTGAGCAGATGAGTTTAAGAAGGGCCAAGATCTCACAGGTAATATGATCAATAACATTATTACCACAGAAAGGCAGTATTATTGTCATGATACTTTGCAGTAGGGACACCATACAGCCTGTGGTCCAAGACCATGCGGCCATGTGCACATATAGCACCCTGTTCATGATGATGCGGTACCTCAGTGGGTTGCAGATGGCCACATACCGATCATAGGCCATCACAGCCAGGAGGATGCACTCAGTGGAGCCCAACCCAAGAGAGGCAGCCATCTGCAGAGCACAGCCGGTGAAGGAGATGGATTTTCTGTCCGATACAAATATAACAAGCATTGGAGGAATGGATGATGATGTATAACAGATGTCCAAGAATGAGAGGTTTCCGAGAAAGAAGTACATGGGGGTGTGGAGGCGAGAATCCAGTACGCTGATGACAATGAGGAGACTGTTTCCCAGGAGGATTACCAGGTACATGATGAGGCAGAGCACAAACAGAAAATGCTGGAGCTCTGGGTATTGGGAAAGTCCCACCAGAAAGAATTCAGTCACCACAGAGTAATTCCCCATCTCTGTCCATGTCATCTTCAGGGTTTAGAAAAGGATAAGACTCAGGAGAATTTCCTTTTTTAATGTAGATTTTCAACACATTTTCACTTTTAATTCTTGAAACACCCCTAAGGATCAGAAAGGTTAAGGATATTATACTAATTTTATTGATGATAGAAGCAAGGCTTTGAGAAATCCAAGGACTACACAGCAGCCTAATCAAGACCACTAATGCTCCAAGAGTTCTACTGGGAAGGGTTCATTTAGAGTTAGGAGAAATTACTTTCAAATGTGGATATATAGGGTTGTTATTATTAAGGGAATTTTTAAGTTAAGGTTGTTTTCTGATGAAGCTGGTCTCTATTAAAAGATTATAGAAATCTAGTACCATCTAGTATCAAAGTTGCAAGTAATTTTGGTAAGTTGCTAAGTTTTTCTGAGTCTCAGATAGCTCATAGTATATTGGGAAAAAGCAATATTTATTTGTCAAGTTGTCATTACAATTAAACTAGGCAAATTCTGTTACGTAACTAGAAGATGGCTCCAACAAGGCATACATATGATATATAATTACATTTACTTTCTGTAATATAGTAATAGTAAATGTATACTTACATAGTCATACAAAGATGAAGGAAGAATGGCTCTCTTTCTCTTCAAAAAGATTCCAGGTGACAGAGGCCATTTTTCAGAATTTTGGTCACAAGAAAAGAAAATGGAAAAAATAACTTCAACAAAAACACTGAATCAACGCATCATGTAGGCCTATCTGATCCTCTTCAGTTACATTTTCTCCCATTTTATGCCATTCTCCTCCAATGATAGTGTTGAGGGAGGTTTTGTTTCCCTGAGCTCCTCATCAGCAACTCCACAAAAAATTCTAATAGAGAAACGTAGTCAGTGTAAAACAATGTGCATGCTCTACAGCGCAACTTCAGGAAAAGTCCTCTAGTTCCTCCTCCAAGCACATTATTACTCCTATGTTCCTCTAATGTAGAAATTCTGGTGGCAGTACCGATGCCCCAAATGCTCTGCAGCGATCATGTTGAGGTTTCTCTCCCTTTAGTACTAAATTCTTTTTTGTGCATTTGTAAATGCTCTTTTCTTAAGCAGAGTATTACCATTTTGGGAAAACTTCCTCATGTCTTGTTGTGAGGAGGCTTCTATGCACTGGCACAACACTCTGTAGTTACATTTCTCAGGGAGTCCTTCCTTCCTTCATTTAATTCAAACTATGCCATATACATCGTGATAGGTAGTAGGGAACCCATTGTGAAAACTCGTTTTTCAGAATAGATGCTGGATGCAGAATACTTATGAGAGTTATTTTATACTTCCAAGAAACAATTTCTGTGCTGTATAACATGTTTCAATATGAAAAAACTATGGAAAATTTTATCAAACTAAAGTTGCCTGTTATCCCAAATTATCAAGGATAGAATACTATGAATCAATATTAGTTATGCATATATATGCAAGAATCATAAATATCATATATCCACACTGTATACTAAAGTAATATAATTTATTTCAGGATTTCATGAAATTCCAAATTAATATTTGAAAATCTATCAATATAATATACTAAATAAGTAAGCAATGAAATAAAACAAACACATGGAATATCCATCAAAATGCCGAAAAAGAATTTGAAAAACATAATATTCATTCTTGGTAAAAACATAGAAGAGGATACATAATTAATAAGATTCATCTCCCAAGTCATTGGGTCACATGATTCAAAATGGTGAATTTCCGGGATGTATCCTAAAAGTAGTCAAAGCTTGGTATTAGCACTATTATTAGTATTTAATTTTTTTCCCTGAGTGATCCATCCAATAGGATACAATAAGAGAAATAAATAAAATTGCATGTCCTTTCATGTTTCAAGATTAGTAATGATTTAAAGAGTTGCAGAAGTTTTTTCCTCTGTGTTGTTTGAATTCTGTTTGTGTTGTTTGTGGGTCATGCTACACATATGAGAAGAAATACCCTCATATGTTACACAACTGATGAAAACTGTAATCTTGAAGAAAAGTAAGGGGAAAGGAAAATGCCCTTTCTATACTATTACATTAAAATAGGAAGTTTCATAACACTGTTAATGACCACAGTTTGTATTTTTGTGGCTGAAAATGCCACAGAAAATGTTAACTAGTTTTCTCTGGAATGTGGGACTTTGGGTCGTATCAATAAATATTCTTCATTTTTCCTCATCTTCTAAATATTTTTTAAAGAATGTATATTTTATGACTGTAAATAAAGAATATTAAACATTTTTATTTTCAATGAAACTAGCAGGATTTGTAGAATTTTGTCCCTGTTTTTCATTAAAACCCAAGAAAAGGGTAAGAATAGTTAATGGAAAGGAAATTGAATGTTTCTGTTGATTTATTACATTGACTGACTTAATGCCATTTAATGTTTCAATGTCAAGTAATCACTTCACTAATATATCCATCCCGAGTGGATACACTGACACAGTCCCAATTTTTGGAAAATGATTCAAGAGTCCATCATTTCAAATGGCCCAGCTGGATAGAGTAGATAGGACACTATAAGGCACCCAACTATATCACACAGTAAAGAGATAAATCAGAGAAGCCACCCATGGTGAGTTGTGGGCGAGAATAAAGGTGACTTCTGTTACCTTCTTTATTTCTGCCAAAAAGAGGTAAAGGTGCAGTTTCTTGGCTTTCTCTTTTGTTTGTGTTTTCCCACCTCTTTCCAAAAGATCAGTCCTTAGACTGATGCTGGTCTTTGGACATCACCTATAGAAGGGAAGAAAACTCTGCTGGAGTACTTGGATGAAGTATTAACTCTTCTCCCCTTGTTTAGCAATAGAAGAGAGTAGTGGTTTCTTTGTAAAGCACATGTACTCACCAGGCTCCCTGATTTTGCACAAGGAACTGCTTGAAACAGCCTGTGTCTCACTCTCCCAGAAGGAAATCAAATGCACTTAGTACTGCATCCTTTCTCCTGCTTCAGTTAGTTTCCTTTCCTGTTTATAAACATGCCCTTCATGGTATTGACATCCCTTGTTCTAGATCTGCAGTGCTTGTCCAAATAAGTGAGCCTTCTGAACCCCAAAGTTGCTAATGATGAGCAATAGTGCTCTAGTGAGAGCAAGGTCTCTTCTCGTTTTCTTACATGGTTTAGAGAATTATTCTGGATTTTCTCATTCACATTTCTGGGTGGAAACCAAGAACACTTCTTTGCTGCTGGGAGCTTCAATGAGCTAGGCTCGCTGCTGGGATTGATTCACCCAGTTCATCTTCATGCTGTGACCATCTCGGCAGCTATGCTAGAGTGCATAGCCTTGTGTCTCTGGAAGCCTGAAGTGCCCCAGTTCTCGTACTCCTTTCTCCTGTTAACTGCTGATAATGAAAAGCACTATATCTTATTGGAAAGCTCTTGGCTTGGAGGACCTAAGCTTCAATCTTGGATCCTTGGTGTATTGGCTGTATGACCCTTGGGGCAAAACACTTAATAGTTCCCACCATGATGTGTCATTTAACATGGGGTAACAGTACCTATTTCTATGATTGTTTGGAGGATTAATATAATATGCCTAAAATTTTTTGGCATTGATTGAGTGCCCAATGCATGTAATTTAATCTGAACCCCTAAGCTGGTATTCTTTCATCTTCCATGATAAGGGAAAGTGACTTATGATGTTCATATGTTCTTCATCCAATAATTCCTTAATTTTTTCAACATCTTATTCAGCACTTTAAAAATAAAATAAATTATTCATATTTCCCAGTACCCATTCACCTTTTCCTATTTGGAAATACCTCTTTTCAAGTTTATCATAATGCTCCAATCAAATCTTCAGTTTAGTATCTTAATCTCCATTACAAAATACAGCATGACCAATTGGGACCTCAGTTTTCAAAACAAAGAAAATACTTTCTTTTTCATCAGTGGTTCATTAACTTCCTGTGACCATTTGCTGCTCCTTAGTTTGACTTTTTCACTTTCTTTCCAGAGCCCACAGTCAAGTGTCCCACAATCACAGATGCCTATTAATGTTGTGAGGGAGAGGAAAAAATAGAGCTTTCTGCCCAAGAGAATGTTGTGTTATAAATTTGGATACAACAGTACTCTAATGTATCACCTAAGTGCTTTCCTACCTCTGAGCCCTAAGTACTTCCAGAGTTCCCACTGTGTTTTTGGTAGCCAATTTAAATCCTCCTTTGTTTTCTTCCAAGAGACTCTGTAATCCCAGAAGTGATTTAAACTTGAATCTTCAAATAATATGGAAGGTAGTAACCTTTAGATACACTGGGGATGGTGTCTCAAAGACCTGATTGTACCTAACTTTTTGAACAGTAATTTTCCTTCTCCTGTGAATTATTACTTCCTGGTTATACAGATAACATATACTCAGTATAGAACATTTAGAAAGCTCAGGAAAATCCTAAAGAAAGAATGAAAGCCATTCATAATTATAGAATAAATATTAATATTTAGTTATATATGTATTCATAAAGTATATTTACATATCTGAGAGCACACTGCATTTGTTACTACCTGCTTTTCATAATTAACAATATAGTGATGTATTTTCCCATTTTTTAAAGGCAATTTTAATGAATTTCATAATATCTTTAAATGGCAAATAGGTAAGAAATATAAATGGAATTGAAACAGTTTGTGCTGGATTCTCAGCAAGGTATCACTTTTTGGGGTTTTTTTTAAGGTAATGACAGGTTTGGAGGACTGGCATCAGAGATTCTTTTCACTTTTATTCACTGTGCAAAAGCCAGTTCCCACTGTCAGAAGGTGTAGTGCCCATTTGAGATAATGGAAAATGAGTGTGATGTCCTTTTATCTTTTTGGGGTAAAGCAGATATAAAGGTGTAATAACTAAAGCTCTGGATGTACAGCCTCAGGGAATGTCCAGCGCACTCCTGCCATTGCTTCCCAGCTGTCCCCTCTATCTCCACTTACTTTCTACTGACTTTCTGGCCCCTGACCCTGCTGTGCACCTCCAGGTCTTAGTGTTTTAACTCCAGCCATGCTTATATTCCTCCAGCACTCCAAAATTATGTAGGCTGTAGTTAGAAAAACACAATTCTATTTACATTTTAAGATCCAAATATGTTCTAGGCCCTTTGCTAAATTTTAATGCCTAATATGTTCGCTCAGTGTTGTAGGGATACACAAAGGTGAAAAAGACTACCTGTTGATGGGTAGACCAGCGAGGTTCCAGGAGAACCCCTTGGAGTACAATTGTTTCTATGACTGTGTTTGGAAATGGAATTTACTACAGGTATTGATGCTTTGTTTTAACAGGCAGTATTTTGACAGGACTCATATTTCAAAACTTGTCTTCTCTGAGGTGAGCAGCAGCTGAAATCTCCATCCAGGTCATCTTAGTTTTAGCTCTGCCTATGTGTAGTTTTAGAGATCAGCCAGTATTTGGGCAGAATTTATACAGAAATTTGGGGCTCCCACTCTGGCTGTTTCTTTTCTGTGGTTTTCTCTTCCAAAATTTAAGTTGCTGTGATCTTCCTGAACTGTGTTCTCTGTTTCTTTAAGTCAATAAGATCGAAGATTCCCATATGAATTTTAGTCACCCCCTAGGGGTGATTTTGTTCTTCCCTAATCTTAAAACCACTAAAAAAGGAAACTCACCTCGTGCCATTCCTACAAATGTTGATTGACCCCAGTCGTTTTCTAGATGCTTTTGGCCACTTCAGAAAGTTTTTTTCTCTTTTGTTTTATTTTATTGTGCTAAGAACATTTAACATGAGATTTAACCCCCCCCCAACTTTTAAGTGCATAATACAGTACTGTTAACTACAGCACAATGTTGTATGGCAGATCTCTTGAACTTACTTAACTTAGATATGTGAAACTATACCTGTTGAATAACAGCTCCCCATTTCCTCCTTCCCCAGCCCCTGGCAAGCACGGCCATTCTGCTCTCTGCTTCTATGAATTGGAGTATTTTAGATTTATATAAGTGGAATCGTAGAATATTTGTCCTTTTGTGACTGGCTTTTTTCACCTAGTATTAGGTCCTCGAGGTTTATCCATGTTGTTGCATGTGGCAAGATTTCCTTCATTTTAGAGGCTAAATAATATTCCACAGTATGTATATACCACGCTTTCTTTAATCCTTCATTGGTGGACATGTAGGTTGTTCCCTCACCATGGCTATTGTGAATAATGCTGCGGGGAACAAGGGATTGCAAATATCTCTTTAAGATATTGATTTCAGGAAGTTAAGAAAAATATTTTGCCTAGAGTTTATGATTGTTATCCACAGGAGAGTTCATCCAAATGTTGCCATTATTGGAACATTTTGTTTCATATTTTATTTGTTACTTCCATTTCTATGTTATAAGTGAAATAAACCAAAAAGCTATATTTTCTTGTATTCTTTTTATTAGGTTATGCAGTAAAAATAAAAGGATTTAGTTATTTCACTATGGATTTTGATAAATAACTTTTGATAATTTTTATAAATCAACAGTAATATGGGGGCTATATTTTCCTTGACAGTTTGGTAAACTTATATGTAAAATTGTCTGATCCCAGGAACTACTAAATTTCAGTTAGAGGATAATAAAAATGAAAGTGTATTTTTTTGCGAGTCTCCTTGAATTTTATTCATAGATGTCCTTGAGGTTAAGAACCACTGCTAGAGAATAGATCCAGCAGAGGAATTTCTGTGTTATAATCTATACAAATATTCATTTTTTCTGTAATGTCTATTTTTTGTTCAGCAGTTTAAAAAATATATTGCTTTCTTTTATTTTGTTTGATTTTGAGGTATATCTTCATTTTTACTAAGTTTCCAAATTTGTACCCTAAAAGAAGAGTATGAGGGCCCATTTTGCACTATATTCTTGTCAATATTTAGTACTGACCAATTTTTCAATTATTACCAATCTTGTGTGGTTAGTATGGAGAAGCTTTCTTTAAGCCTCACCTAATACTAGATGTCATTTGAAGAGTGTTGGAAATTATACGGGGTAGGGTAGGAAACACTCTGCCTGAAGATGGTTCTCTTTGGTTTTATCACAAGGTTAGGTTTGTGTATATCTGCTGAAGGAAGCAGGACACGTAAGCCCGTTTATAAATTGGTGCATCTCTGCTCAGGAGTCCTTTGTAAACAGTGGTTAAGGAAACATTTTCTATTATATTCTGCGGCCACTAGATGGTGGCATAGACAAGCTTTTTCTTTATCTTTTTTTGAGTACATACCTGTAAGTGGAATTATGGGATTAACCACTTTATTTGGTTTATTGTACAAAATATTAATTCATACTCCCAGTGGCAATGAGTTATATGTTGTGTTTCTTCATTTTATTGTCATAATTTAGCATTTGAGTATCTTTTGGGTATGAAATGTCTCATTTAAATATTTTTGTTTTTCTGATTACCTGAGACTCATCTTTTTATATTTTTATTGGTATTGGGTTTCCTTTACATTGTTAACTTGCCATATTTTATTGGATTGTCTGTATTTTTTAGAAACATGTTCTAGACTCTAATCCTTTTTTGTTTTTGTGTAGAAAAATTCTTCCATTTATGTCTAATATTTAAACCTTCTTAATTGTGTCTTTTGTCATGCAGAATTTTCAGTTTTAGGGAGGCAGAATTTTCAGTTTTAGGAAGGCAGACTTTGTCATTTTTTTCTCTTCCTTTTATTTGGCTTTACAAGTACTTTTCCTTCCTGTGTGTTATAAAGAGACTCTTTCATTATTTTCCTTTTTAGAGTTTGGCTATTTAATCTTTCTCAAATTTATATGTAGCATAATATGAAGTAGACATCTATTATTATCTTTTTTGTCAATTTGCATAATCAATAATCAAGCACAATTTATCAAATAGTCCAGTTGTTATGTACTGATGTATAATGCCTTATCAGTTTCAAACTCTTTGATAATACCTGTTATCAAACTCTTATAGATGCCCCGGATATTTCTGGACTGTCTGTTGTGTCCTATTGATTTGTTTATCTTTTTATCTTCACCAATACTAATTTATCTAAATATCTACAACTTTATAATCAGCCTTGTTATTATAGTTAGTACAATCTTTTTATTCTTATTCTGCACCATTTTCTAGACAATTCTTGTTTTTTTATTCTTCTGTGTAAATTTTTTTTTAATCAGTTACTGTTGTGATGTTAATTTTGAACATTTGATTAGGGTAATTTATTAGGGCTCTCCAGAGAAACAAAACCAGTAGGAGATGTATCTGTATTTATATCATCTGTGTTCACTTACTTCTTTTTTCTTTTTTTTTAATCAAAATATAGTTGATATATAATCTTATGTTGGTTTCAAGTACACAACACAGCAGTTGAACAGTTACCCATATTATTAAATCCTCACATTATTAAATAGTGCAATATTCTATGTAAATTTTAGTGTCAATTTAATAATATCCAAAGAGGGGAAGGAAAACTAAACTCTGTAGGCTTTTGATAAATATTGCATTAAGTTTAGACAGAATGTTTGGGGTAACATTTTTTTTCTTTTGGTACCATTAATAAACAATTACACGAGCAACACTGTGGTTACTAGATTCCTCCCATTATCAAGCCCCACCACATACCCCATTACAGTCACTGTGCATCAGTGAAGTAAGATGCTGTGGAGTTGCTACTTGTCTTCTCTGTGCTATACTGCCTTCCCTGTGCCCCCCCCCATTATGTGTGCTAATCATAATGCCCCTTATTCTCCTTCTCCATCCCTTCCCACCCACCCGCCGCAGTCCCTTTCCCTTTGGCAACTGTAAGTCCATTCTTGGGTTCTGTGAGTCTGCTGCTGTTTTGTTTCTTCAGTATTTTCTTTGTTCATATGCTCCACAGATGAGTGAAATTATTTGGTACTTGTCTATCTCCTCCTGGCTTGTTTCACTGAGCATAATACCTCTAGCTCCATCCGTGTTGTTGCAAATGGTAGGATTTGTTTTCTTCTAATGGCTGAATAATATTCCTTTGTATATATGTACCACATCTTCTTTATCCATTCATCTAATGATGGACACTTAGGTTGCTTCAATATCTTGGCTATTGTAAATAGTACTGCGTTAAACATAGAGATGCATATGTCTTTTTGAAACTGGGCTCCTGCATTCTTAGGGTAAATTCCTAGGAGTGGAATTCCTGGGTCAAATGGTATTTCTATTTTGAGTTTTTTGAGGAACCTCCATACTGCTTTCCACAATGGTTGAACTAGTTTACATTCCCACCAGCAGTGCAGGAGGGTTCCCCTTTCTCCACATCCTCGCCAGCATCTGTTGTTCCTAGTCTTTTGGATGTTGGCCATCCTAACCGGTGTGAGGTGATACATCATTGTGGTTATAAGTTGCATTTCTCTGATAATTAGCGATGTGGAGCATCTTTTCATGTGCCTGTTGGCCATCTGAATTTCTTCTTTGGAGAAGTGTCTGTTCATATCCTCTGCCTATTTTTTAATAGGGTTATTTGCTTTTAGGATGTTGAGGCATGTGAGTTCTTTATATATTTTGGATGTTAACCCCATGTCAGATATGTCATTTATGAATATATTCTCCCATACTGTAAGATGCCTTTTTGTTCTGCTGATGGTATGCTTTCCTGTACAGAAGCTTTTTAGCATGATGTAGTCCCATTTGTTCATTTTTATTTTGTTTCCCTTGCCCAAGGAGATGCATTCAGGAAAAAGTTGCTCATATTTATATTCAAGAGATTTTGGCCTATGTTTGTCTTCTAAGAGTTTCATGTTTCATGAATTATATTCAGGTCTTTGATCCATTTTGAGTTTACTTTTGTGTATGGTGTTTGACAATAATCCAGTTTCATTCTCTTGCATTTAGCTGTACAGTTTTGCCAACACCGGTGGTTGAAGTGGCAGTCATTTCCCCATTGTATGTCCACAGCTCCTTTATCTTATATTAATTGACCATATATGGTTAGGTTTATATCTGGACTCTCTAGTCTGTTTCATTGGTCTATGGGTCTGTTCTTGATCCAGTACTAAATTGTCTTGATTACTGTGGCATTGTAGTAGAACTTGAAATTGGGGAGCATAATCTCTTCAGCTTTAATCTTCCTTCTAAGGATTCCTTTGGCTCTTTGGGGACTTTTGTGGTTCCATATGAAGTTTGGAATGATTTCCTCTAGTTCACTGAAGAATGCTGTTGGTATTTTGATGCGAATTGCATTGAATCTTTTCTTTAATTTCTCTCATGACTGTCTTGCAGTTTGCAGGGTAGAGGTCTTTCATCTCCTTGGTTAGGTTTATTCCTAGGTATTTTATTCATTTTGATGCAATTGTGAATGGAATTGTTTTCCTGATTTCTCTTACTGCTAGTTCACTGTTAGTGTATTGGAATGCAACAGATTTCTGTGTCTTAATTTTGTATCCTGCAACTTTGTTGAATTCACATATTAGATCTAGTAGTTTTGGAGTGGATTCTTGAGAGCTTTTTATGTATACTATCATGTCATATGCAAACAGGGACAGTTTGACTTCTTCCTTACCCCTGGGTGCCTTTTATTTCTTTGTGATGTCTGATGGCCATGGCTAGGACCTCCAGAACTATGTTGAATAAAAGTTGGGAGAGTGGGCACAGACTTCCGGGAAGATGGGGGTGTGAGCAGAGTGGCAGAAATCTCCTCCCAAAACTATATAAATCTATGAAAATACAGCAAATACAACTATTCCTAAAAGAGAGACCAGAGCACACAGGAAAGTGCATAGCATGCAGCCACACCCGGGAGGTCTCAGCACCCCATGAGGCGGGTAAGATACGGAACCTTGACCTGGGGGCACCGAGCACTCACCTAGCCCAGTGCACTGCTGGGAGGAGAGGATTTGGAGCCAGGAGGGAGTGGAAGAGCAGGTCCATGAAATAACCAGCCCTGGTGGTCTGCGCCGGGAGCACTGACACACATCACGCGGTGCATTGGACATTGGAGAGGCAGAAGGTGCAGGTTTTGAGCCAGGAACGTGCCGGGACCGTGCAGCCAGCGCCCTGGGACAAGAGAAAAGCGCACGCTGTTTGCAGCGGTCTCAGAGAGGTGGGGGGCCCAGCGAGGGAACACCATCACCCTGGCGGGCTCAGCCCTGCAGGCTGGAAGTCCTGGGGAACTTCAGTTCCCTTTGCTGGTGACGGAGAGAAGGGAGCAGACACGCTGGAACTTTATACAGAAAACAATAGCCTCCCATTCGTTCCCACCCCGGCCACAGACCTACAAAAAAGCGGCGTGGCTGCAGCTGCGAATTAGTGGAGCAACAGTGACACCTACAGCATGCTTAGAGAATCCACTCCAGGTGGGCTTTTTTTTTCTTTCTTTTTTCTCCTTTCTTTTCTTTTTCTTTTTCCCTTTCCTTTTCCTTTCTTTTCCTTCTTTATTCTTTCTCTTCCTTGTTTTTTTCTTTTTTTTGCTTGTTTGTTTTATTTCTTGCCTTTAAAAAACAATTTTTTCTTTTTCACTTTCCTTTTTCTTTCTTTTCTTCATCCTTTCTCTTTTTTCTTTCTCTTCCTTCTTTTTTTGCTTGCTTGTTTTTCTGTGTGTTTTTTTTTAAGCCTTAAAGAGCACAGGTAACATACGTGGCACCTACGAGTGACCACTCCTATCAACATGACAAGACAGAGGAACATGATACAGACAAAAATCACCAAGACACAGACAACTTCTGAGAAGGAACCTGAAGGGATGGAAATGCATAATCTTTTCAGAATAAAAGGCATAACCATGCTGATGAATCTACAGAGAAATATGCAAGAGCTAAGGGAGGAAGTGAGGGAAGTCAGGAAAGATAATACAGAAATGAGACAAGCCATCGATGGGCTCAGCAGCAGATTGGATGAGATGCAAGAGAGTGTTAATGCAATAGAAATCAGAGAACAGGAACACAGAGCAGCTGAGGCAGAGAGAGATAAAAGGATCTCTAGGAATGAAAGAATATTAAGAGATCTGTGTGTTCAATCCTAACGGACCAATATTCGCATTATAGGAGTACCAGCGGAAGAAGAGAGAGAAAAAGGGATAGAAAGTGTCTTTGAAGAAATAATTGCTGAAAACTTACCAATGCTGGGGAAGGAAATAGTCTCGCAGTCCATGGAAGCCCACAGATCTCCTAACACAAGGGATCCCAGGAAGACAACACCAAGACACATAATAATTAAAATGGCAAAGATCAAAGATAAGGACAGAGTATTAAAGGCAGCTAGAGAAAGAAAAAAGATCACCTTCAAAGGAAAACCCATCCGACTAACATCAGACTTCTCAACAGAAAACTTACAGGCTAGAAGAGAATGGCATGATATATTTAACGCAATGAAACAGAAGGGCCTCGAACCAAGAATACTGTATCCAGCACGATTATCATTTAAATATGAAAGAGGGATTAAACAATTTCCAGACAAGCAAAAGCTGAGAGAATTTGCCTCCCATAAACCACCTCTACAGGACATCTTAAAAGAACTTCTCTAGAGGGAAGCACTCCTAAGGCTAAAAAGCTGTCACCAGAGAAAATGAAATCATAGCAAAGAAAGCAGACCATTCAAATACTAACTAAAGGCAAAGAATAAAACACGTAGTATATAAAGACTGGAGGAGGAAGAATAAGAAGGGAGAGAAATAAAGAAACATCAGACTGTGTTTACAATAACTTAACAAGAAAGTTAAGTTAGATTGATAGATAGTTAAGAAGCAACCCCTGAACCTTTGGTAACCACGAATCTAAAGCCAGCAATGGCAATAAGTACATATCTATCGATAACCGCCCTAAATGTAAATGGTCTGAATGCACCAATCAAAAGACACAGAGTAATAGAATGGATAAAAAAGCAAGACCCATCTATATGCTGCTTACAAGAAACTCACCTTAAACGCAAAGATATCCCCAGATTAAAAGTGAAGGGATGGAAAAAGATATTTCATGCAAACAACAAGGAGAAAAAAGCAGGTGTTGCAGTACTTGTATCAGACAAAATAGACTTCAAAACTAAGAAAGTAGCAAGAGATAAAGAAGGACATTACTTAATGATAAAGGGGTCAGTCCAACAAGAGGATATAACCATTTAAAATATATATGCACCCAACACAGGAGCGCCGGCATATGTGAAACAAATAGTAACAGAATTAAAGGAGGAAATAGACAGCAATGCATTCATTTTAGGTGACTTCAACACACCACTCACTCCAAAGGACAGATCGACCAGACAGAAAATAAGTAAAGACACAGAGGCACTGAACAACACACTAGAACAGATGGACCTAACAGACATCTGCAGAACTCTACACCCAAAAGCAACAGGATACACATTCTTCTCAAGTGCACATGGAACATTTTCCAGAATAGACCACATACTAGGCCACAAAAAGAACCTCAGTAAAATCGAAAATATTGAAATTCTATCAACCAACTTCTCAGATCATAAAGGTATTAAACTAGAATTAAACTTTAGAAAGAAAACAAAAAGGCTCACAAATACATGGAGACTTAACAACATTCTCTTAGTTAATCAATGGGTCAATGACCAAATCAAAACAGAAATCAAAGAGTATATGGAGACAAATGACAACAACAACACAAAGCCACAGCTTCTATGGGACGCAGCAAAGGCAGTTCTAAGAGGAAAGTATATTGCAATCCAGGCCTACCTAAAGAAAGAAGAACATTCCCAAATGAATAGTGTAAAGAAACAATTACTGAAATTGGAAAAAGAAGAACAAATGAGACCCAAAGTCACCAGAAGGAGGGACATAATAAAGATCAGAGAAGAAATAAATAAAATTGAGAAGAACAAAACAATAGAAAAAATCAATGAAACCAAGAGGTGGTGCTTTGAAAAAATAAACAAAATACATAAACCCCTAGCCAGGCTCATTAAGAGAAAAAGAGAATCTACACACATAAACAGAATCAGAAATGAGAAAGGAAAAATCACGACGGATCCCACAGAAATACAAAGAATTATAAGAGAATACTATGAGAATCTATATGCTAGCAAGCTGGAAAACCTAGAAGTGGACAACTTTTTAGAAAAATACAACGTTCCAAAAGTGACCAAACAAGAAACAGAAAAACTAAACAGACCAATCACCAGCAACGAAATTGAATCGGTAATCAAAAAACTGCCCAAGAACAAAACCCCCGGACCAGATGGATTCACCTGTAAATTCTACCAGACATATAGAGAAGAAATAACACCCATTGTCCTTAACGTTTTCCAAAAAATAGAAGAGGAGGGAATACTTCCAAACTCATTCTATGAAGCCAGCATCACTCTAATACCAAAACCGGGCAAAGACCTCACCAAAAAAGAAAACTACAGACCAATATCCCTGATGAACGTGGATGCAAAAATACTCAACAAAATATTAGCAAACCAAATTCAAAAATACATCAAGAAGATCATACACCATGATCAAGTGGGATTCACCCAGGTATGCAAGGATGACACAGCATTCGAAAATCCATCAACATCATCCACCACATCAACAAAAAGAAGAACAAAAACCACATGATCATCTCCATACATGCTGAAAAAGCATTTGACAAAATTCAGCATCCATTCCTGATTAAAACTCTCAACAAAATGGGTATAGACGGCAAGTACCTCACCATCATAAAAGCCATATATGACAAACCCACAGCTAACATCATACTTAACAGCGAGAAGCTAAAACCTTTTCGTCTAAGATCGGCAACAAGACAGGGATGCCCACTCTCTCCACTGTTATTCAACATAGTACTGGAGGTCCTAGCCATGGAAATGAGACAAAACAAAGACATACAAGGAATCGAGATTCGTAAAGAATAAGTCAAAATGTCACTAATTGCAAATGACATGAGATTGTACATAAAAAACCCTAAAGACTCAAGTCCAAAGCTACTAGAACTAATATCTGAATTCAGCAAAGTTGCAAGATACAAAATTAACACACATATATCTGTTGCTTTCCTATACACTAACTATGAACTAACAGAAAGAGAAATCAGAAAAACAATTCCATTCACAATTGCATCAAAAAGAATAAAATACCTAGGAATAAACCTAACTAAGGAAGTGAACGACCTGTACTCTGAAAACTACAAGACACTCCTAAGAGAAATTAACTAGGACACTAAAAAATGGAGACTCATCCCATGCTCTTGGCTAGGAAGAATAAATATTGTCAAAATGGCTATACTACCTAAGGCAATCTACAGATTCAATGCAATCCCTATGAAAATACCAACAGCTTCCTTCAATGAACTGGAACAAATAATTGTAAAATTCATGTGGCACCGCAAAAGACCCCGAATAGCCAGAGCAGTCCTGAGAAGGAGGAATAAAACAGGGGGAATTATGCTCCCTGACTTCAAGCTCTACTACAAAGCCACAGTAATCAAGACAATTTGGTATTGGCACAAAAACAGACCCACAGATCAGTGGAATAGAATAGAATATCCAAACATCAACCCAAACACATACTGTCAATTAATATTTGATAAGGGAGCCTTGGGTATACATTGGGGAGATGATGCCCTCTTCAGCAGCTGGTGTTGGAAAAACTGGACAGCTACATGTAAGAGAATGAAACTGGACTACTGTCTAACCCCATACACAAAGGTAAACTCAAGGTGGATCAAAGACCTGAATGTAAGTCATGAAACCATAAAACTCTTAGAAAAAAACATAGGCAAAAATCTCCTGGACATAAACATGAGCAACTTCTTCATGAACATATCTCCCGGGCAAGGGAAACAAAAGCAAAAATGAACAAGTGGGACTATATGAAGCTGAAAAGCTTCTG
Source organism: Smutsia gigantea (assembly GCA_032199065.1). Classification (NCBI taxonomy): domain Eukaryota; kingdom Metazoa; phylum Chordata; class Mammalia; order Pholidota; family Manidae; genus Smutsia; species Smutsia gigantea. The sequence goes on from JAVSCE010016083.1 coordinate 109,729, forward strand.
TACAGCAAAGGACACCATCAGTAGAACAAAAAGACTTCCTACATTATTTGAGAATATATTCATAAATGACGTATATGATAAAAGGTTGACACCCAAAATATATAAAGAACTCACGCACCTCAACAAACAAAAAGCAAATAGTCCAATTAAGAAATGGGCAGAGGGACTCTCTTGTCCCCTCCTGGGGTGAGCCAGGAGCTCTGTCCTTTCACTCTATCTCTAAATAAAAGCCTGTATCTTGCTCTCCTAAAAAAAAAGAAAAAAAAAAAAGAAATTGGCAGAGGACATGAATAGACACTTCTCTAAAGAAGAAATTCACATGGCCAACAGGCACATGAAAAGATGCTCCGCATCACTAATCATCAGAGAAATGCAGATTAAAACCACAATGAGATATCACTTCACACCAGTGAGTATAGCCAATATCCAAAACACAAACAACAACAAATGTTGGCGAGGATGTGGAGAAAAGGGAACCCTCCTACACTGCTGGTGGGACTGCAAATTAGTTCAACCATTGTGGAAAGCAGTATGGAGGTTCCTCAAAAAACTCAAAATAGAAATACCATTTGACCCAGGAATTCCACTCCTAGGAATTTACCCTAAGAATGCAGCAGCCCAGTTTGAAAAAGACAAATGCACCCCTATGTTTTTCGCAGCACTATTTACAATAGCCAAGAAATGGAAGCAGCCTAAGTGTCCATCAGTAGATGAATGGATAAAGAAGAAGTGATACATGTACACAATGGAATATTATTCAGCCATAAGAAGAAAACAAATCCTACCATTTGCAACAACATGGATGGAGCTAGAAAAAGACAAGTACCAAATGATTTCACTCATATGTGGAGTATAAGAACTAAGAAAAAAAACTGAAGGAACAAAACAGCAGCAGACTCACAGAACCCAAGAATGGACTAATAGTTACCAAAGGGAAAGGGAGTGGGGAGGATGGTTGGGAAGGGAGGGACAAGGGGGAAAAAGGGGCATTACGATTAGCAGAGTAATGTTAGGGGGGCACGGGGAGGGCTGTACAACCCAGAGAAGAAAAGTAGTGACTGTATAGCATCTCACTATGCTGATGGACAGTGACTATAATGGGGTTGGTGGGGGGGACCTGATGAAGGGGGTAGGGTAATCACCATAATATTACTCATTTAATTTTAGATTAATGATATCAAAATAACCATAAAAAAAAACTTGGGAGAGTGGGCATCCTTGTCTTGTTCCCGATCTTAAACGGAAAGCTTTCCACTTCTCACTTTTAAGTATAATGTTGGCTGTGGTTTTGTCATATATGGCCTTTATTATGTTGAGGTACTTGCCCTCTATACCCATTTTATTGAGAGTTTTTATCATGAATGGATGTTGAATTTTGTCAAATGCTTTTTTTTCAGCATCTATGGAGATGATCGTCTGGTTTACGTCCTTATTTTTGTTGATGTAGTGGATGATGTTGATGGATTTCCGAATGTTGTACCATCCTTGCATCCCTGGGATGAATCCCACTTGATCATGATGGATGATCTTTTTGATGTATTTTGAATTCTGTTCACTAATATTTTGCTGAGTATTTTTGCATCTATATTTATCAGGGATATTGGTCTGTAATTTTCTTTTTTTTGTGGTATCTTTGCCTGGTTTTGGTTTTAGAGTGATGTTGGCCTCGTAGAATGAGTTTGGGAGTATTCCTTCCTCTTGTATTTTTTGGAAAACTTTAGTAAGGATGGGTATTAGGTCTTCACTAAATGTTTGATAAAAATCAACAGTGAAACCGTCTGGTTCATGGGTTTTGTTCCTAGGTTGTTTTTTGATTACCAGTTCAATTTGTTTGCTGGTAATTGGTCTATTCAGATTTTCCGTTTCTTTCTGGTCAGCCTTGGAAGATTGTATTTTTCTAGAAAGTTGTCCATTTCTTCTAGGTTATCCAGTTTCTCATCATATAATTTTTCATAGTATTCTCTCATATTCCTTTTTATTTCTGTGATGTCCGTAGTGATTTTTCCTTCCTCATTTCTGATTCTGTTTATGTGTGTAGACTCTCTTTTTTTTTGATAAGTCTGGCTAAGGGTTTATCTATTTTGTTTATTTTCTCAAAGAACTAGCCCCTGCTTTTATTGATTCTTTCTATTGTTTTACTCTTCTCAATTTTATTTCTTCTTTAATCTTATTAGGTCCCTCCCTCTACTGACTTGGGGCCTCATTTGTTCTTCCTTTTCTAGTTTCATTAATTGTGAGTTTAGACAGTTCATTTGGGATTGTTCTTCTTTCCTGAGGTAGGCCTGTACTGCAATGTATTTCCATCTTAGCACACCCTTTGCTGCATCTCACAGATTTTGCAGTGTTGAATTATTGTCATTTTTTGTCCATACTTTGCTTGATCTCAGTTTTTATTTGTTCATTGATCCATTGATTATTTAGGATCATGTTATTAATCCTCCATTTGTTGGCTTTTTCATTTTCTGTGTGTAATGTATTTCTAGTTTCATTCCTGTGTGGTGTGAGAAGCTGGTTGGTATTATTCAATCTTTTTCAATTTACTGAGGCTATTTTGGTGGCCAGTATATGATGTATTTTTGAAAATGTTCCATGTGCACTTGAGAAGAATGTGTATTCTGTTGCTTTTGTATGTAGTGTTCTGTAGATGTCTATTAGGTCCATCTGTTCTAATACGTTGTTCATTGCCTCTGTCTCCTTACTCACTTTGTGTCTGTTTGATCTGTTCTTTGGAGTGAGTGGTGTGTTGAAGTCTCCTAGAATGAGTGCATTGCTTTCTATTTCCCCCTTTAATTCTTTTAGTATTTTTTTCTCATATGAAGGTTTTCTTGTTTTGGGTGCATAGATATTTATAATAGTTATATCCTCTTGTTGGACTGACCCCTTTACATTACATAATGTCCTTTTTGTCTCTATTTACTTTCTTTGTTTTGAAGTATACTTTGTCTGCTACAAGTACTGCAACTCCTTCTTTTTTCTCCATATTAGTTGCATGAAATATCTTTTTCCATCCCTTTACTTTCAGTCTGTGTATTTCTTTGGGTTTGAAGTGAGTCTCTTATAGGGAGTATATAGATGGTGTTGTTTTTCTATCCATTCAGTGACTCTGTGTCTTTTGATTGGTGCATTCAGACCATTTACTTTGAGGGTGATTATTGATAGGTATGTACTTATTGCCATTGCTGGTTTTAGATTGTGGTTACCAAGTGTTCAAGGGTAATTCCTTTATTATCTACCAGTCTAATTTAACTCACATAGTATACTGTTAAAAACACAACCTAAAGGTTCTTTATTTTTCTTCCTTTTTATTCCTCCTCTATTCTTTATATATTAGGTAACATATTCTGTACCCTTTGTGTATCCCTTCATTGACTTTGGGGGTAGTTGATTTGGTTTTGCAACTGCTTAGTAATTAATTGTTCAACTTTGTTGTGGTTTTATTTCCACTGGTGACAGCTATTTAGCCTTAGGAATAGTTCCATCTATAGCAGTCCCTCAAAATGCACTGAAGAGGTGGTTTGTGGGAGGTAATTTCTCTCAGCTTTTGCTTATCTGGATGTTGTTTACTCTCTCCTTGAAATTTAAATGATAACCTTGCCGGGTAGAGTATTCTTGGTTCAAGGCCCTCCTGTTTCATTGCATTAAATATATCATGCCACTCTCTTCTGGCCTGTAAGGTTTCTGTTGAAAAATCTGATGATACCCTTATGGGTTTTCCTTTGTATGTGATCTTTTTTCTCTCTGTAGCCGCTTTTAAAAGTCTGTCCTTATCCTTGATCTTTGCCATTTTAATTACCATATGTCTTGGTGTTGTCTTCCTTGGGTCCCTTGTGTTGGGAGATCTGTGCACCTGCATGGCTTGAGAGACTATCTCCTTCCCCAGATTGGGGAAGTTTTCAGCAATTACCTCCTCAATGACACTTTTTATCCCTTTTTCTCTCTTCTTCTTCTGGTACCCCTATAATGTGAATGTTGTTCCATTTTGATTGGTCACACAGTTCTCTGAATATTCTTTCATTCTTAGAGATCCTTTTTTCTCTCTGTGCCTCAGCTTCTTTGTATTCCTTTTCTTTAATTTCTATACCATTTACTGTCTCTTCTACTACATCTAGTCCGATTTTAAATCTCTCCACTGTATGTTGCATTTCAGATACAGAATTTCTTATTGATTCAGTCTCCATCCTGTATTCATCCCTGAGTTCTTGAATATTTTTCTGTACTTCCAAAAGCATATTTATGATTTTTATTTTGAACTCTTCAGTAAGATTGGTGAGTTAAGTTTCATTTGGCCCTTTTTCTGAGGTTTGTGACATTTTGGTGTGAGCCAGTTTCCTTTGATGTTTCATATTTCTATGTGGCACCCTCTAGTGACCAGAATTTCTTGTCTCTGGAGCTCCTCCGTACCTGGAGTGAGGTCACGGGTCACAGGGGAGCGGTGCTGCTGCCTCGGGGGAGGAAAGAGCTGTTTCCTGCTTCCGGCTGTAGTGGCTTTCTCCACTCTCAGAGCCAGTGGGCTGAGCACAGTGGTGTAAGCCTCTGTGCTTTGCATGTGTACCTGTAGTAGGCGGGGCCTCCCTCTTGCTGGCCTGACAACAGAGCAGTGACTGCCGGTTTGCAGGTCAGTGCTGGTAGGCCAGGAGGAAGGCACAGCAGGCTGCGTATTACACTGGGGGCCCTCGGAGCAGAGTAACCAGCCAGGGGGATGGAGTGCCTGAAGCTCCTGAAAGTTCTCAACCTGCTTGGGAGAGCATGCTCAGACAACCTTGTCCACGTATCCCTTCTCCTATGCAGCAAGCTCCTTGCAAACCCCTCCCATTCAGCAGTCCTCTCACTGCTAGGAAGCCTCTCAGACTGCCAGCCTTTCCTTTGTCCCAGAGCGGCCGGATGTGGATACCTGTCCTCCACAAATGGCTAGAATCTCAGTCTCTCAAGTATTCCGCCTGTCTTAGCTTTCAGACCCCACTAATCTCCAGAGTACCATGGAATGTAGGTTTGTGCTCCCAAAGCAGATCTCCAGGGCTGGATGTCCAGCAGTCCTAGGCTTCTACCCCCTCCCTGCTCCGTTTCTCTTCCTCCTGCCAGTGAGCTTTGCTAGGGGAAGGGCTTTGGTCCCACCAGATCAAGGCATTGGTACGTTACACTGTTTCATGAGGTCTGCTCTGTTCTGCAGGTGTATGTAGTCTTGTGTAGCGTTCTTTCCTGTTGCTTTTAGAATTAGTTGTGTTAACTATATTTTCATATATTTGGTTTTTGGAGCTCTCTGTCTCACTTCTCACACCACCATCCCGAATTGATCTCTCTAGGGTTATCTTTTTTGAATTTCTTAGATACAAAATATACATATATGTACAAAATATCCCTCCCTGTTTACTTAAGTTTCCTTTTGTGTTTTTTAAATAAAGATTTCTAATTTTCATCATGAGGTACTTGTTCCCTTTTTATTAGATTTATTCAGAAGCCCTTGACATATATGTTGCTCTTGTAAATGGAATTCTCTTTAAAATATGCTTTTTACCCAGTTGTGACTGATACAAGAAATACAACTGATTTTTTGTATTGAGGTAACATTTATATACAATCTAATATTGGTTTCAAATGTGTAACTGTGGTTTTGATATTTTAATATTGATCTTTAATTCAGTGACCATTATTCATATAATTCATTTATAACTTTTCTTTATTTCTATGTAGATAAGTATATTGTCTGAGATAAGGATAGTTTCCTTTTTTCCTTCATAATAATCCTTATATTTCTTCTTCTTATTTTTAAAAATTGATCTCTAGTCCAGTGTTGGTAGAAGAGGCAAAACCATGCATATTAAACCTTATTTTGAACATTAAAATGAGTATTTTCTAAATATTTCATCATTAACTTTATATGTTGTTGGTTTTGGATAGCTATCCTTTATCACGTTGAAGAAGTTCCCTTCTGTTTTAATTTGCTAAGATTTTTTTAAAATCGTAAATGCATGTTTGTTTTTATGATTTTATTAAAATGGGCATGCTTTTTGTTTAATTGATATTGTGAATTACATTAACATATTTTCTAATGGTAAAACTTCCTTGGATCCCTGGGATAAATTTTACTTAGACATTAGACATTATTTAATACACTGCTGGATTATGTTAGTTAAATTTTATTTAGGATTTTGATATGTGTCTATAATAGAATGACATGTTTTTCCTTTCTTTTGTTGTGCAGTTTTTTCACTGTGGAGTAGACTCAAAATATTAATTTTAGAAGTTCTTCCTCTTATTCCATTTTCTGAAACAAATGGTTAGGAAAGAGTTTTACTGTTCTTTATAATTTGTTAGCGTTTTCTAGGGAAACTGTTTGGCCTGCCAATTTTTTTTTGAACTGTCATTGATATACAATCTTATATGGGTTTCAAATATACAACAGAGTGGTTCAGCAGTTACCCATATTATTAAATCTTCACCACCCCTAGTGTAGCTACTATCTGTCAACATAGGAAGATATTACAGAATCAGTGGCTATATTCCCCATGCTGTACTACCTTTCCTGTGACCAACATATATTATGACTGAGAATTTTAGATCCCTTTATACCCTCATACCTCCCATTCACCCACCCCAACCCTTCCCACATGGTAACTATCAGTGTCTATGAGTTATTTTGTTCATTTTATTTTAGTTTTAGATTCCACGTATAAATGAAATCATGTGGTATTTGTCTTTTTCCATCTTGCTTATTTCACTAAACATAATACCCTCTATGTCCATCAATATTGTCACAAATGGCAGGATTTCTTTATTTTTTATGGCTGAATAATATTCTATTGTGTGTATGTGCCACATCTTCTTTTTCCATTCATTTATTGATGGACACTTAAGTTACTTCCATATCTTGGCTATTGTAAATAGTGCTGTGATAAACACAGGGGTTCATATGTCTTTTTGAATCCGGGATCTTGTTTTCTTTGGGTAAATTCCTAGGATTGGAATCACTTGGTCAAATGGTATTTCTATTTTTAGTTCTTTGAGGTACCTACATACTGCTTTCCCCAGCATTTGTACCAATTTACATTCCCACCAACAGTGTAGAAGGATTCTCTTGTCTCCACATCCTTGTCAAAACTTGTTTCTTATCTTTTGGATTGTGACCATTCTAACTGGTGTGAGGTAATATCTCACTGTGGTTTGATTTGCATTTCCCTGATGATTAGTGATGTGGAGCATCTTTTCATGTGCTTGTTGGCCATCCATATTTCTTCTTTGGTTGGACAAATGTCTGTTCAGGTCCTCCGCACTTTTTGTAATTCAGTTATTTGTTTTTTTGGTGCTAAGGTGTTTGAATTCTTTATATATTTTGGATGTTTACCCCTTATTAGATAAAGAGTTTATGAATATATGCTCCCAAACTGTAGGTTGCTCTTTTGTTCTGCTGATGGTGTCCTTTGTTGTACAGAAGCTTTTGAGTTTGATGTAGTCCCACTTGTTCATTTTTTATTTCATTTCTCTTTCCCAAGGAGATGTATCCAGGAAAATATCGCTCATGCTTATGTTCAGTAGATTTTTGCCTATGTATTCTTCTAAGAGTTTTATGGTTTCATGTCTTACATTTAGTTCTTTAATCAATTTTGAGTTCACTTTTGTATGGAGTTAATAATCCAGTTTCATTCTCTTGCATGTAGCCATCCAGTTTTGCCAATACCAGTTATTGAAGATACTTTTTTTTCCCATTGTATATTCATGACTCTATTGTATATTAACTGGCCATATATGTGTGGGTTTATATCTGGTTGACCTTGCAATTTTTTAATCAACTGTTGCAATACTTCTTGTCTTTGGATTTTTTTTCCTGTTCTTAATTTTTTCTTAGTGTTTGAATTGAATGTTCAATGCATTAATTTTCAATCTTTCTTATTTTCATATATATATTTGATTGAAGATTGAAAAATCTATGTACTTATTTATTTATGCCTATAAATTTCCTTCTAGAGTTAAACTGCATCAACTGGTTTTGATGGTAATTTTATTGTCAAATTCTAATATCTTATAATTTCCATTGTGGCTTCTTTTCTAGTCAATTATTTTGAACCATGTTTCAATATTTCCAAATATAAAATATTTGGGTTATATTTTTTGTTATTGATTTCTTATTCTATTATGTTGTAGCTACAAATTGTGGTTAAGTGATTTAAATTTTTCAATATTCATTAAGATTTGGTCTGTGTTATAAATATATATTCTCTGTTTGAATATAAAATTGTACAGATCTTAATATTATATATTTTATATATTAAAGTATCTGTTACATTTGTTTTAATTAATCTTACTAACTGTAGAATTCATATCTTCTAGTTTCACAATTTTACAATTTATCTGTTTGAGAGGGGTATGTATTAAAATCACCTTTTATTTGCCTCTTCACAAAATTTGTCTGCTCTTATAATTCTGAAGATTCAATTTTCTTTTTAAGCTGTGTTTTATACAGAAAGGTTGAAGAGTACTTTTTCTTTTGGATCTTTCTGCTGTCGATTTTGCTTCCAAGCCTGTTTTGTCTACTCTATTCAGTAATTTTCGGGTGCTGTTTGTCTATTATGGATTTTTCCACCCCATTTTTTCAACCTCCTTTTGTCAAGTGTTAGATGTTTTTCTTGTAAATAGAATACAGCTGGATTAAAGAGAATCCAGACTGAGAATGTTTATCTTCTAAATGGTATGTTTATTGAAACTACATCTATTATGATGGATACTGTTTTTGAACGTATGTCTTTAATTTTTCTTGTTTGTTGTTTTCTATCTACTATGCTCTTCTACTTGCTGCTTTTTTATTATTTCAACTTTCCTTACTTTTATCAGATTGATGAATTTTTCTTTATTTCCTTTACTGGCTTCTAAGTTTGATATTTTATTTCAGTTGTTTTGATATTAAGCCTTATTTTTAAAGGATGCATGCTTAACACAGCAGTCTAAACCTAACTAACATACTGCAGTCATCCTGAACAATATGAGGATCTTAGAATAGTTACCTCTGATGGCCAGCCTCTCTTATCATCTTCAAAAGTTTGGTTCTAGAATTTTATTTGTATGGCCTGGTTTTTAAATTCCCAAATTTATTGCTTTATTTTTTAAAATAAAGGTTATAAATTTATAGATTTTTCATATACTTACTAATTCCTTGTTAACTATTGCTTTCTTTTTTAAATTTTTATTCCAGTTTTCCGTCTAGATTGAATCTTTTTCTTCCGTAAGTATATTCTTCAATAGTTCATTTAATAGGTTCAGGTAATGATAAAAAACTGAAAAGTTATTTATCTTCAGTCTTGAAAGATAATTTAGCTAGTTAATAGTTTACACTTATTTCACTTCAGTAATTTGAAGATGATTCCATTATAGCTGAATTGTTTTGTTAATGCTATTTCCTTTTTATTCTTTGATGCATATAACAAATTAAACTCTTAAAATGTAATATGGTTGTTTATTATGAACACCAAACTATGCTTCCCTTTTAAAAAACTATATTAAGTTCTTTTTGTAGAAAACATCATGACCTCTTTTTTTATATATAATTTATTTTGGTATCATTAATCTACAATTACATGTGCAATATTATGGTTATTAAACTACCCCTTCATCAGGTCCCCCCCACCCACGCCATTACAGTCACTGTCCATCAGCATAGTGAGATGCTATAGAATCACTACTTGTCTTCTCTGAGTTGTACAGCCCTCCCCGTGCGCCCCCAACAATACATCTGCTAATCGTATTGCCCCTTTTTCCTTCTTATCCCTCCCTTCCCACCCATCTTCCCCAGTCCCTTTCCCTTTGGAAACTATTAGTCCGTTCTTGGGTTCTGTGAGTCTGCTGCTGTTTTGTTCCTTCAGTTTTTTTTCTTTGTTCTTATACTCCACATATAAGTGAAATCATCTGATACTTGTCTTTTTCGGCTTGGCTTATTTCACTGAGCATAATACCCTCTAGCTCCATCCATGTTGTTGCAAATGGTAGGATTTGTTTTCTTCTTATGGCTGAATAATATTCCATTTTGTATATGTACCACTTCTTCTTTATCCATTCATCTACTGATGGACACTTAGGTTGCTTCCATTTCTTGGCTATTGGAAATAGTGCTGCGATAAACATAGGGGTGCATATGTCTTTTTCAAACTGGGCTGCTGCATTCTCAGGGTAAATTCCTAGGAGTGGAATTCCTGGGTCAAATGGTATTTCTATTTTGAGTTTTTTGAGGAACCTCCATACTGCTTTCCACAATGGTTGAACTAATTTGCAGTCTCACCAGCAGTGTAGGAGGGTTTGCTTTTCTCCACATCCTCGCCAACATTTGTTGTTGTTTGTGTTTTGGATGTTGGCCATCCTCACTGGTGTGAGGTGATATCTCATTGTGGTTTTAATCTGCATTTCTCTGATGATTAGTGATGTGGAGCATCTTTTCATGTGCCTGTTGGGCATCTGAATTTCTTCTTTAGAGAAGTGTCTTTTCATGTCCTCTGCCCATTTCTTAATTGGACTATTTGCTTTTTGTTTGTTAAGGTGCGTGAGTTCTTTATATATTTTGGATGTCAACCCTTTATCAGATATGTCATTTATGAATATATTCTCCCATACTGTAGTATGTCTTTTTGTTCTACTGATGGTGTCCTTTGCTGTACTGAAGTTTTTCAGCTTGATATAGTCCCAGTTGTTCATTTTTGCTTTTGTTTCCCTTGCCTGGGGAGATATGTTCATGAAGAAGTCGCTCATGTTTATGTCCAAGAGATTTTTGTCTATGTTTTTTTCTAAGAGTTTTATGGTTTCATGACTTATATTCAGGTCTTTGATCCACCTTGAGTTTACCTTTGGTATGGGGCTAGATAGTAGTCCAGTTTCATTCTCTTACATGGAGCTGTCCAGTTTTTCCAACACCAGCTGCTGAAGAGGCCGTCATCTCCCCATTGTATATCCAAGGCTCTTTTATCAAATATTAATTGACTGTATATGTTTGGGTTAATGTTTGGATTTTCTATTCTGTTCCACTGGTCTGTGGGTCTGTTTTTGTGCCAGTACCAAGTTGTCTTGATTACTGTGGCTTTAAGTCAGGGAGCGTAATTCCCCCTGTTTTATTCCTCCTTCTCAGGATTGCTTTGGCTATTCGGGGTCTTTTCTGGTTCCATATGAATTTTAGAATTATTTGTTCCAGTTCATGGAAGAAAGCTGTTGGTAGTTTGATAGGGGTTGCGTTGAATCTGTAGATTGCTTTAGGTAGTATAGCCATTTTGACAATATTTATTCTTCCTAGCCAAGAGCATGGGATGAGTCTCCATTTTTTAGTGTCCTAGTTAATTTCTCTTAGGAGTGTCTTGTAGTTTTCAGAGTACAGGTCTTTCACTTCCTTCGTTAGGTTTATTCCTAGGTATTTTATTCTTTTTGATGCAATTGTGAATGGAATTGTTTTTCTCATGACCTCTTTTTATGTCAACTTTTTTTTTCTGATGTTTCGATCACTTTATTGGAGTACATGTTAATCATCATTATAGATTTTTTTAATGTGGATATTTTTTACTAAGTATCATACAGATTTATACAATCTTTATGTTGCTTTCAAATGTACATCACAGTGGTTTGACATTCCCTGTAATCAGCTTATATTGTGATTGAGAATTATTGTGCCATTTTATCCTCCTCCCCTCACCCATGCCACCCCTCCCCTTAGATTACCACTAGTCACCTCTCAGTGTCTATGAGTCTACTGCTGTTTTGTTCCATTTTCCTTTGTTTTTATATTCCACAAATAAGTGGAATCATACTGTATTTGACTTTCTCCTCCTGGCTTATTTCACTGAGCATAATACCTTCTAGATGCATCCATGTTTTTGCAAATGGCAGGATTTCTTTTCTTTTTATGCTGAATAATGTTACATTATGTATAAGTACCACATCTATTTTAGCCATTCATCTATTATTGGATACTTAGGTTGCTTGCAAACAGTGCAGTAATAAACATCAGGGTGCATATCTTTTTGAATAGGGATTTTATTTTCTTTGGGTTAGGCCAACTTTTATGTCTCATTATTGGCACTATTTTTGCATATTTTTTATTATAAATATTAGTGCTCATTAATATAATTTTGATCAAAAACTCCTTATATATGTTCTAAAATGTGAAATGTAAGTGTTCCTGCCAAATCCTAAAATAAAGTGTAGACTGTATGACAGACACAAAAGAAAAAGCAGGAAGAGATCTTGTGAAGCAACTATCCGTAGAACCGTAGGGTAGGGTTTGTTATTATGCTCTTTATCTTGTAAAATGCAAATCAAAGAAAATTATGTGTTCTATTTTTTAAAAACTGAGAGTAGATATTAAGGAAAAATTCTGATGAGGTACAATATACTTAATGAAAGATAATGTAATTCTGCACACATTATTCTCTTGCATCATTATACTTAGAATTTATTATGATTTAATCATTGTACTTAACATTATTAGTTGAACAAGATGGTGAAATTCCCTACTGTAATCTGGTATAGAAAACACGAAGTATAAGAACTTTCTTAAAATTCTGTCTTCTTTTATATGATTACTTGGCATTTGTCTCCATTGTCTTCTACAATTTGCTTTTGCCTTATATTCCGGAATTTTAATCTCATTTAGTACGCTGACCTTTGTTTTGATTAGTACAGTGATTAATATGGTGGGTGTTCTGTTTGTTTGTCATTTAAGTATAGTCTTGATATTCAACTTGAATACTTTATTTCCTCAATCCCCTCCCTAATACTGATCTATTAATTTACTGTACCATTCAAAATCCTTTGAAAATTAAATCTTTTACATTTGTTGCATGGAATTTATAGTCAAAAGCTCTTTGTCACTAATAACAATAGTGTTAACTATATTGCCAATATCTTTATTTCTTCTTTTAAAAAACAATAATGTACATTGGGCATACACATTACTGCTAGTATCCTATAACTAACTCACTCATTATTACAGTGTAACTACTATTAATTTAGAGATAGTATATAATCAATAGTACATAATCTCATAATTAAACCATTGCTTTCTTTAAAATCCCACATCTGTGTAAGAATATGAGTTGCATAGAGAAAGAAATAGCTGCTTCTTTCATCCAGATTATCATTTAATTTCTATGGGTTCAACTTCAATCTTTTAGCTTTCATTAAAGTTCCATATAAGAATAGATTCTGAGAAATTTTAGTGATTACATAACTAGTTGTTTTAAGAACAGCAATGTTACAAGACAGGTGATTATCATGTAAATGTAGAGGAGTGGTCTGAGGAAAATAATACCTTGTGAGTACTGAATTTGAAATTACATAAAAATACTGTAGGAGTAATGAAGCTCCTTTTGCTGAGGTCTGTATAATCTGATGTGCTGTGGGGAATTGGTAGTTCTTGCAGAATAGGGAATTGGTAGTTCCTGCAGAAATAACTACATATCAGATGGAAAACTTTAGCAGGAAACATACCATGTACAGAGAAATTTGTTGATGACTCCTTCATCATTACTTAGAGTTTAAGTTTGGTAAGTCTTACTTCCCTCTTCCTTTATCTCATCCCCCAGGAATAACAATGAAACACTGATAGTAATTGTTCAGTATAGGAAACTAAATTTCAAAGGGACCATTAAAAATATTTTTCATTACTTTCTTGTTGGAGTTGTAAACAATCTATTAAAAAAGTTTTTCTTGTGGTTTTAATTTGCATTTCCCTGATAATTACCATATCACCTCACACCAGTTAGGATGGCCAGCATCAAAAAGCCTAGAACAACAAATGCTGGTGAGGATGCAGAGAATGGGGAACTCTCCTACACTGCTGGTGGGAATGTAAACTAGTTCAACCATTGTGGAAAGCAATATGGAGGTTCCTCAAAAAACTAAAAATAAAAATACCATTTGACCAAGGAATTCCACTCCTAGGAATTTACCCTAAGAATGCAGCAGCACAGTTTGAAAAAGACATATGCACCCCTATGTTTATTGCAGCACTATTTACAATAGCCAAGAAATGGAAGCAACCTAAGTGTCCCATCAGTAGCTGAATGGATAAAGAGGTGGCACATATACACAATGGAATACTATTCAGCCATAAGAAGGAAACAAATCCTACCATTTGCAACAACATGGACAGAGCTAGAGGGTATTATGCTCAGTGAAATAAGCCAGGCAGAGAAAGACAAGTAGCAAATGATTTCCCTCATTTGTGGAATATAACAACAAAGCAAAACTGAAGGAACAAAATAGCAGCAGACTCATAGACTCCAAGAAGGGACTAGCAGTTACCAAAGGGGACGGGTGGGGGAAGGTGGGTGGGGAGGAAGGGAGAAGGGGATTGAGGGGGATTATGATTAGTTCACATGGTGTTATGGGGATCATGGGGAAGACCGGGTAGCACAGAGAAAACAAGTAGTGACTCTGTGGCATCTTACTACACTCATGGACAGTGACTGCAAAGGAGTATGGGGGGAACTCAATAATATGGGTGAATGTAGTAACCACATTGTTTTTCATGTGATGCCTTTATAAGAGTGTATATAAATAATACCTTAATTAAAAAACAAGTTAACCAGAAAAAAAAAGAAAAAAGTTTTTCTTTTTAAGCAGGATAACTTTTTTCCTAAAAGTTTAAGGAAATTTATAATGACACTTTTAAAATTCATTTGCTACTCTTGCTTTCATTAGAGTATATCTTGCATCATACATTTGACTTAACAAGTTTTCTATTCATTTAATTCATATATATTTTTAATATTAGAAAACAACTTTCTACTTTAGGAAATCTTGTGAAGACTGCTTTAATAAATTATATCTCTTGGTGATGTGAAAAAATTCCTTTCCTCTTTGTCATTTTATTTTATAAATGTGGATATTTGAACCTTGTAATTATTAAGTCACACAAAATGTTGCCTTGTTTCCTCAAAAGAATGAAACATAAACCAGCTTCTTCTCAGTGGCACACATATGTATTTCCATTTGAAGATCTTGAAGAACTACCCAATTATCTAATCATGTTGATATTTCAAAGCTTAAGTGTTTATCACCTATTGATTCTTTATTATTATAATCATAAGACATTTAGATTGTTTCTTATATAGAGTGTAATCTTTATAACATTTTTGTCAGAAATACTTGTAATCACAAGTCAAGAATTCTTAACCAATATGTCAGTTTAAATTTCTTGAATCCTTTGGGGCTCCCTTGCCCCTGGACAACATGGCAAAGTGATTTAACTTCTAGTTTGAAAGCATGGTGTATTTTATATTTCATCAGTTATTACATCAGTAAATAGATATGATTAGAATTGTTTCTGTTAGTGAGGGTGTCAAATGGTGTAACAGAGAAAGTAAATGTCAAGTGAAATTGGAAACTGATATTCAGCTTGAACTCCAATCAAGATGTGACTCTTCTTAGCAGTAGAATTATTATTACTTTCTCTCACCATAAGGAAAAAAGAAGCCAAACAAAAAAATATGAGTTATGATAGACTACACTGACAGTAGTCCAAGTGCTTATATTGTGGATTAAAAGCTTCATTATTAGAGAGAGAGAGAGAATTTTCCAAGAACAAACAGAAGCTCCGTTTTTTTTGGAATACAGGATACAAAACAGTGGGGAGAGGTGTACACTGGTGAAGGATCTAGATTTTAGACAACTTGGAAGATCTTAAGATTTTTTTTATAAAGGTATCATTGATATAGAATCTTATAAAGGTTTCACATGAGCAACATTGTGGTTATTATATTCACCCATATAATCAAGATCCC
Source organism: Smutsia gigantea (assembly GCA_032199065.1). Lineage (NCBI taxonomy): Eukaryota > Metazoa > Chordata > Mammalia > Pholidota > Manidae > Smutsia > Smutsia gigantea. Next base: position 125,475 of record JAVSCE010016083.1, read on the forward strand.
CCCTCCCACCCCATGTCAGTTACTGTCCATCAGCATAGTAAGATGTTATAGAGACACTACTTGTCTTCTCTGTGCTATATTGCCCTCCCTGTGACCCCCCTATATTATGTGTGCGAATCATAATGTCCCTTAATCCCCTTCTCCTGCCCTCCCCACCACCCCTCACCACCTCCCTCCTTTTGGTAACTGCTAGTCCCTTCTTAGAGTCTGTGAGTCTGCTGTTTTTTTTTCTTCAGTTTTGCTTTGTTGTTATACTCCACAAATGAGTGAAATCGTTTTGTACTTGTCTTTCTCCACCTGGTTTATTTCACTTAGCATAACACCCTCGAGCTCCATCCACGCTGTTGCGAATGGTAGCATTTGTTTTCTTTTTATGGCTGAGTAAGACTCCATTGTGTGTATGTATCACATCTTTATCAGTTCATCTACTGATGGACACTTAGGTTGCTTCCATATCTTGGCTATTGTAAATAGTGCTCTGATAAACAGGGGGCTGCATATGTCTTTTTGAATCAGGGATCTTGTTTTCTTCGGGTAAATTCCTAGGAGTGGAATTCCCGAGTCAAATGGTATTTCTATTATTAGTTTTTTGAGGAACCTCCATGTTGCTTTCCACAATGGTTGAACTAATTTACATTCCCACCAACAGTGTAGGAGGGTTCCCCTTTCTCCGCATACTCTTCAGTGTTGTTTTCCTTGTCTTTTGGGTGTTGGCCATCCTAACTGGTATGAGGTGATATCTCATAGTGATTTTAATTTGCATTTCCCTGATAATTAGTGATGTGAGCATCTTTTCATGTCCCTGTTGGCCATCAGAATTTCTTCTTTGGAAAAGTGTCTGTTCAGATCCTCTGCCCATTTTTTAATTGGGTTATTTGCTTTTCTAGTGGTGAGGCATTTGAGTTCTTTATATATTTTAGATGTTTACCCCTTATGGGATATGTCATTTACAAATATATTTTCCCATCCTATAGGATGCCTTTTTGATCTGCTGATAATGTCCTTTGCTGTACCAAAGTTTTTTAGCTTGATGTAGTGCCATTTGTTCATTTTTGCTTTTGTTTCCCTTGCCTGAGGGTATGTGTTCAGGGAAAAATTGCTCATGTTTATATTCAAGAGATTTTTGCCTATGTTTTCTTCTAAGAGTTTTATGGTTTCATGAATTACATTCAGGTCTATTATCCATTTCAAGTTTATTTTGTAATGGAGTTAGGCAATACTCCTGTTTCATTATCTTACATGTAGCTGTCCAGTTTTGCCAACACCAGTTGTAGAAGAGGCTGTCATTTCCCTATTGTATATCTGTGGCTCTTTTATCATATATTAATTGGCTGTATATGTTTGGGTTTATAACAGGGCTCTCTATTCTGTTCCATTGATCTATGGGTCTGTTCTTGTGCCAGTACCAAATTGTCTTTATTACTATGCCTTTGTAGTAGAGCTTGAAGTCGGGGTGTGTGATTCCCCCAGCATTATTCTTCCTTCTCAAGATTGCTTTGGTTATTCAGGGTCTTTTGTGGTTCCATATGAATTTTAGAACTATTTGCTCTAGTTCATTGAAGAATGCTGTTGGTATTTTGACAGGGATTACACTGAATCTGTAGATAGCTTTAGGAAGGATGGACATTTTAACAATATTAATTCTTCCTATCCATGAGCATGGGACATGTTTCCATTTATTGGTGTCTTCTTTAATTTCTCTCATGAATATCTTGTAGTTTTCAGAGTATAGGTCTTTCACTTCCTTGGTTAGGTTTATTCCTAGGTATTTTATTCTTTTTGATACAATTGTGAATGGAATTGTTTTCCTTATTTCTCTTTATGCTAGTTCATAGTTAGTGTATAGGAATTCAACAGATTTCTGTGTGTTAATTTTGTATCCCACAACTTTTCTGAATTCAGATATTAGATCTAGTAGTTTAGGAGTGGATTCTTTAGGGTTTTTATGTATAATGTCATGTCATCTGCAAACAGTACCAGTTTAACTTCTTCTTTACCAATCTGGATGCCTTTTATTTCTTTGTGTTGTCTGATTTCCATGGCAAGGACCTCCAGAACTATGTTGAATAAAAGTGGAGAGAATGGGCATCTGTGTTCCTTATCTTAAAGGAAAAATTTCAGCTTCTTGCTGTTAAGTATGATGTTGGCTGTGGGTTTGTCATATATGGCCTTTATGATGTTGAGGTACTTTCCCTCTAAACCCATTTTGTTGAGAGTTTTTATCATGAATGCATGTTGAATTTTGTTGAATGCTTTTTCTGCCTCTATTGAGATGATCATGTGGTTTTTATTCTTCCTTTTTTTATGTGGTGGATGATGTTGATGGATTTTCTAATATTGTACCATCCTTGCATCCCTGGAATAAATCCTACTTGATCATGATGGATGATCTTTTTGATGTATTTTCGAATTTGGTTTGCTAATATTTTGTTGAGTATTTTTGCATCTTTGTTCATCAGGGATATTGGTCTGTAATTTTCTTTTTTTGTTATGTCTTTGCCTGGTTTTGGTATTAGAGTGATGCTGGCCTCATAGAATGAGTTTGCAAATATTCACTCCTCTTCTACTTTTTGGAAAACTTTAAGGCTACATATTTGGTCTTCACTAAATGTTTGATAAAATTCAGCGGTGAAGTCATCTGGTCCAGCGGGTTTTTTTCTAAGGTAGTTTTTGATTACCAGTTCAATTTTGTTGCTGGTAATTGGTTTGTTCAGATATTGTATTTTTTCCTGCATCAGCCTTGGAAGGTTGTATTTTTCTAGAAAGTTGTCCATTTCTTCTAGCTTATCATCTTTGTTAGCATATAATTTTTCATAGTGTTCTCTAATAATTCTTTGTATTTCTGTGGTGTCTGTAGTGATTTTTCCTTTCTCATTTCTGATTCTGTTTATGTGTGTAGAGTCTTATCTTCTTGATAAGTCTGGCTAGGGGTTTGTCTATTTTGTTTATTTTCTCAAAAAACCTTCTCCTGCTTTCATTGGTTCTTTCTATTGTTTTATTCTTCTCAATTGTATTTATTTCTTCTCCAATCTTTATTATGTCCCTACTTCTACTGACTTTTGTCCTCATTTGTTATTCTTTTACTAGTTTCATTAATTGTGACTGTTCATATGGGATTGTTCTTCTTTCCTGAGGTAGGCATGTATTGCAATATACTTCCCTCTTAGCATGGCCTTTGTTGCATCCTACAGGTTTTGTGGTGTTGAATTATTGTTGTCATTTGGCTCCATATATTAGTTGATCTCTTTTTATTTAGTCATTGATCCATTGATTATTTAGGATCATGTGGTTAAGCCTCCATGTGTTTGTGGGCTTTTTTGTTTTCTTTGCACAATTTATTTCTAATTTCATACCTTTGTGGTGAGAATCTGGTTCATAAAATTTCAATCCCTTTGAATTTACCGAGGCTCCTTTTGTGGACTCATATATGATGTATTCTTGAAAATGTTCCATGTGCACTTGAGAGGAATGTGTATCCTGCTGCTTTTGAGTGGATTGTTTTGTAGATATCTATTAGGTCCATCTGTTCTAATGTGTTGTTCAGTGCCTCTGTCTCTTTACTTATATTCTATCTGGTTGATCTGTCCTTTGGAGTGAGAGGTGTGTTGAAGTCTCCTAAAATGAATGCATTGCATTCTATTTCCCCCTTCATTTCTGTTAATATTTGTTTCACATATTTAGGTGCTCCTATGTTGATTGCATAGATATTGGTAACAGTTATATCCTCTTGTTGGACGGACCCCTTTATCATTATGTAATGTCCTTCTTTGTCTCTTTTTACTTTCTTTGTTTTAAAGTCCTTTTGTCTTATACAAGTCCTGCAACTTCTGTTTTTTTCTCCCTATTAGTTGCATGAAATATCTTTTTCCATCCCTTCACTTTTAGTCTGTGTATGTGTTTGGGGTTTAAGTGTCTGTCATTGGTAGCATATAGACGGGTCTTGTTTTTTTATCCATTCAGTGTCTATGTCCTTTGATTGGTGGATTCAGACCATTTATATTTAGGGTGGTGATTGATAGGTATGTACTTACTGCCATTGTGCTTTAGATTGGTGGTTACCAGAGGTTCCATGGTAACTTCCTTACTATCCAACAGTCTAATTACCTCACTTAGTATTCTATTACAAACACAGTGTAAAGGTTCTTTATTTTCCTCCTTTTTCTTCCTCCTCCATTCTTTATATATTAGTATCATGTTCTGTGCTCTTTGTCTATCCCTTGACTGACTTTGTGGGTAGTTGATTTTATTTTTCATCTGCTTAATAATTAATGTTCTACTTTCTTTACTGTGGTTTTATTTCCTCTGGTGACAGCTATTTAGCCTTAGGAACACTTCCATCTGCAGCAGTCCCTCCAAAATACAGTGAAGAGACAGTTTGTGGCAGGTAAATTCCCTCAACTTTTGCTTATCTGGAAAATTTTAAATCCCTCCTTCAACCTTAAATGATAATCTTGCCACATAGAGTATTCTTTGTTCACAGCCCTTCTCTTCCATTGCATTGAATATATCGTGCCACTCCCTTCTGGCTCATATGGTTTCTATTGAGAAGTCTGATGAAAGCCTGATGGGTTTTCCTTTGTATGTGATCTTTTTCCTCTCTCTTGCTGCTTTTAAACATCTGTCCTTATCCTTGATCTTTGCCATTTTAATTATTATATGTCTTGGTGTTGTCTTCCTTGGGTCCCTTGTGTTGGGAGATCTGTGTACCTCCATGGCCTGAGAGACTATCTCCTTTCCCGGATTGGGGAAATTTCAGCAATTACCTCCTCAAACACACTTTCTATCTCAATTTCTCTCTCTTCTTCTGGTACTCCTATAATGCGAATTTTGTTCCATTTGGATTGGTCACCGAGTTCTCTTAATATTCTTTCATTTCTAGAGGTCTTTTTTTCTTTCTGTGCCTCGGCTTCCTTTTATTCCTGTTCTCTAATTTCTCTTCCATTTACCTTCTCCTCTACTACATCTTATCTGCTTTTAAATCCTTCCATTGTATGTTTCATCTCAGAGAATACAGTCCTTGCTGATTGTATCTCAGCTCTAAATTCTACCCTGAGTTCTTGAATATTTTTCTGAACCTCCATGACCACTTTTATGATTTTTCTTCTGAAATCTCTTTCAGGAAGATTGATGAGTTCAGTTTCACTTGGCCCTTTTTCTGTTGTTTATGGTATTTTGGTTTGTACCAGATTCCTTTGACGTTCCATCTTTGTATGTGGCACCCTCTAGTAACCAGAAGCCCTACCCTCTGGAGCTGCTTAGCCCCTGGAGTAATATCACGTGTCCCAGTTGAGTGTTGCTGCTGCCTCGGGGGAGGAAAGGGCTATTTACTGCTTCTTGGCTGTTGTGCCTGTCTCCACTGACAGAACCCATGGGCCAAGACACAGGTGTAAGCCTCTGTGCTTTGTGTTTGTAGCTGCCCTAGGCACGGCCTCCCTCTGGCTCCTGACGAGTTTGCGAACCAGTGCCGGCCATCTGGGAGGAAAGCTCAGCAGGCTGCCTATCACACTGGGGGGCCTCAGATCTGAGTAGCCCACCAGGGGGTTGGAGCTCCTGAGTCTCCTGAAAGTTCCCAACCTGCTGGGCAGAGTGTGCCTGGACAATTTTGTCCACCTATCCTTTCTCCTGAGTACGAAGCTCTGTGCAGTCATTGCCCCTTTTGCAGCCCTCTTGCTGTTAGGATGTCTCTCAGACTGCCCACCTTTCTTTTGTCCCACAATAGCTGGATGTGGAACCCTGTTTTACACAAGCAGTTGCAATCTCAGTGTCTCCTGATATTCCTCCTGTCTTAGCTTTCCAACCCCACTAATCTCCAGAGCACCATGCAATTAGGTTCATGGTCCCAGAGCACATCTCCAGGGCTGGGTGTTCAGCAGTCCTAGGCCTCCACCTGCTCCTGCTCTGTTTCTCTTCATCCCACCAGTCAGTTGCGTTGGTGGAAGGGATTGGGTCCTGCCATACCATGGCTTTGGTTCATTATCCTTTTCCTTGAGGTCTGTTCTTTTCTCCAGGTTTATGCAGTCTGTCACAGCCTTCTTTCATGGTGCTATTTCAGGATTCTGTTATCTTATTTTTTATATCGGGCTCTTTAGTCTCTTTCTAGCCCTGGTCTACCCTAAGTCCATTCTTTCCTTAATCAGTTGAAATGGAGGCTGATGTCCAGAGTTCACCTCCTTTAGACACATCATCTTCTGTTATCACTTACTGCTTATGCTTCCTTCTCTTTGTGCTTTATTTTAAATATAATCATTCAGCAATCCATGATAAACTGCTTTGTTTTCCAGAACTCAGAAAGCAAATGAACATAAATGATGGAATGAGAAGTAATATTTACATAATGCATGATATATGTACATAAAATTTGCTAGGTAACTTATGTATGCTATTTTTAAGTTCCTTTTCATTAATTAATGCTGGTGAAAAGTGCAGTATATGATTTTCCCTTACTCTCTCATTCAGATACAGATACCTGGGATATTTACTTAATGTCCTTGTTTTCAAGAACCAGAGAACAAATGAGGAACGCCATAGATGGATAATGCAGTATTATTTAATTAATGCATAATATATGCCATGTGGTATTCCAGGTGTGGTATTCCAGGTATATACACTATTTTTTAAAATTATTTTCATTAATTAATGATGATAGTGCTAATGCAAGTAGTACCTTCATTCTTTTGTTGAATATTTCTCACTTATTCAGCCATGTATGTGTCTGTTAGAGGCAGGGATTCAGTGCTGGATATGATATTTTCCCTACTAAGGCTTAGCTCCAGATGGCTCTGTAAGATAGATGAGAAAATTTAGGATCATATAAAGGTCATGCAGGTCATAAATCGTCACTAAGTCTTAAGCCCATTGTCTGCATATATTACATTAATTTGATAATACACTTGACCCTTGAACAACATGGGTTTGAACTGCATGGGTCTGCTTTTATGTGGATTTTTATCAATAAATATATGGAAAATTTTGTTTTAGATTTTTAACAATTTGAGAAAACATTTTCTTTCCTTTAGCTACTTTATTATGACAACACAGTATATAATATATATTGCATGCAAAATATTTTCTAATCAACTGATGTTATTGACAAGGATTCTGGTCAACAGTAGGCTATTAGTAGTTATGTTATTGTGGAGTCAAATGTTATACATGGACTTGTGACTGCATGGAGGGTTGGCATGTCTAACCCCTGCGTTTTTCAAGGTCAACTGTATATTTGAGAAATAAGTTAAATGTCAAGAGATATTTCAGAAGGACAAGAAGAGCTATGAGAAATTCTTCAAAAGTGAAAGAAACATTGTCTATTAATGATGTGGCCATTTCTCTGAGGGAGAATCACAATTTGATTTTGTATCATGGCTTTCCATTTGGAAAAGTATTGGGAATTATAGTTCAAGGGATGAAATAATATATAGAGTCCATTTCTTTTATTTCTCTATGTGGTGTTTCAGGTACTTGGACTGTATTTTTACTATTCTTTTTCTGTTTTCATTAATTAACTAACTCAATAGTTAATGACTACCTGCTATTTTTAATTAACTTGGCAATGGACTTCATCAGAGAACAGTGAGCCGCAGTTCTGTCTTTGGAAGATTTTAGAAGCTAACAAGTTGTTATAGCATAAAAGAAAATCTTCTGTAGTAGTTTAGGGTTAGGGTAGTATAGAGGAGGGAATAACTAACTCAGGGAAGCATTGGAAGACTTTACAGAGGATGTAACACTTGAATTATTTCTTCTGTTATTGCTAAGATTTCACTAAAAAAGGAGAAATATGAAATGCAGAGAAAATAGAATGTGCTATTGTTTTGAGGAGATAAACAAATGAAATAATTGGATAACTATGCAGTGAGTGAAGTACAGTATGTGTGAAGGGAATGGGGGCAAAGTGTGCAGGACACAAGATGAAATATGTGGTTGGAAATGTAGGTTGAGGCCATATTATGTCTTTAGGTAAAATAATTTAAAAAAAAGCATAAGCAAGAACTAGCTCAAAAGTATTTCAAATAAGGCATATTGAAAGATAAATATTTTTTTAAGTAGCTACGTATGTTGGATTTTTTGTCTTGTTCCCATAGTTTACTTGCATTTCTTAGACTTCTTAGCCCTACATATTTTAGGAGATCACAGTCATTTTCAGAAAGTGGTATAATTACACTATAATTAGATCTTGAAATTTCTTACTTTGAAATTCTGTGATTCTATGTGACCTTCTTTTGTTCTGTTTATATTTAAACACTTGCCTCAAAATATATGAGCTTCTTTTGTGCATGAACACAAAGATGTCAGTTTCTCATCATTTTCTCCAAAACCAGTGTCTACTCATTAATTTTCTCAGAGCCCCAAGCACCTCCTTGTTCCTCAGGCTTTAGATGATAGGACTGAGCATGGGGCAACTTACCCAAAGAACTGGTTAATCAGTTTGCCTAAATCATGTCTTTGGACATTAGCTTCATGTACATGAAGAAGATTGACCCATAAGATACAATCACCACTGTTGGACACTTAGGCCACTTTTATGTCTTGGCTATTATAAATAATGCAGCTGTAAGCATAGGGGTGCATATATCTTTTGAATCAGGGATTTTGTTTCTTTCAGGTAAATTCATAGAATTAGAATTACTGTGTTGAATGGTATTTCTATTTTTAGTGTTTTGGGGAACATCCATTCTGCTTTCCATAGAAGTCGTACCAATTCACATTCCCACCAACATTTTTGGAGGGTTCCCATTTCCACACATCCTCATCAACACTATTTCTTGTCTTTTGGATAGTGGGCATTCTGACTGGTGTGAGGTGATATCTCATTGTGGTTTTGATTTGCATTTCCCTAATGATTAGAAATGTGGAGCCTCTTTGCATGTGCCTGTTGGCCATCTGTATTTCTTCTTTGGAGAAATGTCTGTTCAGGTCCTCTGCCCATTTTTTAATCAGGTTATTTGTTTTTTTGTTGTTGAGGCACATGAGTTCTTTATATATTTTGGATGTTAAACCCTTATTGGATAAATTGTTTGTGGACATATTTTCCCATATTATAGTATATTCTCCATGTTGCCTTTTTGTTCTGCTGATTGTGTACTTTGCTGTACAGAAACTTTAGTTTGATGTAGTCACTCTGTTCATTTTTTGTTTCCCAGGCCTGAGGAGATGTGTTCAGGAAGAAATTGCTCATACTTATGTTCAAGAGATTTTTGGCTGTTTTCTTCTAAGAGTTTTATGGTTTCATGTCTTAATTCAGGTTTTTGATCCATTTTGAGTTTACTTTGTGTATGGAGTTAGATAGTTATCCAATTTCATTCTCTTGCTGGTAGCTGCACAGTTTTCCAAACACCAGTTATTGAAGAAGATGTCTTTACCCTATTGTATATTCTTGGCTCCTTTATCATTTATTAATAGACCATATATGCATGGTGCATGGGTTTATATCTGGGGTCTCTATTTTTTCCATTCATCTATGGGTCTGTTCTTATGCCAGTAACATACTGTTTTGATTATTGTGGCTTTATAGTACAGCTCAAAATCAGGGAGCAAGATACCCCCAGCTTTGTTCTTAGGATTGTTTTGGCTATCCATGGTCTTTTGTAATATTGTATATGAATTTTAGGATTATTAGTTCTAGTTTTTTGAAGAATGCTGTTGGTATTTTGATAGGAATTTCATTTAATATGTAAATTGCTTTGGGCAGGATGGCCATTTTGACAATGTTAATTTTTTCTGTCTATAAGCATGGGATAGATTTGCATTTATTTGTGCCTTCTTTAACTTTTCTCATGAGTGTCTTATACTTTTCAGAGTACAGGTCTTTCACCTCCTTGGTTAGGTTTATTCCTAGATATTTATTCTTTTTGATGCAATTGTAAATGGATTTGTTTTCCTAATTTCTCTTTCTGCTACTTCATTGTTAGTACATAAAAATGCAACAGATTTCTGTGTATTAACTTTCTATCCTGAATCTTTGCTGAATTCAGTTATTCTAATAGTTTTTTGGTGCAGTCTTTAGGGTTTTCTATGTATAATATCCTGTCATCTGCAAATAGTGACAGCTTCTTCCTAACCAATTTGGATGCCTTTTATCTCTGTGTTGTCTGATTGCTGTGGCTAGGACCTCCAGTGCTATGTTGAATAAAAGTGGTGAGAGCAGGCATCCTTGTCTTGTTCCTGATCTTAGAGGAAAAGCTTTTATCTTTTCACCAGTGAGTATGATGTTAGCTGTGGGTTTGTCGCATATGGACTTTATTTCTTCTTTGTGTTATTTTCATCAGGATATTATAGTTCTCAGTGTACCTGCCTTTCATCCCCTTGGTAAAATTTATCCCTCAGTATTTTATTTTTTATGTATTTTTATTTATTCTTTTTGATGCATTTCTAAATGAGATTGTTTTCTTAAGTTCTCTTTCTGATAGTTCATTGATAGTGTAGAAATGCAACAGAGTTTTGTGTATTGGTTTTGTGTCCTCTAATTATGCTGGATTCTTGTATTAGTCCTATCAGTTTATTTTTGGGTTTTCTTTATATGATATCATGTCATCTGCAAATAGAGATAGTTTTACTTCTCCTTCCAGTTTGGATACTTTTTATTTCTTTTTCTTGCCTAATTTTTCTGACTAAAATTTCCATTACAGTGTTGAATAAATGTGGCTAGAGTTGGCATCTTTGTCTTGTTCCTGATTTTAGAGGAAATGTTTAGCCTTTCACTGTTGAGTATGAAATTAGCGGTGGACTTGTCATATATGGCCTTTATTGTGTTGAAATGTGTTCCCTCAATACTCAGTCTATTGAGAGTTTTCATCAGGAATGGGTGTTGAATTTTATCAAATGCTATTTCTGTTTCTATTGAGATGATCATATGAATTTATCATTCATTTTGCTAATACGGTGTAACATAATGATTGATTTACAGATGTTGAGCCATCTTTGCATCCCTGGAATAAATCCCACTTGATCATGGTGTATGAGTCTTTTAATGCATTGTTGAATTCATTTCACTAATATTTTGTTGAGAATTTTACCTTATACTTTATTAATTTCTGCTATTGTCTCTACTATTTCTTTTCTTTCTTTCTGGTTGCCAAATGATGTGTGTTAGACCATTCGAACTTGTCTCCACCTTCTTGATTCTTTATCACCTCCATTCTTGCTGCTGAATGCATTAACTGAATTTAAAAATATATGATATTGTATTTTACAGTTCTAGAATTTCCATTAAAATTTTTTTTTCACTTTTCTTTTCTTGTGAGCATGTTGTCCTTTACTTCATTTAAGTAGTTATAAGTAGCTGTTTAAGTAGTTGCCTTATCATCCTTTCTGCTAATTCCAACACTTGGGCTATCTCAGGGTTGGTTTCCATTGATTGCCTTCTTATTTTGAAAGTGGTCACATATTCCTGATTCTTTGTATGATGAGTACTTTTGGATATTATTCTGGACATTGTTAGTGTGGTATTATAGTGACTCTGATTCCATTAAATTTCTTTGAATTGTTTCATGTTTTCATTTTAGGATATCTCTGGTTTCACTCGAATTGAAAATTTGATATTTTCATTAACAGTTAATATCTCAGTTCAAGATTTTTTTTTCATCTTTAGCTGGGTTGTACATATATTCAATCAGAATATGGCCAAGATTTTTACAGGGAATTTGGCATTTCCTTTTTTGTCCCTTTTCTTGAATTCCTCCTTGCTTTACAGTGACTACATTTTACTGAAACTCTGCTGACTTTTCTAGAAAGACTGCCATTTTGCTTTCAGTTTTCAGTACCTCACACAGTGCCTTGTTCAGCCTATAGCCATAAAAATGTGAAATTCATACCAAAACATTACTTCATTCAAGTGATTTTTTTTTTGTGCAAAGTTTACAGTTTTAATGTCTGATATGCTGTGATAGCCCCCTTCTTGATTCATTAAATGACCATACATATGTTGTTTCCTAATATATTTCAAAAAAATTTAATGTTGATATTTGGAATAGAGACTATGCTACAGTGAATAAGGAATTTGAAATCCTCCTGAAGCCAGAGTTGCACATACCATAAGGGTGAGATAATTTGGAATATTCAATATTAGATTTGAATGTATTATATTATCCCAATAAGGATTAAATATAGCATTACAGGAAAGCAGCTGGCTCATAGGAGGGGATCGTTACATTTTATTATCTTCCTTTTTTAAATCTGACTTTTTAGTCTCTTTCTACCCCTGGTCCACCCTTAGTCCATTCCTTACTTGATCAGGTGAAATGAAGGCTGACATCTGGAGTTCACCTCCTTTAGCCACAGCATCCTCTTTGATCACTTACTGTTAATGCTCCCTCCTTTTTGTGCCTTATTCAAATATAAGCATTGCACTCCATGATAAACTGCTTTGTTTTCCAAAACTCAGAAAACAAAAACATAAATTATGGGATGAAAAGTAATGTTTAGATAATGCATAATAAGTACATAAAATGTGCTAGGTAACTTATGTATGCTATTTTTAAGTTCCCTTTCATTAATTAATGCTTTTGAAAAGTGCAGCATATAATTGTCCCTCACTGTCTCATTCAGATACAGATACCTGGGATCCTTGCTTAATATCCTTGTTTTCAAGAACCAGAGAGCAAATGAGGAAGGCAATAAATGGAAAAGGAAGTATTATTTAATTAATGCATAATATATACTATGTGGTGTGCTAGGTGTCATATATACACTTATCTTTTAAAATTGTTTTCTTTAATTAATTATGATAGATAGTACTAATGTAAGTATGGCCTTAATTCTTGTGTTTTATAATTCTCTCATTTATTAAACCATGTATGTTTCTGTTAGAGGCTGGGAATTCAATGCTGGATATGGTATTTTCCTTACTAAGGATTAGCTCTGTAAGATGGATGAGAAATAGGATCATATAAAGGTCATGCAGGTCATAAATGGTCACCAAGACTTAAGCCCATTGTCTGCCTATATACTTATATTAATTTTAGAATACAGTTGACCCCTGAACAACATGGGTTTGAACTGCATGGGTTTGCTTATATGTGGATTTTTTTCAATCAATATATTGGAAGTTTTGTTTTAGATTTTTAACTATTTGAGAAAGCATTTTCTTTCCACTAACTTAGTTTATTGTAAGGACACAGTATATAATATGTATAACATGAAAAAATGTGCTAATCAACTGATATTATTGACAAGGGTTCTGGTCAACAATAGGCTATTAGTTATGTTACGTTATTGTGGAGTCAAAAGTTATACATGGGCTTTTGACTGCATGGAGGGTTGGCACTTCTAAACCTTGCATTGTTCAAGGGTCAGCTGTACATTTGAGAAATAAGTTAAATGTCAAGAGATATTTCAGAAGGACAAGAAGAGCTATGAGAAATTCTTCAAAGGTGAAAGAAATGTTGTCTATTAATGATGTGGCCATTTCTCTGAGGGAGAATCACAATTTTGATTTTGTATCAGGGCCTTTCCATTTGGAAAAGTATTGGGAATTGTAGTTCAAGGGAGAAATAATATATAGAATCCGTTTATTTTATTTCCCTCTATGGTACTTCAGATATTTGGACTTGTATTTTTACTACCTGTTTTCCATTTTCATTACTTACCTAATTAAACAGTGAATGACTACCTGCTATTCGTAATTAATTTGGCTTTGGACTACATCGGAGCACAGGGAGCCACAGTTCTGCCATTTGGAAGATTTTAGAAGCTAACAAGTGGTTATAACATTAAAAAAACTTCCATAGTAGGTTAGGGTCAGAGTAGCATAGAGGAGGGAATAACTAGCCCAAGGAAGTTCTGGAAGGCTTTACAGAGAATGTAACACCTGACTTATTTCTTCTTTTTTTGCTAAGAGTTCACTGTAGAAGAGGGGAGAAATATGAAATGCAGAGAAAATGGTATGTGCTATTGTTCTTAGGTGAGAAAAACATGAAATAAATGGGTAACTATGCTGTGAGTGGAGCACAGTATGTGCGAAGGCAGTGGTGGCCAGGTGGGTGGAAAACAGGATGAAATATATAATTGGGAATATAGGTTGGGGCCAGATTATGTTTCTGGGTAAAATGATTTTTTAAAAAAAGATAAACAAAAACTGTAATCAAAAGTATTTCTAACAAAGCATATGGAAAGATAAATATTTTGTTAAGGATCTCTATGTTTGATTATCTTGGAAAGGCTTATTTTCAAATATTTTTAGTCTTGTTCCCATAGTTAACTTGAATTTCTTAGAGTATTTAGCCCTACATATTTTAAGAGATCACAGTCATTTTGAAAAAGTGGTGTAATTACACTGTAATTTGATCTTGAAATTTCTAGCTCTGAAATTCTGTGGTCTGTGTGACCTTCTTTTGTTCTGTTTATATTTAAACCCTTGCCTCAAAATATATGAGCTTCTTTTGTGCGTGAACACAAAGATGTCAGTTACTTAACATTTTCTCCAGAACCAGTGTCTACTCATTAATTTTCTCATAGCCTCAAGCACCTCCTATTTCCTCAGGCTTTATATGATAGGATTGAGCATAGGCAACTTACCCAAAGAACTAGTTAATCAGTTCACCTAAATCATGTCTTTGACGTGAGCTTCATGTACATGAAGAGGACTGACCCATAAGATACAATCATCACTGTTATGTGGCTGAGCAGGTGGAACTGGCCTTTTTTCTACCTTCAGCTGAATTGATTCTCAGTATAGTATAGTCGAAAAAAATATGGGAAGCAGAAATTAGCAGTAATGGAGCAAATGAAAATATTACATTGCCAAACAACATAATGTCCTTATTCAGGTATTTGTGCAGGCCAGGGCAGTTTTATGAAAGTCAATATTTTATTCAAAAAGCTATTAATGTTAATTCTTCTACAAAAGAACATTCTTAAATGTCAGTACATTTTATGCCAGTCCACTTGGAAGCCTAATCCCCAAGAGATAGTGCCTTCTAAATAAAATATGCCTCATTGATTATGGGCTGTCTCAGATTTGCTGATAGCCAGTAGAGGTCATGTACCCATTATTGCCAGGAACACACGCTCTGTGGACCACATTACATAAAGAGATAGACAGTTATTAAATACAACCTGTGGATGAGAAAATTTTTCTTTCAGCATAGGATGTTTGTCAGCATCAAGGGGACAAAGAGTTTGTGTACCAGATATCCAAGAAGGATATGGATGTGTGTAGGTGGGATTTTAGGAGAGTTATGATGACTGAGGTGCTGCTCCCGAGGAAGATTACTAGGTTTATCACAAAGCACATGAGAAAAAGGAATTTTTGTCAGTTCCTTGGTACTCGAAAGATCTCTCAGAATGATCTCAATTTCAGCTGTCCAATTGGTCTTTTTCATTTTTCTTTTTCTTACCTGGAATAATCCAGAAAGAGAAAGAGCAAGAGTTAAATGAGTGGTCCCAAATTATATAAAGTAAGAGGTAACTGGGGTAGAAGGTCCAACAGCTATGTGAGCACTAACTGGAGTAGAGGTAGCCTCAGGGAGTTTAGCTTGTTGTATTCTTCTTTTAGCTCATAAAGCCGCAGAGCTACACTGGTAACTCACTACAAATGCAGGCTTCTGTATTCTGTTTCCAGAGATTGTGATGCAGAAAGTCTGAGTTGGGGGTGGTGGATAATTTGCATCTTTAACAAAAGTCTGTTATTTCTGATGCAGTTGACCCACAAAGTCTACTTTAGAAATTAATATTGTGGAGAAAGCAGCCTTCATTTTTTTCAACAACAATTTACGTACTTGATTTTACATGTATGACAGTCACATCAATATCATTTTTTAGAGTTTAATAGTTTACAAATGTGTTCAAATACATTACTTATTCTATGAACACTGATTTTCTGAGGAAAATGAAATCCAGAGAGAATAAATTTAAATAAAATCATAAGTTAATAGTCATAATTAGCTTCTCTTCAAATTCTGTCTCTTTTGATTTTAAATATCATGAAATTTTTAACTACACTTTATTGTTGTCCAAAAATTCAATATGTTGGCTAACAAGTGGGAATCAGGCATCTTAAAAAAAAACGCTATCTAGACAATTTTTATCTGCAACCAAGGATGAGAGCTACTGATCTAGTAGAGGGTGTCTCAGACTTTAGTACAGTGATCCACCTGGGGGATCTTTGAAAAATAGAGGCTCTGCTTCAGTGGGGCTGAGGTAGGTCTTGAGATCTGCCCTGATTAACATGCTTTTGGGTGATCATGCAGTTGCAGTTTTCCTACAGAGCACACATGAGTAGGCCTCGTAGGTAATTTCCCTCCAGTGCCTTAAAGAGTGCCGTTGGTGCTGAGTTGTATGGAGCATAGCAATTGGATAGGAGATAATGTGAAATTGAACAATATGGTGAGACTTGGAGGTGAGAATTCCGTGAGGTTTATTGCTGTTTCATATTATTTAGATTTTAGATATACAAGCAACCAGATTGCACATAGGCTGTCCATTTGAACATCATTCATTAACTTGTTGAACTTGCACCTAGGGCCAATATTATTTTAAAGAAGGAATTTTGGGTTCGCTAAATCACCTGAGTTATGCACCAAGGAACATAGAGCAAATGTCTTTAATTTGAAAAAAAATTAAAGGTTAAATATTAGCAAATGGTCTTCCTGTTTATAGTAAATGAATCCCAGAATGTCCTGTTAAAAACAGCTCTGTATCCTCATGATAATCTACAAATAGGTGCAAAATATATTCCTAGTAACCAAGATAATTGATCCAATGGACGAGTTACTAAAATATTTTTACACAATGGCGTTAGAGATTGTAACTCTGTGGGGGGGGAATCCCTGGGCAAAATACCTTTGAAACCCAAATCAGTCAAAGGGAGAAATAAAGTGGGAGAAACTAATTTATTTCTTACAAGCAGCCGTCTGCTTCTGCTCTCCCATTTCTCTCGCTACCTGGCTGCAGAAGAAGGGGCCCTACCCAACCTCTCCAGTCCAGATATGTCCTTGCTAGCCATTGTAATTATCTATTGATGTGGAGATGGACTACTCTCCACCCCTTGGAAACACCTACTTATGTGGTGATGCAGTAAGGCCAGGTGAGAGATTCTGGAAGTACTGCAGTTTTACCCACACCATACCCTAGCTTTTAATGAGAGAGATTGAGATAAAACTTCTCTGCCCAAAAAAAGTGAAAATAATTTAATTTGCTTGAAACATTGTTCTGATGTGACTTGTTAGTGTGCTTCATTTAAGGATTGTTGGATATAGGATTTTGAGAATCCTTTGAGACTTGGGGAGAAGAAAGGAAAAAATGGATAAAGAGTTTTGTTCTTGGGCAGGAAGCTTAGCCTCATATTGGCAGACCTGAACCTGAGATATCCAGGAAGCAATTCCTTGTGATCAGGTCAATGAACTTCAGAAACAATGTCCCTAGGCAGCCAGTTTTAAGTTGTTTCCTGTTCAGTGCTGTAATTTTTTTCCCCCATTATCTTCACACCTTTAGTCATAGTCTGTTTTGCCTAGGTTAGTGGTTTTGTGGTAAACAAATTGTATTTGTTCTTTTGGGTGAAGCAAATCAAGGAAAGAAGGGCACTGCCTGAAGAAGTAGAAGATAGCCAAGAGCACCTGGAATATGTATATTGACCACTACCTACTAATTGTTTAATAGGTGATGATTGTATGCCAATTAATCTGGGTCGATATATATATCTCTGATTAGGTGAATTGTTTGGAGATGTCTACAATATGGAGTAGGATTCAGTTACAAATTAATCTGTAGAGTTACAATAAGAAAACTCAATAGCTAGGTTTTTATTATATCTAGAGTTTTGTGAACTTCAAAATCTCACTCATATTCACATGAACACAATAAACTCTTGAGTTTCAGAGCTAATGCAACAATTTTTAGATCATTTTGTACAATAAAAAAATGTTTTCACTCACTAATTAAATATGAATTAAATAATATATGTAAAACTCTTATAACAATGCCTATAACTTTCTAAGTTTTTATTTTCATTCTTATTACTAAGAACCAAGAGTTAATGTAGGTAAATGAGGTCTTTCTTTTTATGAAAAAGAAAAAATGGTAGGATGAACAAAGGTCTGGACAAAGCCATAAAAATATATTTGGATTAAGGATTCCAGCAGTATATGATAGTAGATTCAGAACAGGATGAGAAATATCCTCAAGACTTCTTATTGGTTACATGAAATACAGTAATGGATCTAATTTAACTAATTATCCAGGGGATTATTCTTGATTTTTCCAAAACTTTTTAACTGTCCTTCTCTTGTAGCAATTTAAAGTTATGACTTAGAAAAGTGCATAAGTCCCTGAGAGCAAGAAATATTTAAATTACTCTCCTGGGCCTGAAGATTCTTTAGAGAATTTTCTGGGTTTTCACAATGAGGCAGTGTTTCTACCTGGGCTTAAAGAGCAAATGAAATCTTCCATATTTTCAAATATTCATTTCCGTCTTACTTTTGAATCACCAAAATCAAGATACACTCCCTTTGTAATCAATCATATTTGGCTACAGTTTTTAGAAGGTTTTAAAGCAATTTTGAAATAGGACGTTTGCCATCAATGTTTTCCAGACAAGTCATGTGACTATGGCTCCTAGTGGTAACACCTTCAAGTATTCTTCAACTTCATGAAAGATTTTGTACAATGGGCTGCAAATAGAAGATCAAGGCAACCTAGGAGGTGAGCCAACCTCCCGTTTAGAGTTAATAGCTACAAACATACTAACAACCCAAATCCAAAGGCATGTCAGTCAGTTAACTGAGTTTATAAGCCTGTACTTGGGGGGTAGAATATTTTTTTACTATCAGGAGCCTATAGAGAATAGATATAAAAATATTCTAAGAGGTCTTGGATATAGTGAGAAAATGGAGAAAAAGTGAAAAATATGATCAAAAGAATAATGTGAAGTCCAAAGTAATTGGAATACCCCAAAATGATGGGATATTCCTGTCTAGAATTTCTCTTACTGGGGATAAAGATTTATTTAGTCAGAATATAGTTTCCTGGTCCTTGGTTCAGTACAAGTGCCTGTATGTTTAATGGTGTCATGTCTCACTGGTGCACTGAGGTTGATGTTCAGTAGGCAGCAGATTTGCACTCTTGATACAGAATGTAAAGTAGGCTGGTGTCACCAAGGTTCTGATTCTGTAACAGTCTACCTCAGCACCGGTTTAGTTGTCTTTGGTTCCATTTAGCAAATGTTTGTCCAGTGCTTATCATGAGCAGGCAGTTCCTGTCCTGGGCTCTCACTGGTACCTGGAAAGTTCATTACTTTTTTTTGAATACTTCTTTTGTTTTTGGTAATAATGTTGAGTTTGTAGCTGGTATGATATCTGTAGATATAATATTTGTGAGACACAGAAAGACAAACATAATCATCTAACTTGTTGGTTAATGAACTGAAGTAGCCTTTCTTTAAAAATGTCAACCTGTGATTTCCTTGTTTTAAATGGCATTCACATAACGTTCTTCATTACAAAGTGAGACAAGTTTTGTATAACTTCATAGCAGGTAGATTGGGTAAGAAGAGGCCAATACCTGAACAGGTCTGTTTGATAAAGATTTGTAGGAGCATGAAACTGGAGACAGACATGTATAAGAACTTGAAAAATAACAAGTCAGTGGAAGATGAGGGAAACCAAAATAATGCTTACCATATGCTAGGTGATTCATATGCATTTTTTAATTTATTGTCCTGAGAACATGACAAAGAGGCTATTAAAATCCCCATGTTATAGATGAAGATATTTAGACACAGAAGTTATGTAAATTGCCAAGCTCACATAGCTAGTAACTGGCCCTGTAAGCAGAGGAGACATGGATGTGGGGCCCTAGCCCTGAGTTCTTTGTTGGTTGTAGAAATGTTAAATCCATACAGAAGCCATAAAGAGTGTATCTTTGTGTTCTGCACAAAGATACAGGCTTGTCATCCATCCAGTCCACTGAGAAGAGGGTTTCAGAGAGGACTAAGTGGGGTAGCAAGGACTGAAGCTACAGCTTTTATCTGATGGAAGCCCCCAGGCGGAGTTTGGCTGGGAAGAGGCAAAACTAGGAAAACAGGAGGTAGAGTCCCTTACAGCTCTTTCTGCAGCACAGATTTGCCCACACCCTCTTCTTGAATGGTGCTTTGGACCTCTTCCTATGGATTATGAAGCCCATCTCTAAGCATGCTTCCCTTCAAACTTGTTAGCTATCTACTCCTTTCTGTCACTGGGCCTTGGGAGATATACTTGCATTTATTGCTTTAATATTTTTAACACCCATGCTAGAAGTTTTCTGTTGTTCTTAGAATCTTTTTGTAGACATTAACTCTAAAATACATTTGTGTGTCAGTAAAAACCTCAATTTCCTACCACAAAATGCATGTTTTTTTCAGTAGATAAGTGGGCTTGCAGAATGCAATTGCTTCTCAGTCATCATTTACTAAGGAGTTGGGATTGGATGGCTAGCCTTAAGATTGTGAATCTGGGACCGAGAGTAAAAAAAGCATCTTCAGGGTATAAAAGAATCCCAAATTATAAAAGGTGGAGTTGATTGAAATAAGGGCAAAATAGGATGAAAGAGGCACCCTAATAATGGCCAAAGGCATGGATAGGCAATTAAAGCTACTTGAAATAGGCCCAAAGGATTCAATTCAGATCTAAAATTTGAGCCATTTCCTGAATAAGAAGAAATATTCTACATTTTTGGTGCCTGTTTGTTTTGTGAATGAATTAGAGCACTTTCAGTAGATTCTGTGTCCATGAAGAAATATATTCACAGAAAACTGTGTGTTGGCTTGTGCAGGGAGGTACTATTTTTGAGGAAAAATTGAAAAGAATCACCTGAGACTTTGAGTCAAGGTCTTTGGATACAAAACCTATCGTTTCTAATCCCTGGGTGATGGCTATGGGTATTCCATCTGCTAAACGGAGAGGTATCAAAGAAAATGTTGGAAAATGTATTTTTGGTCATAATCTTATTTCTATTGGACTTAAACAGCAACCAATTAAAATGGCAATTAAAGGTATTGCATTAAGAGAATGAGAAGACAAGTCACAGACTTGTAGACATATATGCAAGTCATATATCCAATAAATGATTCATAATCAGAATTCTCAAAACTCAGCCATAAGAAACACAACCCAATTAAAAATGGGCAAAAGACATGAGTAACACTTTACTAAAGAGAATATAAAGATGGCAAAAATTCCCTAAACAGTCCCTAGGGAAATTCAAACTAAAATCATGATGAAATATCACTACATATCTATGAGAATGTATTAATATATATATATGTATATATGTATATATGTATACACACTCACAATACCAAGTGTTGACGAGGATGGGAAGCACTTAGAACTGTCATACATTGCTGGTTGACATGCAAAACTGATAAAGCCACTCTGGAAAAGGGTTTGGCAGTTTCTTACAAACTGAAATGTGCACGTGCACATGTTATATTATCCAGTATGCCACTCCTGGATATTTACCCTAGAAAAATGAAAACTTATGTCCTCATGAAAATATAGGCATAAATTTTATAAAAACTCTATTAATAATTGCCCCAAACTGGAAACAACCTAACATCTTTCAACAGGTGAACAGATGAACTATAGTACATTCTTATATTGGAATACTACTCAGGAATAACAACTTGGATAAATCACAGAGTCTTCATGCTAAGTGAAAAAAGCCAGACACCAGTGGATCTATACCTCCATTTATATGATTTTCTGGAAAAGATAAAACTACAGGAATAAAAGCATAATAGTTTTTGCCCGGATTTATGAGAGTAACTATAAAGGGATAGCACAAAGGAGTTTTTAGGGTGTTAGACATTTTTGTGTCCTGATTATGGTGATAGTTACATGAATCTACACATGGTTTGAAATTACTAGGACTGTACACTGAAAGAGACAAAAGGATTTTACTGTATGTTGTACTTTATGATAATTTTTAAAATAAAACTTAAAAACTTACTGTATCTCTACCAAAAAAGGTACTTGCTTTTAACAAGATGATTGTAGATTATTGGGCTTTACATAAATTTCATCCCTTTTTTTGGCAATCAGGGGTTCAATAAACCATGTGTGGGTTTATTTTTGACCATTGTCCCATGAGATTGATACACTTCTTTCAGTGTTTAATCTGCAATGGATTACTATTGAATTTTCTTGTCCTAGGAGCTAGACTACCTTAACAAGATAACTATAACCAAATCTCTGATATGTATTCTGTATTGTTTTTTAGTTTATAAAAATACTCAGATAATTATGGGCCACAAGCAGGC
This sequence comes from Smutsia gigantea, assembly GCA_032199065.1. Classification (NCBI taxonomy): domain Eukaryota; kingdom Metazoa; phylum Chordata; class Mammalia; order Pholidota; family Manidae; genus Smutsia; species Smutsia gigantea. The sequence goes on from JAVSCE010016083.1 coordinate 147,700, forward strand.
TTGAGTTTGAGCCTAGACTTTGCTACATGTTAATTATATATTAGGCTTAAACTCTCTTAGTTTACCTTAAATTAGTTCTTTATCTTTAAAATAGTAATTATTGTGGGGTTTAATGAGGTAATGTATGAAAAAAAACTCACAAAGTTGTTGGCGCAGAGTGGTTGATATAATAGTTTCTTCCTTTTATTTCCCTTTCTGAATTGTTTATTTCTTCATTCCCTTACCTTTTTTCTCTTCTTCCCCTTCCCTATTTTTTTTTCTTCCTTCTTATTGGGTCATGGCAAGTTTTTATATTTGTGAATTGGTGAAGTGGGACTTGCCATAGTAAATAAATCATTATGTTTAAACATATTCTTTGAATTCTTACAGGTAAAAAAACAGTAAAATGAAATGGGAGAACCAAACTATTCTGCTGGAATTCTTTTTAAAGGGGCTTTCTGTTTACCCAAGACTTGAGCTACTCCTTTTTGTGCTAATCTTAATAACGTATGTGGTCATCCTTCTGGGCAATGGCACCCTTATTTTAATCAGCATCTTGGACTCCCATCTTCACACCCCCATGTACTTCTTCCTGGGAAATCTCTCCTTCCTGGACATCTGCTACACCACCACCTCCATTCCCAACACGCTGGTGAGCTTCCTTTCAGAAAGAAAGACCATCTCTTTCTCTGGCTGTGCAGTGCAGATGTTTCTAGGCTTGGCCATGGGGACAACAGAGTGTGTGCTCCTGGGCATGATGGCCTTTGACCGGTATGTGGCCATCTGCAACCCTCTGAGATATCCTGTCATCATGAGCAAGATTTCCTATGTGCCCTTGGCAGCTGGGTCATGGTTTGCAGGGGTTCTCAACTCTGCAGTACAAACTGTGTTTGTAATACAATTGCCTTTTTGTAGAAATAATATCATCAATCATTTCTCTTGTGAAATTCTGGCTGTCATGAAATTGGCCTGTGCAGACATCTCAGGCAATGAGTTCATCATGCTTGTGGCCACAACATTGTTCACACTGATGCCCCTGCTCTCGATTGTCATCTCTTACTCATTAATCATTTCTAGCATCCTTAAGATCCACACTTCTGAGGGGAGAAGCAAAGCCTTCTCCACCTGCTCAGCC
>JAVSCE010016084.1:0-24159 GCA_032199065.1 Smutsia gigantea
TTGCCACAGAAGGGCGATAGGAGAACCCTGTGCCCACCCAGGAGCTGAGGGGCTGGGCTGCGCTCGTGCCAACTACCCGTCATCCGGGCACCTGCTGGCAGCTGGCAGACGTGTATGTGTGAACAAGCCAGGGGTCTGGGGAGGCACTGGGGCCCCTCAGCTCTGACCACCTGTACCTCTTCTCCAGCCCAGAAGCAAGGCCTACATGCGTCCTCAGGTCCACAAGGGCTGAGGAAGCACTAGCGGTCAGAAGGGACCTCACCTCTCCTCCACAGAAAACTCCCTAAGTGAATATCCTTCCATAGACAAGACGCCTGCAGAGCTGTGCCCCATTCAGTCCTCAATCCGGCTACCACTTTTGCTTCGTGGGCCAGCTGAAGACCTGCCTCGGCCCACAGCCCTCTCCTCCTGGGATGACTGGCTCAGGTAAATAGGGAACGGAGCTCAGAGAAGAGACACCCAGCTGTCCATGCCCCCACTCCAGGGCTCCTGGAGCCTGGCGCCACACCACACAGGTTCCTACTCCATTACGAGCTGCTCGTCTCTGCCCAGTCTGATGGCCACACATGGGTCCTGGCGAGCTCCTTCAGCAAGCTACCCAACACCAGCCCCTGACATTTGTTAGAGCCCCCTTCATTATTAGTAATGGACACCTAATTGCCTCAAGTAACTGAAAAGTCCAGAAGAACAAACACCATCTTCAGGCAAAGCTGGATCCAGGAGCTCAACTGAAATCATCAGGCCTCTGCTGTTTCCCCTCCCTCCCTGGTCAGGCCTAGGTCACATGACCATCCTTAGGGCCAAAGATGGGACGCTATAATGGGCCACCCCACCAAAATCACGTGACTTATAAGAGGAAAAAAGCAGTTTCCCAACACATCAGGGTTGCTGGACAGGCAGAAAAACAAACAGCCTCACTACAAGACCCGGGGAGCTTCTCAGCCCACAACGCTCCTCTGTCAGCTGCCCTGACCAGCCACTAGCAGTCTCCGAGGGACGTGTCCTCCACGCAACGCCAGGTTGGCCGGCACACCAAGATATCTGGCCGGCTGCCGACTGTATTTTATGCAGCTGCTCTCCCGAGGATAGGTTGTTTGGGACGCTGCTCTCTGCAGCCCCTCCTGAAGCCACTGTGATTTCTCATGCCACTTCTTGCAGAACACAACCCCACAGCCAGCCGTGAAAGAATAATACAACGACAGGCTCGGCCCCCAGCTGGCTGGGGGGCGCTGGGGACTTTAAGATGAATGGGTGCAGCGCACTCCCCTGAAGCTCTATGTCATTCCTGCATGTCACATGGTGTAGGCAGACCCTGTTTTCGCCCAAAGAACTGGGATGATGCAGTCTTGAACTGGTTGAGTGTTCAGACTGCATTTACACTTACGCTCTGGTCGCCTCCACGGAGTGCGGGTTAAAAGGGCCCCCCAGGCCCCCACACCTAAACGGGTTCACCCCAGTCCCTGCCCCGGCCTGTGCCCAGGTCATACTGAGCACAGTAGCCACAGCCCGGCGCACCCCCTGCTCAGCCCTTGCCCTGGGTCCAGGAAGCCCTTCAGGGACCAGGCACAGGGCAGGGAATAAGCCTCCCCGACGTTCAAAAGGAGGAAAGTGCGAAGCCCCTTTGGGAGACCGCAAGTCAGCAGACACCCGATTTTAAAAGTCACACTTCCTGACGTGAGGCTGACAGCGACGCGGTGTGGAGCTCCCCGTGCAGCAGATCGCAGAGGCAGCGGGGCCCGACCGCCCCGATGGGGACCGGGAGCAGCGAAGGCGACGCGAGCCACCCTTAAGGCGCTGCTGTGTGCGTGTTCTGATCCAAAAGGCGAGGTGGCCCGATTTCTCAGGCAATTATGGTACGAAAACTTGATCAAAGTTGCCTACATCGTTTTACATTAAACCGTATAAAGTCAATCTTCTATGTTTTATCTGCATGGAATCCGACCCGCCGTTTCTGAAGCCCCCCTGAGCCCGGCCCCGCGGGTTGAGAGCGGTTCCTATGCTGACCGGAGAGAGAGGCGGGCGGGGGCGAAGCGGCGCGGACACGGAGGCCTCGCCGGCCCCGGGAAGCGGTTCTGCGGCCCGTTTGCCGCGCGGCCTGGCCGGTGCCCTCGCCCCCTGGCAGGGCTTCCGCCAGCCCCTCACCGACGAGCCCGGAGGACCCGCTGCCGTCGGTCTCCCCGGGACGCGCCAGGGCCGGGCCTGCCCGACCAGAGTGTGTGCCCTTCCCCCAGGGGTTCCCGACAGAGCCCTGCCCTGGCCCTGCGCCCAGCAGGCACCGTGGCCCATCTCCTTCCTAATTCGTGGGGTCCTTCTGAGGCGGGAAGGAAGAGCCAGCCTGGGAGTGGGACAGGGACCCAGGGCTTAGACAGAGCAGGGGGAGGGCCTCGGGAAAAAACAAAGCGAGATAATCCATTGTGGGATTTGCTTTGGCTGCTGGGGGGCCCAGCTTGTTTTTCTGACTGTACCCAGGGGCTGCTTTTCTTCCTCCAGCCCTAAACAAATGATTTGCAACCTGGGCGATGTAGCAAGCAAAGTCCAAGACAACTTGGTAAAAACAGGAAGGATGCCATCTTGAAAATTAGATTGCATTTTAAAACCCAATTTGTTAAACAGTAACTTTCTTAACATACTCTTTAACAAACAGACAATTACTCAGCCCACCTTGGGAGCAAAGCGGGCAGCCCTGAGGGATATGCTCCCAGACCAGGAAGCTGCTATCCTGGGAGGAAATCAGAGCAGTAAAATTCTTGTAAATAACCAGGAAGACTAATAAGAAACTTTATGTCACTTCAAAGATAAACGTTTTGGGACCACTTAGCAGGTGTACATCCCTAGCCCTTTGTCTCTCAACTGCCTATAAAACCCCTAGACAGCGGCACCACCCGGGACCCCCTTGTCCCCTTCTGGCCTGAGCCAGGAGTGCTGTCTTCTCGCTTTCTCTCTAAATAAAAGCCTCTGCCTTGCTCTCCTACCTTGAGTGCGAAGTTCATTCTTCGGCTCTGCGAACAGGAGGAGCAGGGAGGGGGCTTTCCCTGCACACACACCCCCACGAGGTTACAGGCCCTCAGCAGCTCAGCTAACCCCCTTCTGCCCTGCCGGCTGCTTGGCAAGCCTACCCACACGACTACATTATGGGCTCCCTGGCCCTTGGGCCTCCCCGGAGGAAAGGACACAGAGGCCAGTTACCTGCCCAGCTGGGGGTGGGGGAGCCTCCCGGAGACTGGGGGCTGACCACAGGGACTCCCACAGTCTCATCACCTTAACAAAATGTAAGGTGTAATCAATCCATGCTTCCTTGGGGATTTATCATACTCAAAAGACATTTTTTAAGGTGGTAAGGAGAAATACATCCTCATCTTTAGGCTCCCACACCTTGAGCACCATGGGACCCCTTGCTGCCCTAGGATGGGCCCCTCTCTATGCCCTCTGCCCCCGGGCCCTCCGCCAGAATCTGCAGAGCTCCCCTCCCCAGTCCTTGCAGGTCTCTGCTCACCGCCCACCTTACCAGTGAGGTCGGCCTTCATTACCCCAAGGAGCCCAGTTGCCTCCACACTTACAGGCCTGGCCCGCATCCTCACAGCATTTATGATCTAATGCAGTATAGGACCCACAGCTGGTATGAAATTAAGACTGCATAGACATTTTAGATTTATTCAATTCTTTTTAAAAGCCTATCGTTTCAGTTTCCAAAATTGTACATACGAATGTTATAGTCCCATTCAGCATTTAAATGTTAATGAGGTCAAGGGCTTTGGGCTAAAATCAAGTGTTATCCAGAACATTGCACAATCCGTATTAGCTTAAAAATTTAAAGGTCGGTCTCAGGTGATTTTACATGCTTATCCTACATGAGAGGACATTAATGCGTTTGCAGTGTGAGGATATTAATTTGTACCTCATTAAGTAGAAAGCCCTGGGAAGAATGGCGGTGTCCTGATTTTCATTGCAAATGCCAAATGGATGCGTGGAGGAGCTGGTCGTGAGCCATTTCCCACTTGGCCTGTAGCGCAGACCTGAGCCCTCAGCCAGCCAGTAAACACTAGAACACAGGCAGCATTAAGAGTCTCGGGGCACAGGGACCGGTGGGCACACAGCCGGAAGGACGCGCTCACACGGCGGCCCACGGGTCTGCCCCAGCTACCTGCAACGATAGAACACGAGCTCTGCTTGCCTCGGCTGGAATATAATACCCATTGCCTTTGAGATGAGGAGTTCTTTTTTAAATCTGAAAATTGGTGTTAGGTTTAAAAGCAAACCCTTCCAACTTTAAAAAAGTAGTGGACAACTTAAAAAAAATGTCTTAACGTAGCCACACGGGGGAATGCTGAGTGCTTCCAGGAGAGCAGCGCCCCTCTACCGGCACAGCCAGGAGCGACTCCGCCCGCCTCCCAGGTGGCGCCTCTTAAGCCCCTAGCTCCCGAATGCTTCGCTCCTCTGCTGCTAACTGAGCAGTGACTTCTGCTCTTTCTTGGTGCAATTGCACTGAAATAGCATAGGTCCCATTTATTGAAAGGTATTGGGTTAGTGGTTCTTACTTTAGCCTGCACAATAGAAACATCTAGGAAGCTTTAAAAACATACTATGGACCCTCCCCACCCCACACCAATTAAATAAAAATCTCTGGAGTCAGGGCTCAGTGTTGATATGTTTACAAACCTCCCCAGGTGGTGCTCATGTACGACCAGGTTTGAGACTCTATTCTCCCGGTGGTTAAGAGCAGAATGTCTGGAACCAGATCACTTGTGTTCGTCTCATCTTCTTCATTCACCAGCTGTGTGACTTGGGGCATGGCACTCGACCTTTCTGTGCTTCACTTTTCTCAACTTTTAGAAATAATAATAATCCCTAACTCATGAGGCTATTGTGAGGAGTAGATGAAATAATGTGTAAGTAATAAGAATTGCCTATCATTGTGTTTAGATTTAAGGAAGTAGTGGACAACTTATGAGAGTCACCAGAAAATTCTTTCCATGTCTAGTCGGATGCTGTCAGGTGTGTCTGTGGGACGGAACAGAGCCTCCTCTCTCCTGAGCAACAAAGGCTGTGTGTCCCCTGACTTGGGTCCTAATGTATTTGAACCACCTATTGGCATCTGGCCGTTGTACTTTCTGCACCCCTATTCCTCTGCCTAAATGTGACAGTTCTTCTGATCTCCCAAGTCTTATAGAAAATGCTAACAGTTTACACATAGCAGCTGATGCTCTGTTATTTAAACATTAGGCCGAGAGCAAGACCCTCTGAGAACGCAGCTCCCACCAACCGGAACGAATGGCAGCTGAGCCGTCCAAGGGCTGCACTCCACTCATATTTATTTACCTGGCAGGCAGCAGAATGAGACCATTTTGCTTTATGTCTAAAACTTTCCTTCCAGGCCCATTTTCTGGTGCCCCCGATGACATATCACAAAATGAAATAAAAGTATCAGGAACAGTAATTTATTCCTGAAATACATCTTCCAAGAGCTACAGATATTCACCACGTCGACCTCTCTTATCCTGAACCCAAGCTGTCACCTACATTAAATTACTTTCTAAATCAGAGGTAAACTTTATATCATAAAACACCATTCATAACCACATCAATCCACCCTGAAATCTGCATTACTCTCTTGACCTGAATGCCTAGATATCCACAATCCACAGATCGACCAACTCTGCTCTATCAATATGCCTCACTCTGATGGTGTATTACACTAATAGATTCCTGGAGCTGCAGTTCACTTTGTTGATGTATAAGAGCAATATGTTAGAAGGCCCCCGCTCACCTGGATGATGTGTAGCTGAAGTGGGCGTCCGGGGAAGCAGGCTGGTGATGTATGACCCTGACAAGGGCACGGACTGGGAGAGAGCAAGTTCCGAGTGGGTTTGGTTTAGCTGTGGAGGAAAAGAGAAGCCCAACTCGGATTCCAGCCCCAAACCGCGTTCCCACTGTCCTCACAAGGCCCCATTCTGCAGGACAGGTAAGCGGCTGCACGTGCAGGTGAAGAGCTGCGCTTAACTACTTTTGCCTGAGGACTGTTTGCAAGTAATACGAATCCCTCCAGAGGCTTGGACGAAAACAAAGACATATAGATATTGCTTTTACTCTTGGGGTATAGAAACATATCATAAAATTGTTCAAGGAAATTGCATGAGGACCTTCCTTCTATTAATTTCTAAAATATTGGGCAGTTTGGGTAACTGTAGATGTGTGCACCAAAAAGGGTTTTTAAGAATGTTCCTATCAACTTTACTGTAATACCCCAAACCAGAACTAAAACAAATGTCCATCAACTTGGCATGGCATGGCATGGCGTGGTAGAATGGAGTGTCATTAGCTATGGATGCATAGTTCCCATGGCATACAGCAACAGCATTTTTTTTAGCTCATGATTCTGTGGCCTGCTGATGCAGGCTGGGCTCAGATGTTGGAGGGGAAGCATAGCTTCATATGTTGGTCATTCTCTGCCTAGGACCAGCCAGCACATGCTTGTCCCATGGCAGGGACCAAGACACAAGCGCTAACAAGCCCAGTCTTCAAAGCTTGTTTAAGACTGTTTGCATCACTTCTGCCCATGTCCTCTTGGCCAAAGTCCTGATAAGCAATCACACTACAGCCCACAGGGGAAAGGCATTGAAAAATAACATGACTAGGATAACATAACTAGCATTAACACAACTAGGAGAACATAACTAGTATGGATCCAGGGAGGGTGGTCAGTATGTAATTTTTTCACAGGTGGGTAAATAAATTGTGATATAGTCAGTCATATGATAGAGTACTATACAGCAATGAAAACGAACTACTGCTATACACTACACCATAAATCTCACAGATATAACCAAACAAAAGAAGTTAGACCAAAAGAATGCATAGGTACAATTCCACTTACATAAGCTCAAAAACAGGCACAACTAATGAAGAGGTTAGATGCCAGGGTAGGTGCCAACTTTCAGGGGCAATGACTAAGCAGGCATGAGGGGGGCTTCTGCAGGTCTGTACTAATCTGTTTCTTTATCCAGGTAGTGACTACCTCGGTAGGTTCACATAAGGGCAATTCTTGCAGGCCCCATGATTTGTGCATCTTATGCATTTGTTATGCTTTGATTAAAAAGTTGGTTTAAAGAAAATTGAGCACAGCAGGTTACCACCTGCCTAGGTGTCATGCCTAGGGCAGATAATAAAAGTATGACATTCAAGAATAAGGAGACATTTAAAACATGAATGCCTTAAAGTTGGTGATTTCATGATGCTATGCAGAAGGACCCCAAGCAGCTACTCAGAGGGGCCCAGAAAGACAGCTTCCCGCACGGAGGTAAAGCAGTCCTGCCACCTACAGTCTTTTTTAAAAAAGGCTTCCTTGCTAATTATAGACTCAGTGGAACTCAAGGATTTGAGTCTGGGAGCGGCACCTGCACTTTCAGAATACTGCATCCGTCAGCATAGAGGCTCAGAATCCTCAGACAGATGTGGGTTTTAAGCTGGCTTCCACTTACTTCCCATCTGAACCCTCACAGAATTATTCAGCCCCCAGCCCTAGCTCGGTTTCTCTAACTAGGCTCGTGAGGATGGGCGACAGCATCTCCCGCAGAGGGTCGTCGGGTGAGGAAACGAGCAGGTGCGTGTGCACCGCCTGGCCTGTGACTGCGGTAGGCCGCGTCCAACAAACAGTGAGCTCCTACGCCTGTCTGTCTGTACAGCCACCCACGGACCCCCCCCCAAAGCTGGCCACAGTTGGCCGCCCGCCCTTTCCTCCACCAGCCAGCTCCCTCCCCCTCTGCTCCTCCACCCACCACAATTTATAAAGAAGTGTGCCATTTGAAAACAACCTTGTCTTCGCAGGCCAGTTCTAATGAGTTCTCCCTGCGTGATCAAATCCTCTACATGTTTTGTTTGTTCCACAAAATGGGGGGAGAGAACTTCTCCTTACGTTGGCAAATTTCCCCGAGAATTAAGCGGTTCCTGAGAGTCCTCGCAGGCAACATGCCCGCTACCTGGGTGCCAAGGTCTCTGGGAAGAAGGGAGGGATACACCACAGGGTGGAAAGAAAGGACCTACAGAGCAGCGCCTCTCACCCCTCAGAGTCCTGTGCCTGCCTTCCCACCGGACAGCACACCTGGGATGTGCCAGACCCCACAGACCAGCGCTCCTAAAACCAGCGGATCCTGTCTCCTGTTAGGGGCTGCGCCCCATAAACTGTGCCCCGCACACACACGCAAAATTCAGATGTGCACAGCCTCCAGGGGCCAGAATGTGCCTTTACCTGGAGATAAGCCTTCACAGAGGTAATAAAGGTACAAGGAGACCATTAGGGTGGCCGTAATCCCATGTGACCAGTGTCCTTATAAAAGGGAGAGATTTGAAAACAGACACGCATAAAGGGTGCTGAGACAATGATGAGATGGGGAGAAGATGACGGCCCCCGAGCCAAGGACGGGGCCTGGGGCCGCTCCCTCCCGGCAGCCCTCAGCGGGCGCCAAGCCCGCCCGCACCCTAGCCCGGGCACCCTGGTCCGGGCACCCTGGTCTGGGCCCTCTGGTCCGGGCACCCCGGCCTGGGCACCTTGGTCCGGGCCGCCGGCCTCCAGCCGGTGAGAGGGCACGGGTGCGCCGTGAGGCCCCCACTCGCGGTGCCGGGCGGCCGCCGTGGCCAACAAACACGCCTCCTCCCTCTCTGGTATGTCCCGCCTTAGTGAGCTGAACCCGCATCCGCCGGCCGGGCAGCAGCCTCTATCCTCCTCCTTCTCAGCCCTCCTTTCACCAAGTCTTGCCCAGTTTCCCTCCTAAGTATTTCCAGGACCCACACACTGTCCTCCTCCACACTAGCACCGCCCTGCTCCGGCCTCCTGGCGGGCACTTCCCACCTGCTCTCCACCCTCCCTTGCTGTCTAGTTTTTATTTTACCTCAAGGGGAATTTCCCACAGTCTGGGCCATGCGGATATCGCCTGACCGCTTAAGCTTTCCGCAAGTTTCCCGTCACATATTCTGGATTTGTGTGGACTTGGCAGTGGGAGTGTCTTTACGTTTCTCAGTCCCTTAGCCTAATGATAAACTGGGGGCCTGAGGTCCCAAGGGGTTAGAGACGATGTGGAAACTGAGAAATGAAAAAGGAGAGATCTCTATATAGGCAAAATTTTCAGACTGGTACTAAACTGTTGTGTTATTTTAAAGGTTCTGCAAAACTGTACTATTCCCTCTAAAATGTAATTGGGATTGGGGAGGGAACAGGAGCCAGACTTGAACATAATGTAAATGGTAAACAGTGGCACTATAAGGTGGAAAGAGGCAAAGAACACAGGCTTTAGTAATCAGCAGACCAGAATTCCAGTACTTGTGCCTCCTGAGCTGTGTGATCTTGTACTAATTGCTTAACATCTCTAAGCCTTAATTTTGTTATCTGCAAAGCGGTAGCATTAATGGCACGTATCTTTTACTGGGAACATTAAATGAGATCATGCTTGTGAAACACGGAGCTCAGTGTAAGTGCTCAGTAACTTTAAAAGCCTGAGTTAAAGTCTGAGTTAAAGTTAAAGTCTGAGTCAGTAACCATAAAAAATGACCGTTAGGGAAGGCCTATGGCCAGAAGGTAAATGCCATTAACGTGTTGATCTTAAGAGAGGGCATGATGCCCCCTGGACCTTCCACACTGAGCCAGGCTGATAAGTCACCAGAGGTTTTAAGAACTCAGAAGGCTTTTTCTGGGTTGAAAAGGTGTGAAAAACAGTGGATTCAGAATTGAGAGACGGTGGTTTAGCCCTGCCAGGAACTCAAGCCCCGGCCTGGCTGGCCTGGGGTCCCATGTGCGAGCCGCTTGGTACCACCGCCCTGTGCCCCTCCCTTATGGCGCTGCTACAGGTATGTGTCCATTCCAACTCTCCGCCTCTTCCTGCCTCTCCTCCAGCTGTTTGAGCAGCAGGGGCTCTGCTCCAGGCTTCTTGTGTCCATTTTACCTTCTTCCCATCTCCTATTTTCAATTGTCACCAGAGCCCCTTGCAATGTCAAAGCAACATCTCAAATTGAATCATAAGCATGCATCAGTTTGATTTCAAAGTTGCTGCCAGCAAAGAGGCTTTTGAGCAGGTCAGCTCAGAGTCCTTTCAGGTAAAGAGATTTTTGTAGGAATGAGAGTGGTCAGAGGGTCATTGGGTTTTGTAAAATAAAAGTCTAGTTAGAGTGGTCACTTGTGTCCCAGAAGTTTATAATCCCATTTTGTTCCAGCTGAACGTTGCACAAGCATTTTATCAGGAAAGTGAATTCCTTCCCAGGTGGAGGTCGTGAATTGCTTCATGGAAGAAGGTTGGCCCTAGACTAGGTTTGAGACAGTTTTCGTTTATCATATTTAAGTTTCTTCATTGTCCATTTGAACTAGCTTGTGTCTTCTCGATTAATTGGGGGTTGGGGGACGGTTGCCGAGGGCCTGGTTGCAGAGAAGAAAGGAGGGAAAGAAAAGGAGTTCAAGTGTAGGAGCTCGGAGAAGCCTGTCTTCCATTTGTTCTTGAGGAGTAACAGGTTAGGCGGCTTAGCTAAGACCCTCGAGGGTCTCCCGCCGGGGGCCACCTGGAGGTACGGACGATGCTATGGTGCACGCTCTCAGAAGCAGGGGCTCAGCGCAGCAGCCCGGAGGGCCCACGGAGGGCGCAGCCGTGGGGAGCGGGCGTGCGGGGAAGGCGAGAACCTTATGGCGCTGAGGGAACCTGGACATGCTGGCCTGGGGGGCTAGAGGAGCTCCTGAACAGAAATGACCTGTAAAATCTGGAGGAAAAACGATGCAAGAAGAGCCCCTTCCGCATCCTGAAAGTGGAGCTTGACCTAAGTCCCAAACCGAAATGCAGAAACCATGAGACCCCCGCGAGCAGAGCGCCGCCCCGCCCAGGCCCCGCGCCCTCTGGGAGGAGACTGCGGACTGTGCGGTCCTACGCACATGAGACCTGGTGGGGCAGGAGCCAGTCCCTCAGTTCTGAAATGGGACCTACCCGATAGGGTCGTGCTGCGAGGGCTGAGAGGTAGCGGGCAGCACGGAGCGCGGGGTGCCTGAGCATGAGCGCCCAGCGGGTGCCAGCTGGGGTGACGTCGGCTGATGTCACCGAGGAGCTGGCTGATGTCACCGAGGGGCACCCAGCGGGTGCTGGCTGGGGTGACTGGCTGATGTCACCGAGGCAGCAGTTTTAACCACCACTTACGGGCTTATGCTCTTAAACTTATACGTTTCTTTCTCTTGAGCTCTCTTATCCAACTTTACCTAGCGGTGCTACATTCACCTTACATTTAAATGTACCTAAAAAAATTACCTCATAGCCCTCACCTGTATGTCCACAGGCAAACTCTGGAGATACTGCAGGTTTTGGCTCCAGACACCGCAATAAAGCAAATATGGCAGCAAAGTGACTCAAAGGAATGCCTTGGCTTCCCCATGCCTGTAAGTGTTTACACCCACTGTAATCTATCACGTGTGCAATGGCATTACGTCTAAAGGCAATGTACATACCTTAATTAAAAAATACTATATAGCTAAAAAAATACTGTCTTCTGAGCTTGCAGGGATTCATAATCACTGATCACAGATCACCATTATAAAACAGTAATGAAAAAGTTTGAAATACGGCAAAAACTACCAAAAGGTGACAGACACGAAGTGAGCAGATGCTGCTGGAAAAACGGTGCTAGGAGATGCTCGATGCAGGGTTGCACAAACCTTCAATTTGTAGAAAAAAGCTGTATCTGTGAAGGGCAATAATGTGAAGTGTAATAAAACAAAGTATGCCTGTTATTCTTCCTGTAGTCCTCTGTTGGTTGAGGGCGCCACCATCCACTAAGTCGTCCAGCGCAAAAATCTTCAGCTCATCACCTACCTCCTGCTTGATTAGGAAGGAGGCAGGAAGGTGGGCAGTGATTGGCAGGGCCTCTGTAAGCCATGCCCTCAACAGCTACGCTATTCAGCCGTCGTCCTCAGGGAGAAGCCGACTTGGAAAAGGTCACTGGGCACAGAATCTTTGGTAACTAACATTTAAAAGAATAGGTGGGGGATGGGACACACGTGGAGATGCAGGGAGAGCAGAGAGGCAGAAGAACCAGACATTTGCTGTTGTGGGAGACACACGAGGAAAGAATTTCTAACGAAAGGGAGCAATCAAGAGAAAGACTGAAACTGCTTTGGGTTGGCAACGAGAAGATGGCCGATGACCTTGGCAAGAGTGGTTTCCGCAGAGTGGGTTGGGGACAGTGGGCTCTGGAGCTGCCAGGCAAGGAGTAGGGAGGACGCACCTTCCAGCACCCCTGACAGGAGCCTAAGGACAGAAAAGATGTAGGATCATAGGAAATGATACCCATGTTCAAAATCTCAGAGATTCTCCATCTTAGTGGACAGCTCCGTCTGTTCATCTTGAAAATGAGGGCCCCCAACGGGCGCATGTGTGATTGTGCGCATGAATTAGAGGTTTACACTGAAAACTAGAGAAATGGAAGCATGAGTCATTCTTTAAAAAGCCTGTGAATTTCCTGACAATAGCTCTTAAATTCTTTAAAATCTGATCATTTGAGCTCAGGGCCATTTGGCAACAGGAAATGTGAACAGTCTTTAGGGGCCATCTACTTACTCCATTTATTTCTGCTTTCTTGAGTAAATTAGTAACACTCTGGTAGTTCTTGGCTCAAGGGTAGCGTGTTTAAAGGTCTTTTACACTGAGAAAGCATGACATCATGAGCAGGGGATCCAGCAAATTGGGTCTTTCACAAGCCTGTGATCTAAGGCAACCTGATCTGTTTTCATGGTATCTACGACTCTGCACTAAAAGCGCGCCTGGTGAATCACTCTGTTGCATACATGAAACCAACATCATATTGTATATCAGGTATAGTATACAGCAATAAAAAAATTTTTTTTGAAAAGCATGCCTGGCATTAATTGGAATGAGATGAACCAGTTGTCCGTATTAAAACTATATGCCCATACCCCAATTCTTAAAAGTCCATAAACTAGTAATAAAGGAAGATGAAAAAAGTTCAGTCTTGATTGTATCATGCAATGACTAAGTTGCAAATTCCAGAGCACAAGCTTATCTGAGTCATGCAAAAGAAACTGAGCATTATCGACCTTCTTTTCAAAACCGAATTAGTGACCTTTCCCCCTCATCTGTGATAAATTCTTACCTTCCGTATTCAGGTAGAACCTCAAAATAGTTATTGGCATAGAGTTAGGCACTGCAAATTAATTACTAAACTGAATCATTTTTTGCTAAAAATTTCAGGCGGGCCTCGTGAAGGACACACCGTCATCACACTCTGCCTTCCTCAAGGGCAGGATGAGCAGTTCTCTTAGTTTTCATGGAAACCAATGCCATGTTATTTTCAAATATGCCGTGTTTAGAGGACTGCAGTACAAATTTGGTACCTTGGGAATGTTCTGAATGACAGAGCTTTGCACCAAGCATAATCGTGTGTGTGCAAGGATAAGGGTTTTGCAGCTCGTGATGGGGAAGAAGAGACACTAACATTTACCAACAATCTACTTGCCAGGAGTTATTCCTGTGTTTTTCTCACTCATGTTTGGACAGCCCATGAGGTGGGTACTACTTCTCCGTCTGCATACGAGGAAATAACTAACCTGTCCACCTCCATAGAGGTACAGATGTGTGAAGGTGGGTCAAACTCCAAAGCTCTTGCTCTTTCTACTCCAGCACATGGGGATAAATCTACTCCAGACATGACTGAAAAGAGGCCATGTTTTAAAAATATCTAAGAAGTTGTTATAATAATATTAATATTTATTTAATATTTCCTAATCATGTTTGATTTGTAACACCTGTATAGCTATTACTAAGGCAAAGCTATTACAGTAATTTTGAGTCAGGAATAAAGTATATGAACAAAATCAATAAAATAAAAAAACCTTAGACCAAGAGACAATTCTGAAGCTGACAGGATTTATTAAAGGCATTTCTTTTTATATTTTTTATTAGTGCACATGATTCTAATAGCAAATATATTTTTCACCATTCATTCAAATACCGTATAACAAAGTACTATAAATATATATATATATATACACAGAATTTTACAAAGACACTAAAAGGTTTCTGACTAATGAAGTATGAGCTTAGGAAGCAGAAAGTAAAGATTAAATATCAAACATTAAGATGAAAACACTACCATAATGGTACTTTACAAGTTCTTCAAAGAAGTACAAGCTTCAGGAAAAGTTCTCAGATGTACAGCTATGCTTTATAAATCTTGGTAGCAAAAGGCAGAGCACTGACTATGAAAAATACATGTAGAACTTCAGGAAGAATACAAGCTCAAATGCCAAAAAGAAAAGAAAAGAAAAAAGAAAACAAATCTGCTACACTGCATGGCATCCGTGCGGAACCACCAGGTACTGTTTCAAATTATACACACTTGAGGTCAAAGGTCAAACTATTTCCTTCACGGAAGATCTCATGAGTAGAATATTACTTTATTATTTGATTGTAGATAAAGGCTTTTAAATTGTGAGATATAAGGATCTTTAATCTTTATCAAGTCATGTATAAACTCTTACAGTACAGCTTTAACAAAACAACCATTATCAAGGAAATGTCCAGCCTGATTTCCTAACCCCATCCAATCAGCGTGATTCTGGCAATATTTACTTGGTTTTTAAATTATACAGCCCCATGATGGAGCAGAGATAATAAAGCAAATCACTGTAAAAGAAAACCATATTAATATATAATTATACTATATTTCAGTAGCTACTTTGGAAAGAAACAGGAAACTATGCCCTTGCGCGCACTATTCAAAATGGTAACCAGTTATCCCTACAAGAAAAGTTTTGGGTTTAACAATGCAAGTTCAGTTAAACTTTTATTGGTCACTTCACCATAGACCTCATCAAGGCTACTTACAGAGGAAGGAGGCTCACACACAAGGGTAACTGATTGTTCAGGTTTCCACTCATGAGAAAATAAGTTATCAAAATCATAATAACCGTTTACAAACAGGCTAAAGAGCCAACTAGAGATAGTGTATCAATGTAAAAATAAATGTTTAAAATTCAAGGCAATGAGAAACTAGAGAAATGACCATTTACTTGTATTCAAACTCCTAATTTCATTCAATGTTCCAATATAGCAAATACCTATCTAAGACTGCGGAGAAACTCCCGAGTGCACCTCCAGGGGTCCTCAGTAGGATCCCATGATGCTCATATTGTCCACACCCAGCAGAAGGCCACGGACAGGGGCCAGGGCCAGGACATCCTTTAAATCTTCACACTGATTTCTTGCTCTTCATGTTCTCCTGCACAGGGATGTCGCCTACCCGGTGTTGTCTCTGCTGTGCACGGTCATGCAGTGCCTGCATGTCACAGTTCACACCCACTGAATCCTACTGGGCACGCACCCCTCGGTGCCCACAGCTGGGGGTGAGCCACGGGGTCCGTGGACGTGCTCTGCTCCCTTGTCACTCCCACTGGCCTCAGTGCTGCCTGACTTAGATCGTTGCCCCCCTTCTCTTGTGCTCCGATTACAAGCTTCCCAGGGTTCCGACAAATCAGGTCTCCCTTCAGACTCAAAACACACGAGGAGCGCCTTGACCAGAGAGTCTAGTTCCCTGTGGCCGCCCCGAGGCGCTCTCTTCTCACGGCCACCAACAGGGTGCGCACTGAAGTCACGGTGAAAATCCCCGGCCAGGCTGCAAAGACTGTCAGTGCAATTCCGGAGAAGATTTATGTCACTGTGGCATCCTGACAAGAAGAAAAGGTTAACCTTGCCATTTTTCATCAGGTATTTATTACTGAATCCAGATGTCTCTTCAGTCAAAGTGACCCTATCAAGGTAGTTCCAAACTACTTAAGATTATTCAGCTTATCTGCTAAATAAACACCTGGTTTTTTAATAATTTAAAATCTGATTATTTTGGTAGAAATACTTATAAATATTTAGTGGGAATTCAATCACAACAATTTCTATACTGGTAATTAATGTCAATGAAGGAGCATTAATTTGGCTTTAGTTGATGACTTAGACTAGAAATGAAATGACGTCTGAAAGTCAATCTATAAAATCCTCATTAACTACAAATTTTATTTGGCATATATACCTCTCAGTGCAGAAATGATAATATGAATGGTTTGCTCTAAGCAATGCTTTAACTTCAAGAATTCTGGTGCATGGTTAACCATCTTCTTCAAATCTTGGTATCCAGAATTTTCTTCTTGTATTTGAATTCTGAAACTTTTCTGTATAAATAAAGTTAATATTTTAAAAAATACATAATAGGCTACATGGAAGTAAGGCTTAATCAATACGATTCTAATTGTCAGAATATTATCTTCAAGAAAGAAAATGAGCTTATTTCATTAGTACTTAACTTTATTTCTACAAGGAAGACCAAATATTATTACCAATTACTGTTTACAAAAGAAATAATTCAAAGTCCAATTATCCTATTACATGGTAATAAAATAAAACAACAGTACCATCTGCTACCCAATACCATAAAGATAAATTTATTTAATATTTAAGAGTTCTTTATATCTATTAATTTTATTTAAATAAAAATTATAAGCTATAAAATGTTCTTTCCTTTTTAAAGGAAAGACATTGACTATATACTTAGTTTCTTTTTTTCCATTTACCTGTGACATGAGAATAAAATAATTTGTCTAATTCACCTATATTTTGAAGTATTGAGTATATTGATTATTAAACACAATTTTTTAGCCTATAATGACTATCCCAGCAAAAGCTGAGTTACTAAACCAGTAGCAGTAAAAACAGATAAAATACATTAATATTAATCAATTCCTATACAGTATCTTATCCATTACTAAAACTGGTAAGTTATGATATCCAAGAGGAAGTAGCTCAAGAGCTATTATTATACATGCTTCAAATAAAGATGCACAAAGGAATTATCTAGCTAAGGATTAAAACCTGAAATAAACATACTGTATCTATACTTAAACAAAATTAAATGATAAAATAAACCAAACCAACTTAAACATAAAAACAACTTAAAGTTTCTCTTACTGTTTTACATTCAGCAAAGATGTTTTCGAGAGCCCCGATCAATCCCATGGCGAGGGTCTTCATCTGTGTGGTAGCCTGTGCAGAATGTAAAAATATTTTATTATACAAATAATTAGAGGCTTAAAAGTCCTAGAACTCTATGATCAAACAGGGAAAAGAGTTCAAGTCTAGAAAGTCAAAAGACTGCAGTTCTCATTACCAGGACTGCAATTAAATAGCTAGAGCACTTAGATCATAGCAGGGGCATTTCCTGCAAAATAAACTGCACATCGATTCTACATTAAATGTGGATACCCTCTGATGTCTGTTATTATAGTATTTGTCTTATATTTAAATATTTATAGGAATGAAATTTCCAAAACTTCCCTCAGAAAGGGGTGAGGTTAACTAATATATTGAGCAAACATAATATTGAGCAAATATTATGCTCTAAGAACTTTACAGGTACATTTACTGCAGTTGTGTTGAGATATAATTTACATATAACATTATATTTTTTAAGGTGTACAATATAATGATTTGACACATTGTGAAATGATTACCACTTTAAGTTAACATCCATTACCTCACAAAAGTTATAATCTTTTTTTCTTGTGATGAGAACCTTTAAGATCTACTCTTTTAGCAACTTGCTAAATACACATTATTGCATTGTCAGTTGTAGTCACCATCCTGTCCATCACGCCCCCAGTACTTATTCATCTTACCACTGGAAGTCTGATGACCTTCACACATTTCCCCCAACCCCATCCCAGTCTGGCAATAACCTATCTGTTCTGTGTCTCTACATTTTGGATTTTTTAGATTCCACATACAAGTGAGTTCCTATGGCATTTGTCTTTCCATAGCTGAGTTACTTCACTGACATATAAAATAATAATTTGAATCTCAATGATAGCCCTATGCTGCATATGCAATCATCTTCATTTTACACGTAAGGAAACATCTCTCTCCCAGGACTCAGAACCAGGGGGAGAACCGCGTCGTCTTTGCGGGTGTACAGCTCAGGGCTGCCCCCTAGGGTGCATTCTTGCTTAATTCCTGCCCGCAGATTCTGTACAAGCATTCAAATGGCTTTTACCACACCACCCTTCCCAGGCCTAACTCAGATTTCCTCCATGTGGTAAAAAAAAAAAAAAAATCCAAATTCTTTTTCTTCCCCTGACTACAGCTTTAAAATTATAAATTCAATGCTTTATGTTTGAACCTATTTTCTATTTCTTTGGATATTTTGTTTTCCTTCTGTTAGGTTCTTACGAGTTTTAACTTACAAGAATATGATAAGCTAAACCCCACTGTGAATGTACAGCTATGGAATAATACAGAAAGAAAACGAGAGGGAGGAGGTAGAGGTCTGTATGAAAATGTAGGTGAGACAAACTTTATGCAAGCTGTGTCCTGAAACGGCAGCAAAGCTGACATCCACATCCTGCTTTGCCCCCAATAATAAGTACACACATGCACCCTTCACCCCACGCTTCACTCACCCTTTGGCACTTATCACCAGCAGAAACTCTACTTTGCAGAAACAGCGATAAAGTATTTTAGTGAGACGTGGTGCTGCTGGGCGGAGCAAGCTCAAGACATTAGAGATGGCTGGTACGAGCTTTCACAGCCCAGTAGGTCCCTGTGTTCAAAGCTGCATTATAGAACCGAAATCTGCCTCGTGTCTATCAGAACATGATCAGACCCACAATCAATTTATGTCATGATTGATTTAACGACAAAATGAGCTCCTTTTCAACGCATGTTCATTTTAAATACAAAACCAAACCACAAGGTGAGAGAGGCAGACATACACAAGGGAGCCAGCGTGAGCAGCCAGGCCCTGCGCTCAGCGTCGGCCTGCCCTCTGTTCTCAGTTGCTCACGATCCTCAGAACAACCTTATGGAGTAAATATGATCACCCTCACTCTTCAGACACAACAAGTGAGGCGTGGGTGAGCGGCTCAGGGCTGCACAGGAAGCAGGAAGGCGACTTAATGTTCACGCCTTTCTCCAGTTCCGAAATGATTTGGGCACAGATTAATTTATATGGCTGTACAGTCTGAGGAAAGGGATGGAGATTCCCTCTGGTTTACATGGGGAGTTTCCCCTCAGCCAAGAGAGCTGGAAATACATTAATGCAAAGGTTTTCCTAAAGGAGGAAAATATAATCTACCTTACTCCATGCTTTCCTAGAAACAACTACCCGGAAGGTGGAAGCTAACAGTCCTTCCTAGATCAATTAATGTGCATGCATGAGTTTTCACCCTGGTGGGATGGAAACTAGACGTCCCCAAGCAGGTCCGTCCTTTCTCTTGCTAGAGTCAGTCAGGACTCTAGCAAGAGAAAGGACCCAGGCAGGCAGCTTCAACATGCTTTACAAGATTTTAGAGAGACAGTCTCTGGAATTCATGTCAAAAGATCTGAACTTTCATCTTCCCAATCCCCAAGTCACTAAGAGTAACTCTCAAGTCCTTTAACTGTTACCAGGAGATTATTTAATAAATAAATAGCTCACAACCTGTGACCCAGGCATTATCATATATGACAGGTGAAGAAAGAGGGTCCAGAGCATTGAGTGACTTGATCAATGATTGGTGGAAGTGACAGAACCAGGCTGTAAACACAGGTCTTCCAACGTCAAAACCCAGCCTTTCCCCACGTGCCACCCCAAAAACAGCACAGGTTTTATGCTTTAACGTCAGTTAGCTGGAGGAGGTCGAGGAGGTGTATTTTAGGAAATCACTCAGTCTTCATTGGTTCTATACCTTGATATGAAGTAACTGATGTGAAAGTCCTGGAAAAATACTTAGTTCAAGACATTGGATCAATAAATGGTACTTTCCATTAAGTGGAGAAGTAGAGCCTAGACAGAGACAGGAAGAGGCAAGCAGGAAGTGAACAGCCATGTCTCCGCCACACTCCACTGGGCCTGGGAGTTCCACCGCAGCCTGAATTCTCGCTGACAGTAGCCACGGCAGGTCTAGCAAAATAGTAATAATAATAGAGGCTGCAGTAACTCAAGAGGAGCTGGGGAAAATACTACCTTGACATGACGACAGCATCAGCCTTTTGAATAAAAAGTAATTCAATATATGAAAATACATAAATTCATAAAAATCTAATTCACTGAGCTAAACTACTTTTAAAAACCAACTTTATATGCTACCCAATACTACACAAAACCCTCTTACATTCCCCTTACCTCGCTTTGAGTACACTGCTGTAAGAGTTCATGCTGAAGTTCTTTTGCTTTTTCTAGTCCAGAATCTAAGAGCATCTTCATTCCCAAGCCTACACCATCACAAACAGCACCCAGGAAATCCTCCTAGAAAAGGTTTTAAGCATTAGCTGGCAAATTCAGATTTAAATTTTTGATAAAATTATCAAATAATTGAGTTATATCTTCTGTTTAGGATTGTAATGCATTCCAAGTTTATTAAATTCAACTAAAACTGGAATAAGAACAGTCTAAGAGGAAGGTAGGCAGGACACTATGTTGCCAGAAGTCATCCTATGTTTTCAAAAGCATGAATAACTAAGGCAAACAAATACAAACTCCCTAGAATTGCAGGTTTTTCACGAGTTACTGACTGAGCAAACCTTCCACAGTAGGTGGCTATCACGAAACCAAAGGTCCGAAAGGTATGTGAGGATTCCAAAATTATCCAGTACATTTAACCAACTTAGATGAAAAATTTTAAATCTTATTGCTAAGTCATTAGAAGTACAAGCTATTTTAAAATAAAAACAACTTATCATCTTTAGTGATATCATTATTAGATATTGCTACTGTTCCCTCACCTGAAGTCTTCTGAAAACTCATTTTGCTAAATTACCTGGACACTGGCAGCCTTATTGTTATTGATTTCCAGAAAATGAAGCTTGCTCCCTTTAAGAACTGCTAACTGTCCCACATACTTTACAGCTTGCTGTACAGTTTGGATTTCTTTCTTTTGAGCCTCCTTTACCATTGATGAAATATCCGAGCAGCAACCCTGTTAGATAAAAATGGACCAGTGTATGAGACACACGGGGCTATGAGGGGGGGTAAAGAACAGACTGGAAAAACATTCTGGAGAAAGTAAATTCTGCACTGATACAGTGACTATGCTTCCTTAAAGTCTCAGTCAGACCCAATAGTTACTAACGGAGATAAAACAGCTTAGATGCAGTCTCTGCCTCCAAAGACCTTACACACGGATAGAGACGTGGGCGAGCATGCTATTCACCAGGGAGAACATGGAATTGATAAGTGAACGCCAAAAGAAAGGGTCAAAATGGAGGCTTTGAACTTTTCTGCCCTGATAGCCATCTAACAGATGGTTAATAAATATTTTATCAAGGGAGAAGGAAAAGGAGAGAGAGGAGAGGAAGGGAAGTGGAGAAAAAACTGCCCTTCAAACAGAAGGCTTCTTCCACACCAGAGTAACATACACGAGAGGAGTGGGAGGTGTCTCCTTAGCTTTTCTTTTTTCTGTTACATGCCAAGTGTAGCGACTGCACAATACTTCTGTGCCCTGCTCTGGGCGGGGGGATCCGCTCATAACACTGCTAAGAGGTCAGGGTTCTCAGACCGCACTTGGCAAATACCACTACATCCAGTTTCACCAGCTTAACACAAGTCCCTGCGGAGCTTGGTCTGCCCTCCCTACAAATCACTGTGCTCTCTCCCTTGACCCCGTACATGAAAGATGCTCAAAGGGCTAAGGCCACAGCCTCTATGTTAGATTCAAAGTGTTCTTCCTAGAGGTGGCCAAGAAGAAAATGCACAGAGCCACTCTAATAGGTCCTGTGCCATCACGCTGTCCATCTGATTCCCTCAGCACCCCTGCCAGACAAGCAACGCTGTTTGCTTCCAGGTAAAAAAATGGGAGACCCAAAGAGCTAAGCAGTTTGCCCAAGGACATACAACTCACGCCCAGAGTTGCCGATGCCAGAAGCGGGTCTTTGATTCTGTTTTTTCACTGTCCCTGTGCTGACTCTAAATCTGATGGCCAACCAGGTGTGTCTCACACTCTCGTTTCCACCACTGGCCACCCTCCAACCTCCCCCAGGCTCAGACCGCAGTCAGAGCCTCAGGTTCTCACTCCCCAGCTTTGCTCTCTGCCAACCCCCCCGCTATGTCCACGGCTCTCTGCTGTCAGTGCGTCCCCTGCGTCTGTTACTTCACCCCACCTGTTTGCAGTCTTCCCGTCTTAGCCCTTTCCCCTCACTAACTGTATCCAAAGTGACCCTTCATCCAGTGTGAACTTATGATTTAATAATTCAGTAACACGTATCCAACTGAGCACCTATCATATAAGTCCTTGTGAAAAAAAGACACCCACGGTCCCTCTACCTGTCCAGAACTTACTTTCCATTGAGATGTAAATAATATGGCATATTAAAAGGCCCTATAGGTGAAGTACAGGGTTATCAAAAAAACAACTAAGAAAAAAGCCTGACCAAGTCTTGGGGAGACCCAGAAAGACCACCTAGGTGAGAATAATGAGCGATCAAAAGTGAACCTTTGATTTTAATTTGACTAGTCAGATCAGTCAGTCAAATAAAGATTTCCAAATCCTTGCAAGTAAATAGCCCACTCAGGAAGTATTAGATACAACAGAACTTGCACGATAATAATAGGATGTGGAAAGTTTCTTGGGGGACCAGAACATAAGATTTGTCCAAATAGTCTAGAACATTTTGTTGTGAAGCCAAATTAATCCATTTTAAAAGTGAAACCTATTCCGTTTGGTATTTTCTTATCTCTTCCCCTCATGTATTTAAGGACTCCTTATGAAGCTGCTCACTGGTATGGCTGACAGTGAGGTATTCTCCAGTATAGAGTCCCCACTTCTTCCACAGGAATAGACCTCTTGGTTTTTCGCTTGGCACATAGCTGTCCAGAATAAAAAATACATTTCCCAATAATACCTGTAGCTAGATGTGGTCATGTGATGAAGTTCTGGCCAAAAACATATAAATAGAAATGTTCTTTGGAAATTCCCAGAAACTTCCCTTAAAAGCCTGGCCCTTTCCTTCTTCGTCACGTCTCCCATCCTGTTGCGCTGAACTCGGAGCTCCCCCACCAGACTGGACCATGGAATAAGGGGCCACGCGTCAGCTCCGGCAGAATGGCAGCGGCCACGCGTCAGCTCCGGCAGAATGGCAGCGGCCACGCGTCAGCTCCGGCACAATGGCAGCGGCCACGCGTCAGCTCCGGCACAATGGCAGCGGCCACGCGTCAGCTCCGGCACAATGGCAGTGGGGCCCGGGTCTGGGGGACTTCGTGGGCCACAGCCGCCATGCCTACCTCCAGATTTTATGGGACAGAAACTAAGCTTTTATCTTACTTTTTCCTCACAGCTAAGCCTAATCTTACTGCATACAAGGTAAACAGGAAAAAAAAATGACTTCCTGGCTCAAAAAAATGTCAGCGAACAAGCTGAAATACAAGCCATCACCAGAGCAGGACTTTGTGCCCCTTACTGAGCCCCACAGAGCATACTGGGGAAGAGCATGGACTCCAGGCCCAGTACTGCTTGGGTTCGAATCTAAACTCTATCACTTGCTGGGTATACAACATGATATGCGATTTACGCAGCCTGTGTCTCCATTTCCCCATCTATAAAATGGTGATAGGAACAGTACCTGCTTCTGGGGTTGTTAGGAGGATTAAATGAGGTAATATTTATAAAGCCCTTAGGACTCCTAGTACCTGGTACATAGAAAGCTGTTGCTCAAGACATCGACTACAGACATCCAGTCTCAGGATTTCAGAACAGAAGTCACTTCTGAAAATCCCGTAAGAGCTAATTTTAGGGGAGATGCCCAGAGAGTAGGTCAATAAATACTGAATAAATGAACTCTTCAAATGATAATCAGCACATCAATTTACCTGCAAAAATAGCTGTAAGTAGCCTCCCAGTTTTCTAACTTCTTGTCTTAATTCGTCTTCCAGCTTCTCTGGGCGGGTCCACGGCGAACCGTCGCTCAGCCAGTGTCTGACAAGCACCGCGAGCTGCTCGAACGCACAAGTGACCCGGACGGCAAGCGCCTGGGTCACCCGATCCACAGAGAGCACTGCAAGAGAAGGAAGCGTGTGGAAGAGCCAATCTCTAAGCAGGAGCCCGCCATGGCCACCATGCAGGCATGCAACAGTCAGAAAAGGCATGCCACACAGGAATGCACAGGAAACAACCGT
>JAVSCE010016086.1:0-61646 GCA_032199065.1 Smutsia gigantea
ACTTTTTGTTTTCTGTTTTTGAACTGTTTTCTTTTTTCTACTTGCCTGTTCCTAAAAACATGTTTTAGAGTCACATCTCTCTCTCTCTTTATGTATATATATATCAATTCAGTTCATTTAAATTAAAACAATCTCAAAACAATCCATCCATTTCTCCCATCTCCTACTCTCCACTTCTGGCAACCACCAGAACAGAATTCTAAATAAATAAAAACAGAATTAAATTTTGATTTACTTACAGTGTTTTTAATTTAATCTCTTTGTACAGATTTTAAAATCATTTTTCTTGATGCTACATTATACATAACTTCACAATGTAAAGGTATTATCATTTTACCAATTTGAGTGAAATGTAGAAACCTTACCCCCTTAATCATCTTAAATATTTCTTCTATATACATTGACAACCTCCTTAAACAATGTTTCCAATTTTCCTTCAATTGTCAAACAGTTTAGAAAACCCAAGAGGAAAAGAAAAATTTATTGTATTTATCCTATTTTTCTTCTTCCCATTGTTTTTCTCTTCTTGATATCAAGTGCCTCCTTCTACCATTTCTTTTCTTTTGTAAGACCTTCTTTCAGCCATTCTTTGTGGGAAGGTCTGCTGCTGACAAATGTTCTTAGTTTTCTTTCATCTCAGAATGTCTTCATTTGCCCTTCATTTCCGAGGACATTTTTCAATGGATATAAGATTTTGAGTTGTTTTTCTTTCAATATTTGGAAAATGCTGTGCTACTTCCTTCTGGCTTCCATGGTTTCTGAATCTAATTGTGTCATTCAAATTGTTTTTATTGTTTTACCCCTATGGGTGTGGTTTTTATTTGTCTTCAAAAGTTTGACTGTGATATGTCTTGGCATGAGCTTATCTGAGTTTATTTCTTTGGGGTTTGCTCAGTTTCTTGAGTCTGGTAGGTTAATGTTTTACGCAAAACATGGAAAATTTTTAGGCATAATTTCTTTGGATGCTTTCTGAATAACTTTTCAGTACCATACTCTTTCTCCTCCCCTTCTGGGACTCTGATGACAGATGTTAAGTCTTTTGTTATAGTCCTACAGGTCTCTGACCCTCTGTCCCTTTTTCTTTAACCTGTTTTTTTCTGTTCTTCATATTGGCAATTTCCATTGTTCTATCTTCAGGGTCAAAGATTCTTCTGTTCTCTTCACTATACTGTTGAGCTCATTCATCGAATTTTTAAACTTCAGTTGCATTTTTCAGTTCTAAAATTTCCATTTGGTTCTTCTTTGTATCTTTCATTTTTTGAGATTCTCTGTATTTTCATGTTTCAACTGTATTCTTAATTGCTTGTTGAAGCACTTTATAATTGCTCCTTTAAAGTCCTTGTAATTATAATATTTATGTAATCTCAGTAAAGGCACCTGTTGATTGTCTTTTCTCATTCAAGTTGATATTTTTCCAGGTTCTTGATATGATGAGTGATTTTCTATTGTATCTGGAACTATTTGGTATTTTAAGACTTCCACCCACTTTCTCAATGTTCCCAACCTCCAGTTCTGGCTAATTGTATCAAAAGCTGATGAATGAACCTATCACACAAGTTGTTTGCTACAGTCCCTGCCCATTTTGTCACTCAGTCAAATTAGGGATTAATTAATTTATTTAAAAACCACTTACTGTGGAAATTAAGCCCAGATTTTAAAAGTATGTGTACCGAAGCTAGCAAGATCATGTTACTAAGGATGCATGTAGCCTTGTGAGAAAAATGACTCAAATGAAATGAGGTTGTAAAAATTAAAGAATGAGTAGGTGAGTATAGTTGACCCTTGAACAACATGGGCTTCAATGCATAACCCACTCACATGGTGATTTTTTTCAAATAGTTTATTTTGGTATCATTAATCTACAATTACATGTGCAATATTATGGTGATTAAACTACCCCCTTCATCAGGTCCCCCCCCACCAACCCCAATACAGTCAGTGTCCATCAGCATAGTGAGATGCTATAGAGTCACTACTTGTCTTCTCTGAGTTGTACAGCCCTCCCCATGCCCCCCTAACATTACATCTGCTAATCGTAATGCCCCCTTTTCCCCCTTGTCCCTCCCTTCCCACCCATCCTCCCCAGTCCTTTTCCCTTTGGTAACTATTAGTCCGTTCTTGGGTTCTGTGAGTCTGCTGCTGTTTTGTTCCTTCAGTATTTTTTCTTTGTTCTTATACTCCACATATGAGTGAAATCATTTGATACTTGTCTTTTTCGGCTTGGCTTATTTCACTGAGCATAATACCCTCTAGCTCCATCCATGTTGTTGCAAATGGTAGGATTTGTTTTCTTCTTATGGCTGAATAATATTCCATTGTGTATATGTACCACATCTTCTTTATCCATTCATCTACTGATGGACACTTGGGCTGCTTCCATTTCTTGGCTATTGTAAATAGTGCTGCGATAAACATAGGGGTGCATCTGTCTTTTTCAAACTGGGCTGCTGCATTCTTAGGGTAAATTCCTAGGAGTGGAATTCTTGGGTCAAATACATGGGGATTTTTTTCAATAAATATTTTGAAAAAATTTTTTGGAGATTTGTGAGAATGTGAAAAAAACATTTTCTTTTTTCTAGCTTACTTTATTGTAAGAATACAGTATATAATATGTATAACATACAAAATATGTGTTATTTGACTTTATGTTATTGGTAAGGCTTCCAGTTAACAGTAGGCTATTAGTAGTTAAGTTTTTTGGGAATTGAAAGTTATATATGGAGTTTTGACTGCATGGGGGTGGTTGCCCCTAATCCCCATGTGTAAAAGTGTCAACTGTTCTTTAAAAGTTATGTTCAGAGTAAATGGCATGTGGTAAGGGATGACATTGGCATGACATTTGCTAAGAATCCACTTTGTGCCAGGTACATCACAGTGATAGTACATTCTGCTATGTGCTGTGGGTGTGTGTGTGTGAATGAATGTATATGTGTTTGGGGAGGAAGGAGTTGGCAGACACTCAGACATGCACAAAACCTGGCACATGGGAGTCAGCTGCTCCTGGCTTCTCCAAGGAAAAAAGTTTAACTGTCACAGGTCGTAAAAAAGTAGATTAAATCAGCTATGAAAACTGAAAGTAAATTAAAATACTCCTTGTTGATAATGCAAAAATGGCACATTTTTCATTAATCTAGAAAAATCAAACAAAGCTCTAGAAATGAGTCAGAATAGAGCACCCACTATCCAAACGGAGGGAAATAGTCATATTCTAACCAAGAGTGACTCAGGACAATGGATAATACCTCCCTCAAGACCCTAGAACCCTGGGATTTTTTTTTTTTTGGTCACTTTACGGCTTTGTTGCCTCCTTACATTTATTCTGCCTCTTTATAGGTGAGATCAGGAAGGTTGCTAATCAGAGGTAAAGGTGAGATTCTACTTGCAGAAATTTACCCTATGAAAATAATCAGGGATGTTTAAAAGCATTCATCCACAAGGACACATGCTCTTATGTTATTTGCAATAGGAAAGGATTTGTAAACAACCCAAATGCCCAACGATAGGGAATTGGTTAAGTAAATAATGATATACCTTCATGAGGGAATACTTTTCAGTACCATGCTGTCATTACATTCATAGTAGCAGAATATTTACTATCATGAAGAATTATTGCAGTGTTTCTGTGAGGAAATGGACTGAACATTGGTGTGTCAGTCATCCGAGGGCAGATAACCTGATCAGGAGCACGTGTGTGTTGACTGTGCTTTTTTTCTGGGAGAGGATGGCATTTTGCTGACTCTGGGTTTTACTTAAGAATCAGAGGGTCCCAATGTCTATCAACAGGCTCTTACATGGGACTATTAAGCACACAGATGGTGTAAGTCTTCTTGACTAGTTATGTGAGACCCAAGCATAAAAGGCCTGAGGTGTGAGCATCCTGTTACAAGCTCTAGGGGTATCTGTGCTGGTGTATGTGCACTGTTCTAGTCCTTTGCCTCAGCTGTATTTCTGTATGCTTTGCCAGACAAGTTGAAGACCTAATCTAACCTCCCAGGATATATGGACGTGGCCTTTCCCTGACAGTCTTGTGGCTACAAGGCAGCGTGATCATCACCGCACGGATATATACAGAGAAAAAAACCCTGGAAAGATATATACGCAAATGTTAACTGTAGATATTTTTGGATGGTGGAATTATGAGGATTCAATATTTTTTGAATTTTTCTCTATTTTCCAATTTTTCGCCTTTTATCAATAGAACAAATACTACCCCTTTCAAGTCAATTTGACTGTGAAGAAGACTCTATTAATATATATTGAAGTTAGCTTGCTAGAATGTTTTTTTAGCATTTCAGAAGGCTCAATATAGGTTCAACTTGATATGTACTTACATTTATCTATTTTTTTGTATTTTGGGGGCAATTTTTGGCAGGTTTTGCATCATGGTGGTTTCAGCTTCAAAGATAAATGGGACAGGGTTTTGTCTTTTCATAGTGTTTTAGAAAAGTTTAAATATTATGATAATTATCTGTTCCTTGAAACTTCATAATTTACCACCAGTAAATCATCTAGTCCGATAGCCCTTTAGAATGGCAATTCCTTGGTATCTTACGATTTATTCCTTGCTTATCTCTTCTTTTGCCTATTGTGTTAACTTATATTTCATATTTTTTCCAATTTTATTTAATGTATATCTTTATTTCTCAAAATTTATGTAATACTGTCTTGAAATAGAAAACACTGTATTTAGATAATACTTATCCTAACCTTTTCTTTCTCTTCCTTTTTTCTTCATTACAGTTGCTAAGTTTGTGTGTTTTACTTTCTTTGAAAAGAAACAGCTCTTGATATATGT
This sequence comes from Smutsia gigantea, assembly GCA_032199065.1. Classification (NCBI taxonomy): domain Eukaryota; kingdom Metazoa; phylum Chordata; class Mammalia; order Pholidota; family Manidae; genus Smutsia; species Smutsia gigantea. The sequence continues at coordinate 4,796 of JAVSCE010016086.1, forward strand.
AATAATTCTAGTATTTTCTGCCTTTGCTTCCTATATTTTTTAGATTTATTTTATAATACTTTTAAAACCTTTTCAGCTAAAGGTTTATTTCAGCTTTTTTAATGCTTTCTTAATAAAAGAAACATTTGGGACTATTATTTTCCTCCAGGTATACCTATGGCTTCACATTATCAGCCTCGTGTGTTTTTATTTTCTTTACTTTCTAAGTAGATTGTTGTTCAAGTAGCTATTTAGAGGACTCCTTGTGATATAATGATTTATAAGAAATACATATTTTATCATTCAGATGACCAAAATATTTCTTAGATATATTTGATCTTCACCCACAGTTCCTGAAAACACTTCAGAACTATAAAGGTAAAATGGGTGTCTTGTTACATTAATGGAGAGACTTGGGCTGCACAAAGGGTAGGGGCTGGTTACCAGGGAGAGTAACCATGCGACTGGAGGGTGGGAACTCTCAGCCCCCAAGGGGACAGAGGGCAGAAGGACTGAAGGTTGAATCAGGTAATTGCTGATGACTATGCAATGAAGCCCTCACAAAAACCTATGAGAAGAGAATTCTGTCTCTTGGGTCCTGCTTTTCTGCTGCAGAGAACTTCCACGCTTGGTGAATCAGAACAATTCCACGTGCCACCAAGCCAGGCCCCAAGCTCCATGAGGGTAGAAGCTCCTTCATTTGGGAGCTTGCCCTAGGCATCTCTTCACCTGGCTGTTAGCTTGTATCCTTTACAGTATCCTTTATTAAACTGGTAAATGTGAAGTATTTCCCTGAGTTCTGTGAGCTGCTCTAGCAAATTAATAGAACCTTAAGTGGAGGTTGCTGGAATCTCCAGTCTGTAGCCAGTAGGTCTGAAGCACAGGCTTGTGCCTGGCATCTGGAGTTGGGGTGGGTGGAAGGCAGTCTTGTGGGATGGAGCCCTTAACCTGGGGAATCTGATGCTATCTTCTGGCAGATAGTGTCAAATGAGTTGAACTCTCCAACATCCTGCTGGTGTGCAACTTGCTTGGTGTCATGCATGGGAAAACACACTCCCACACACGGACTACTTTTCAATATAAGATGACAATTAAGAAGGATAATATTACATTTAGGCCCAAAAATAAACATGGGGGATGCAGCTTGCATTTGTGAAAACTTCAAATTGGATGGTGGCTTTAGCCTGAAGGGGGAATCTTAGGGCTCAGGTAGGGCAACCTGGTAAAGGTGAGAAGGGAGGGGCAGGCAGCAGTACTCATTTGCTGTGGACTAGGAAGGGATGGGAATAGAGAATGGCCAGAGGAAGGGACTAAGACCATAAAGAAGACTTAAACAGCACTGTGCATATCCCAAAGGTCTCCTAAGCCTTCTGCTGGCCTTAGGGAAGGATAAAAGTCAACAGAACCTGCCACATTTAGCAGGAGAGAAATTCAGTAATATAGAAGGTCAATAAACTTGGACATAAATTATGCCTCATATTTCACTACTGATGCTGTAGTAGCACAAGGAATTCTTTCTGTCACAAACCAGAGAACCCAGAGACCCTCCTGAACGGCCGCCCGCACCATGCATACAGTCTTATAGGGAATGAGGAGCTTGCCCAAGTTCCAGTCTTATGGAAAGCTTTGGGACACGAGGTCTGATCGGAAATTTCAGACACCAGAGAGCACAGATGTCATCTCATGGGATTCCTGAACCTTGTCATTTCCTGAATTTCCGTCTTTTAGATTCCACATGTCATAGGTAACAATAAGCATTTAACTCTTAAGCAGCTGTCGGATGCTCAGCTCCCCTCGCCTAGGTGGCTGCTACAGTTTGGGGAATCTGCTGGAACCGCACCAAAACATTCTTGAATTTAGGAATCCTGAGTTCACAGCCTTCCTACCTGACTAATGACATTTGCTAAGGAAAAGAAATTCTTTTATTCTGGGGTCAGTTGTGCTTTTGGGTTTATCAGGTTTTCTTTTTAGGATGGGTGATGAAGGTTCTCTTCTAGGTAGAACAAGACGAATAAAGCTATGGGCTTGGAGCTCTGGGCCATATTTGGTACAGAGCTATACTTTCAGTTGGATAAAGACCCACATGTGGCCCAACCAAGGAAAAAGGAATTTCACAAATAGAGGAAAGAAAGAATAATGCTCTTCTCAGAAGTGCCTGTGCTGATGTGGCTGGCCCGCCTCTGCACCGCACAGCCGAGCAAGACCAGCCTGCAGGGGCGTTTCCACCCTGTCCGTGGGCACTGTGCCAGGTGGCAGCTGCCTTACGGTGGTACAAACTTGCTTCCTTTAGTCAGGTGGGTGGTACCACCAGGGACACTGAGTTCAGCTACCCTTGTTGGTACTGAGAACACCTCAAGGGAGGGAATTCAATATCCTTCTCTTGACAAATTGGCAACCACTTTGGAGGATCTGGTCCCAGCTACCAGAAAGCTGGAAAGACTCAGCAGCTCAACTACTCCCCTGGTAGAAAAGGCTGCAACAGGGAATGGAAAGGTGGCATGGAAGGGTGTTGGTCTCCGTGGGGCTAGCTGGCTGTTAGGTGGGGAGGGTGCTGCCAGCTGTGGGTGTTCATGCTCCAGCTGCCAAGACTGAGCCAGCCACCCAGACAACCCACCTCAGCGGTGCTTCATTTGACCTGACCACCAATGCAGCTCTTTTAACTTGCTCAGTGTGTTTTTCCCTGATCCTGCAGCTACTGGATATGGGCGGGGAACTTCCCCACACAATTGCTCTTAGGCCACCTGGTCTACCACGGAACGGACCGCTGAGAGATTCTGGGCTTTTGTAATTCAATGCTTCTTTCTCACCCTGTCCCCAGGGACCACTTCTTGAGATGAAATCATGTTGTGGGGACATGAAAGACCTACAGCAGCCTATTGAGTTCCATGCTTCAGTATGAGAGTCCTGAAAGAATGAGGTTCTACTGTGGAGAGCACCTCTTATACATTCAAGCAATTTGAGTATTTTACGGCATTAGCCCATTAGAGATCCTGTCACCCATGTACTTACTTACACAGTTCTTAAATTGACTTATGTAGATTTTCAGTTCAAGGAGGCCTTTACACAGTGCACTCAACACTGCTGCCCTTGTGGGAACCCTACAATCCATGAGCAATAAAAATTTACCTGAGCTCCTTGACTACTTAAAAAAAAACCCACTTCATTGAGCTATAATTTACATAACACACAATTCACCCATTTAGAGTGTATAATTCAACGTGTCTTAGTACATCCACAGGAATGTGCAACCATCATCACACTCTAACTTTAGAATACTTTTGTCCCCTTTGAAGAAATCTTGTGCCCATCCACAGTCAATTACCATTTCCTCCACTCTAAGCCCCCTTGTTCCAGCCCGAAGCAACCATGAGTCTATTTTCTATTGCTATAAATTTGCCTATTCTAGGCATTTCATAAAAATGGAAGCATACAGTATGTGGTCTTCTGTGACCTCTTTCTCTTAGCATAGTGTTTTTAAGGGTCATGCATGTTATAGCATGTATTAGTACAATATTGTGGTTCAACGACATTCCATTATACAGGTATACTGCCTTTTATTTATCCATTCATCAGTTGATAAACAATGGGATTGTTTCCACTTTGGGGTTATTATGAATAAAGCTATGAACATTCATGTACAAGTTCTGTGTGGACAGACATTTTCATTTATCTTGGGTATATACCTAGGAGTGGAATTGCTGGGTCCCAGGGTAACTCTATGTTTAATCTTCTGAGGAACTGCCAGACTGTTTTCCCAAGCAGTTGCGTCATTTTGCATTCCCTTCAGGAGTGTGTGAGGGGTCCAGTTTCTCCACATGCCTGTCAACACTTTTTATTGTCCGTCTCTTCAATTCTATCCATAGTGGAGGTTGTGAAGTGGGAACTTGTTGTGGCTCTGATTTTTATTTTCCTAATGACTAATGATGTTGAAGATCTTTTCATGTGCTTACTGGCCACATGTATTTCTTCTTTGGAGAATGTCTGCATAAATCCTTTGTCTTTCAAAAATTTTTTATTACTGAGTTGTAATAGTACTTTATAGATTCTAGATAAAAGTCCTTTATCTGATACACAATTTGCAAGTACTTTCTCCCTGTCTGAGGGTTGTCTTTTCTTTTCTTGATGACATTGCTTGCAGCAAAAACATCTTTAACTTTGATGTAGTCCACTTCATCTATTTTTCTTTTGTCATTTGTCCTGACTTGACTACTTTTAATAGTAATAGATACTTGTATTTATATGGTTCTTTAAAAATTTTCAAAGCATTGGTTCTTTAAAAAATTTCAAAGCATTTCTTTTCAAGTCCCTCCTCTGAGCTTCATTATAACCTATAATATAGGCAAGTTGGGTATTATCATGTCCACTTTACAGAGGGCAAAACAGACAGGTTAAATTGCCTACTCAAGATTGCACTCCTAGTTAGTGTAGAAGAGAGGCTGGAACCCAGGTCCTGAGTTCCTAATGTTAACCTGTGCTTTCTGAGGAGCCACTTCCCAGGAAGTGGGGTAAATTATTAGCCTTTCAGACCCTTCAGTACATTTAGATAATTTTGCCACACGAAGCAGGATGTGTGTAGGCTTTAGAATCAGACCCAGATGGACATTTTACTTCTGCTGTTAGCTGTGTGACTATGGGCAAGTTACACAATGTCTCTGAGCCTCAGTTGCCTCTTTAGTATTAAGGGGGTAATAACAGTGCAAACTATTATTGGGTTGCTAGGTGGAGTGAATGAAAACAGACATGTAATTAGCACAATGCCCAGCATATAGCCAGTGCTCAATAAATACAGATTAACATTATTCTTTAATTTTTGGTAACTGCAAAATTTCTTCCAACATGGTAGCCCAAACAAGTAGGAATTCCTCCAGTCTACCTGTATTCTTAACTCGCGTTACGCATCTGGTCATTTCATAGGATTATAAAATGTTTGATTAGGAAGGAACGTGGAGGTCTGACTCCCCAGAGAAGTGTGTCCAAGAGCACACAGCAAATGAGCGTTCCAACACTACTTCTCAGACAGCTCCTCTGTTATTTCCATAAACCTGGCTGTTTTAGTGCCAACGTTCCAGGTGGCTACGATCTTGAACAAGGTCAAAGGAAGGCTGGGGGGACCCGGAGAGATGGCGGCACCATGATCTTAGTCAGGAAGCATGCTTGGTTCCTGAAAACCCTCCTCCTAAACCCAGCCTTTATCTGAACAAACCAATTTCTATTTCTCTCTTGTGTTTAAAGCAAATAAAGTGAGCTTCTGAATGTCAGCTGCGTGTGGTGTTTAATTTGCATCTCACCAAGGAATGCAAGACTTGGGGATGATGAGCAAAAGGGATTTTTATGGGAACCAAATTATAGCATCTGAGACACAGACTTGTGGCTGTCCCAGCTCAAGCTGTGACCTTGTTAGCTGTCATTAGCCAAGCTGGGGTTCCCTGGATGAGGCCTCTCAGGGCAAATGTGTAAAATATTATTCAGGTGTTTCTGTGAAAAGGCCTAAAGGCCTTTCCAAAGGCTATGTAATAGAGCATAGCTGACAGACTGTGTCTGGTGACGGGGAATAGGGACCATGACTAAAATCAGCAAAACCACAGAAGGACATGCATGTCTTCCAACAAGGACACCCAAGGAGGGGTGTTCCCAGGACTGGCTAATTCAGAAGCTCTGTGGCCTTGTCAAGGACCTGTCTTTTCTCACTGCCATCCTTGGCCTGTCTTCGGGCTGACCCTCCTGATTGCTCTAAGGCAGCTGCTACAGTCATCACACACAGAAGACAGAGTCTGGAGAAAGGGAAAGTCCTCTCTGGAGTCCTTCATTAAGTAGACCCCCTCAGGCCTCACTGGCTTGAAATGCACCACATGCCCAAGACTAAATCCATTTCACAGCCCTGGTAATAAGACCCCTCAGACTGGCTTAGACCACCAATCAGTAGTCATGTCTTAGGACTGGAGACCGACCAAGCTCCCTTGAAGGACCTGTCACACGGTGTAGGGTGATCTGAACAGGGGCTCTCTTTGCAAGGAAGTGGAGGGTGGCTGTTGGCCAGGCAATGAATGGCATCTTCATACAGAAAGCCTGCTCCATCAGTGAGATACTGGGCGTATGCAACAGCCCACCTGAGCAGGTGCCTGCTACATCACCAACAAGGCTAGCTTGATAGGTCACCCCAGCTAGGACTCCAGGAGAGAGCCGTGCAGCCTTGAACCCTGCACACCTGGGCTCTAGCCACAGCTGTGCTAAAAACTTCTCTGTGGCCCTCCACCTCCTCATCTATTCAGAGATGGGCTTGCACTAGATGATGTCTAAGGTCCTTCTTCCTTCAAACATCCTTTTAAATCTAAAGTTAATGAAAAGAAAGCTGGTGAACTTTTAGTTAGTTATCCCTAGATAAATATAACATCAGAATAATGTCTAATATCAGAATTTCTAACTAGAAGCTACATTAATTGCTATGTTCATTATTTTCCTTTCCCCATTCAGGATGATGAGCAGTGAGAATGCCAAGGAAAACCAGGGGGCACGGAGCCAGAGGTCACGGGCGATTCGCTATTGGTAGTCAGTCCTCAGTTGACTGTCACACGCTGTCTTGTGTTTTCTTCCTGAATGCGCGTGTAGGATTCCTGTGGGCAGTGGAGCAGATGCCTAGCCTGGCTACCCTGAGGAGCGTAGGCAGTCACAGACTTTCCCTTGATGACAATGCACTGGGCCCCTGACGGGACAGGCGCTGTTCTGGGGGCTGAAGATGTCTCATCTTGTTGTGTGTAAAGTGACCTCAAGGATGAGCGAAAGGCATATCTGCCTGAAGCCAGTCACGGCCAGAGCTCTTTGCTTTGCTTTATATGCACAACCTGCCTGGAACTGTTTTGTGAGGGGCAGGGGCAAGAAACACCATGCGAATCCATGGCTTCAAAGGTGGAGAGCCTACAGTAATGTTTGAAAGAAGACAGTGTGTCTCAAGTGCTAAATTCTGTGATAAAATTCTTTGTCTTAAGAGTTTTGAAACTGGGGGAGTAACGAGGGCTAGAATTTTCGAGTCCTTGGAGGAAGTGGTTTCTGAGCAGAGCCATCAGCGTGAGGCAGGATTTAGCCAGGAGGAGAGAGAAGGGGCAAGCTCCGGCAAAGGGCTGGAATATGGGGTGGGAAGCCAGAGGGTGCCCAGGAGGCAGAGGATCGTGGAGCGCAGGCAGGAAGGGGGGGTCAAAGCAGGCTCAGACCAGGGGTGGGGCACCCTTCCTTTGGCTTTATGGAGTCCAGCACCTAGTCGCCCTTCTATGCAGATATACGGTGAGACGAAAAGAGTTGGAGAAGTAGATTGAGTTGGGCTGATTTCCTGAACTGTGGGAAGCGGAAATGCTATAAGAAATATAAGTGATTTAAAATAATGAGATGATTCTGAGTGGGACCCTCTTGGCAAAAAGGCTGGATCAGGGGTCTCCGCCCCACGGCGAGAGTGGAGGGCAATGCGTCAGGGAGCTGGGTTCTCCTGCCGCCATGGACCCTCTGAGCTGGGTCTGCGGAAGCTGTGCCCCAGAACTGTGGGGAGACTCGCGACTGAAGGCCACACCCGCAGGCGGGAGCTGAGAGCAAGCTGAGCCCATGAGAGGGAACCTGCCCTGGCGACACTGTCGTTGGGAAAAGAATGGCAGAGCCAGGCCTCTGTTGCTTTAAGGTTTGCTAAAAAGAAAGGTCGTTTTAGGGGCAGGCTGAGCAAAGGGGAAGGAAGAGATGGCGTGGTAAGGAAAAGAGGGGAACAACGAAAGAAACAAGGATGGGATCGATGTGATTTTATTTGCTTGGTTATTCCTGAGTAGGGTGCCACTAAGTCTGAGTTCTGCGGCTCCCCAGCTCCGCCATCACAGAGGATGTGAGCCATCCTGCTCCCACAAGTGAGCTCCCTCTAAAAGGACAGGCACCACCAAGCACAGTACTACAGGCCAGCAACAGTCTCAGCCTTGGCCCGGCCTGGTTGGATGGCGTGCTCCCGGCAGGGTCTGAACAGTCCCGTGCATCAGTGGCTGGGGACAAGCCGGGCCTGCAGGGCTGCAGCCGGTCCTGTGACTGAATGCACATCACAGGGTCAGGGAATGCAGTCAGGCTCTAGCTGGGCTCAGGGCAAAGGCTGGAGGTCTGCAAAATGTGCTAGAGTCAGTCCCTGTCTGCAGGGGGCTCTGGCTGAAGCTCGTCAACTTGATCAAAATCCCTCAGTTGCAAAGGCACTCTCACTTTTTTCCAATGAAGACAAAATGAGGTAGTGGGCTCACAGGGGAGTTCTGGTGGAGGAAGAAGAGAGAACAGGAGGAGGGTATGTACTCAGATGTCAAAGCTCCCCTAGCACAGTGTGTGTCCCAGAAATTCCAAGGAGAAAATGCATTTGGAACCCTGGAGTGTCACATGAGGGAGAACACCCCATTAGGATCTTAAAACCTTTTAAGACAGGCCTTTCCTGATGCTAAATAAGGGCAGTGCCCCAGCTTCCCTTGGCCCTGTAGCCAGGACCTGCCACATAATTTGTAGGGCTCATTGCAAAATGAGTGTGTGAGCCCCTCATACTCTAAAGTATCATTACAAGTCCTACGATATAAAGCTGCTTCCTTTCTTCTGTGGTCTCTCAATTGTTCATGAGATTTTTTAAGTTGTTATTTCATGTCATGCTCTCTGGGCACCTGGATACTTGTGGGGCAAGTACAACCTTGCAAATGCCTGGGGGGACTCGTCACAGGAGTGGTGAGGGCAAGCCAAGCACCTGCTCTTCCCAAGGCCTGTCACCCAGCCTACACGGATGACCCCAAGGGTACTGTGACCTTTGCACGGGACACACTGGGCACCTGGATCAGGGTAGGGGAGAGGCTTGTCCTGGAAGAGTTGCCCATTAAGTGGGCCCTGCTGCTGCCAGCTTGGGGCAGAAAGGGCACCGCGGTGCCCTGGGCTTGCTGCCCTACCTGGCCCCTTAGTGCGTCCACGTCCCCTGCTGGCGCAGGGAGGCAGCTGTTGCTGCACAGGGTGGAGAGGGGAATTCTGGATGGGACCAGGGCACCCAGCAGGGGAGCAGGGGGCTGAGAACCCATACCTGGGAGGCAGGATGGCTCACGTGCCAAGGCACTAAGCCATCCCACATGCCCCACTGTCCCACTGGACTCCATTTAAAAAACACAGGTTCAAACATCAAACTGTTAAAGATTTCAAGAGGGCAACTGCAGAGCATCAAGGCGAGCACGAGGCCCTAGGAGACTGCACAGGTCACAGGCTCGGGAAGCTGGTCCCTCTGGGAGTCCCAGGCTCCTTCTCCCTTTGTCCTCCTCTGAAAGAAAATGCCCAGCTCACAGCTGTCTCCTGGCTCCTGGGATCCCAGTGTCCTGAGGGGGCCCAGTTCCTGCCTGTACCTGCCCAGCTACCTATCAGCTTGCATTCCCCAGGTTGCTCACTAACTTCAAGGTGGGAGAGAATTTCTCAGACTATCTCCAGGTAACCAAGGTGGTGACAGTTTTGGAAGCTCCAAGGGGGCTCTGTAGAGACAGGATTTTAAATAAGTTGGAGTCCCATGTAATTAAAATAATTTTGAGTTAAAATTGCCACTTCAGTAATTGCTTTTATTATATTAGAGTATTGACTGCCCTTGCCATTGTGTAACTTACCTCATTAACTACATTTGGAAAAAAGTTAGGCAATGAATAATTAATATGATGTGATAACCAAGGGAGTCACAGTGCTTAAGAAACAGCTTGAAACAAAGTGTCAGCCACACGTTGTCCTATTGAGAGACTTGCAGTATGACAGCTACAGGATAGGAGGTGATGCACTCAGCTCATCACCTCTTCGGTTCTTAGAGGTAAAGAGCAAAATCTTTTTGGCCTCATCACAGACCTGGGAACAGGTCAGGAATTCTCAGTGGCAGCAAGAAAAAGCTTCCACTTTATGAAAACAGACAGTCCTTGGCACAAATAACTCAGCAAGAACCAAATGAGAAATGCCACCAAGAGGTCAGCACGGTGCTGGGGCAGCAACCCATGCCTCATGGAAAGTGGAAATCTGATGTTTTCCATCATGACACATAAGGTAGGGGATGAAGAGCAGGGTTCAGCTCACTGCCTCTGACCACAAATGGCACCACCCCCACCTGGATTTCCAAACAGGTCCAGCAATTGCAGCAAGTATGACATGCAGACACACACACAAAGATACACACTCGCGTGGAAAATCAAGAGCAACTATTGTGCACGCCTGCAACTGGAAGTGAGAGGCTTATTCTACCTAAAGAGAAAACTAGTGTTCAAGGAAATGCTCTTAAAGACTGAGATGGAATTTTGATGTAAGCAGCATCCACAGTTTGTATGCAGATGCCCTCCAAGATCTGACATTTCCTTATATAATTTCCAACAAAGATCAAATATTTTTATAGAACTTTTCTTATTAATGGTCTTTCACTAAATATATGCCAGATAAAACACAGGGCAATTTGAGTTTCACATAACAATGAAATTTGAGTTTCACATAAACAATGAACAATATGCAATATTAGGGATGTATTTTTACTAATTATTTCCTGTTGTATTTTTTTCACTAAAATTTCTTTTATTAAGGTATTATTGATATACACTCTTATGGAAGGTTTCCCATGAAAAACAATGTTGTTACTACATTCACCCATATTATCGAGTCCCCAACCATACCCCATTGCAGTGACTGTCAGTGTAGTAAGATGCCACAGTCACTACTTGCCTTCCCTGTGCTACAAGTTTTCCCAAAGATCCCCCCTACACCATGTGTACCAATCATAATACTCCTCAGTCTACCCACCCACCCTCTCCCACCCCTCCCCTTTGGTAACTACTAGTCCCTTCTTGGAGTTTCTGAGTCTGCTGCTGTTTTGTTACTTCAGTTTTTTTCTTTGTTCTTATACTCCACATATGAGTGAAATCATTTTGTACTTGTCTTTCTCCGCCTGGCTTATTTCACTGAGCATAATACCCTCTAGCTCCATCCACGTTGTTGCAAATGGTAGGATTTGGTTTCTTCTAATGGCTGAGTAATATTCCATTGTGTATACGTACCACATCTTCTTTATCCATTCATCTACTGATGGACACTTAGGTTGCTTCCATTTCTTGGCTATTGTAAATAGTGCTGCAATAAACATAGGGGTGCATATGTCTTTTTGAAACTGGGATCCTGCATTCTTAGGGTAAATTCCTAGGAGTGGAATTCCTGGGTCAAATGGTATTTCTCTTTTTAGGTTTTTGAGGAACTTCCATACTGCTTTCCACAATGGTTGAACTAATTTGCATTCCCACCAGCAGTGTAGGAGGGTTCCCCTTTCTCCGCATCCATGCCAGCATTTGTTGTTCCTAGTCTTTTCCATGTTGGCCATCCTAACTGGTGTGAGGTGATATCTAATAGTGGTTTTAATTTGCATTTCCCTGATAATTAGCAATGTGGAGCATCTTTTTATGTGCCTGTTGGTCATCTGAATTTCTTCTTTGGAGAAGTGTCTGTTCATATCCTCTGCCCATTTTTTAATAGGGTTATTTGCTTTTTGGATGTTGAGGCATGTGAGTTCTTTATATATTTTGGATGTTAACCCCCTTGTCATTCACAAATATATTCTCCCATATTGTAGAATGCCTTTTGGTTCTGCTGATGGTGTCCTTTGCTGTTCAGAGGCTTTTTAGCTTAAGGTAGTCCCATTTGTTCATTTTTGCTTTTGTTTCCCTTGCCTGTGGAGATGCATTCAGGAAAAAATTGCTCATGTTTATATTCAAGAGATTTTTTACTATGTTTTCTTCTAAGAGTTTTATGGTTTCATGACTTACATTCAGGTCTTTGATCCATTTTGAGTTTACTTTCGTGTATGGGGTTAGACAGTAATCCAGCTTCATTCTCTTGCATGTAGCTGTCCAGTTTTGCCAACACCAATTGCTGAAGAGGCTGTTATTTCCCCATTGTATATCCATGGCTTCTTTATCATAGATTAATTGACCATATATGCTTGGGTTTTTATCTGGGCTCTCTAGCCTGTTCCATTGGTCTATGGGTCTTTTACTGTGCCAGTACCAAATTGTCTTGATTCCTGTGGCTTTGTAGGTAGAGCTTGAAATTGGTGACTGTAATCCCCCCAGCTTTATTCTCCCTTCTCAGGATTGCTTTGGCTATTTGGCATCTTTTGTGGTTCCATATGAATTTTAGAAGTATTTGCTCTAGTTCGTTGAAGAATGGTGTGGTATTTTGATAGGGATTGCATTGAATCTGTAGAATGCTTTAGGCAGGATGGCCATTTTGACAATATTAATTCTTCCTATCCACGAGCATGGGATGTATTTCCATTTATTGGTATCTTCAATTTCTCTCATGAGTGTCTTGTAGTTTTCAGGGTATAGGTCTTTCACCTCCTTGGTTAGGTTTATTCCTAGGTATTTTATTCTTTCTGATGCAATTGTGAATGGAATTGTTTTCCTGATTTCTCTTTATGCTAGTTCATCATTAGTGTATAGGAACGCAACAGATTTCTGTGTATTAATTTTGTATCCCGCAATGTTGCTGAATTCAGATATTACATCTAGTAGTTTTGGAGTGGAGTCTTTAGGGTTTTTTATGTACAATATCATGTCATCTGCAAATAGTGACAATTTGACTTCTTCTTTACTGATCTGGATGCCTTGTATGTCTTTGTTTTGTCTGATTGCCATGGCTAGGACCTCCAGTACTATGTTGAATAACAGTGGAGAGAGTGGGCATCCCTGTCTTGTTCCCGATCTTAGGTGAAAAGCTTCCAGCTTCTCGCTGTGAAGTATGGTGTTGGCTGTGGGTTTGTCATATATGGCCTTTATGATATTGAGGTGCTTGCTCTCTATACCCATTTTGTTGAGAGTTTTTATCATGAATGGATGTTGAATTATGTCAAATGCTTTTTCAGCATCTATGGAGATGATCATGTGATTTTTGTCTTCTTTTTATTGATGTGTTGGATGATGTTGATGGATTTCCTAATATTATACCATCCTTGCATCCCTGGAATAAATCCCACTTGATCATGATGGATGATTTTTTTGAGGTATTTTTGAATTCAATTTGCTAATATTTTGCTGAGGATTTTTGCATCTATGTTCATCAGTGATATTGGTCTGTAGTTTTCTTTTTTTGTGGTGTTTTTGACTGGTTTTGGTATTAGAGTGATGCTGGCTTCATAGAATGAGTTTTGAAGTATTCCCTCCTCTTCTACTTTTTGGAAAACTTTAAGGAGGATGGGTAGCAGGTCTTCACTAAATGTTTGATAAAATTCAGTGGTGAAGCCATCTGGTCCAGGCGTTTTGTTCTTAGGTAGTTTTTGATTACCCATTCAATTTCATTGCTGGTAATTGGTCTGTTCAGATTTTCGGTTTCTTCCTGGGTCAGCCTTGGAAGGTTGTATTTTCCTAGAATGTTGTCCATTTCTTCTATGTTATCCAGTTTGTTACCATATAATTTTTCATAGTATTCTCTCATAATTCTTTGTATTTCTGTGGTGTCCATAGTGATTTTTCCTTTCTCATTTCTGATTCTGTTTATGTTTGTAGACTTGTCTTTTTTTCTTGATAAGTCTGGGTAGGGATTTATCTATTTTGTTTATTTTCCCAAAGAACCAGCTCCTGGTTTCATTGATTCTTTCTATTTTATTCTTCTCGATTTTATTTATTTATGCTCTAATCTTTATTATTTCCCAACTTTTACTGACTTTGGGCCTCATTAGTTCTTCTTTGTCTAGTTTTATTAATTGTGAGTTTCAACTGTTCATATGGGATTGTTTTTCTTTCCTGAGGTAGGTCTGTATTGCAATATACTTCCCTCTTAACATGGCCTTTGCTGCGTCCCACAGAGTCTGTGGTGTTGAATTATTGTTGTCATTTGTCTCCACATATTGCTTGATCTCTGTTTTTATTTGGTCACTTACCCATTGATTATTTAGGTGTATGTTGTTAAGCCTATATGAGTTTGTGGGATTATTCATTTTCTTTGTGTAGTTTATTTCTAGTTTCATACCTTTGTAGTCTGAGAAGCTGGCTGGTACAATTTCAATCTTTCTGAATTTACTGAGGCTGTTTTTGTAGCCTAGCATGTGATCTATTCTTGAAAATGTTCCATGTGCACTTGAGAAGAATGTGTATCCTGCTGCTTTTGGGTGGTGAGTTCTGTAGATGTGTTAGGTCCATCTGTTTTAATGTGTTGTTCAGTGCCTCTGTGTCCTTACTTATTTTCTGTCTGGTTGACCTGTCCTTTGGATTGAGTGGTGTGTTGAAGTCTCCTAAAATGAATGCAATACATTGTTTCCCCCTTCGATTCTGTTAGCATTTGTTTCACTATGTAGGTGATCCTGTGTTGGGTGCACAGATATATATAATGGTTATATCCTCTTGTTGGACTGACTCCTTTATCATTATGTAATGTTCTTTGTCTCTTGTGACTTTCTTTGTTTTGAAGTCTATTTTGTCTGATAGAAGTACTGCAACTCCTGCTTTTTTCTCCCTATTAGTTGCATGAAATATCTTTTTCCAACCCTTGATTTTCAGTCTGTGTATGTCTTTGGGTTTGAAGTGAGTCTCTTGTAGGCAGCATATAGACGGGGTTTGTTTTTTATTCATTCAGTGACTCTATGTCTTTTTATTGGTACATTCAGTCCATGTACATTTAGGGTGATTATTGATAGGTATGTACTTATTGCCATTACAGGCGTTAGATTTGTGGTTACCAAAGTTTAAATGTAACTTCCTTACTATCTAACAGTCTAACTTAACTCACTTATTATGCTATTATAAACAGTCTGATGATTCTTTTTTCTCTCCCTTCTTTTTCTTCCTCCTCTACTCTTTATGTGTTAGGTGTCATATTCTGTCCTCCTTGTCTATCCCTTGACTGACTTTGGGATAGTTGATTTAATTTTGCATTTGCTGAGTAATTAATTTTTCTACTTTCTTTACTGTGGTATTATTTCCTCTGGTGACAGCTATTTAGCCTTAGGAACACTTCCATCTATAGCAGTCCCTCCAAAGTGCACTGTAGAGACAGTTTGTGGGAGGTAAATTCTCTCAGCTTTTGCTTATCCTGAAATTGTTTAATCTCTCCTTCTAATTTAAATGATAATCTTGCTGGATAGAGTTTTCTTGGTTGGAAGCCCTTCTGCTTCATTGTATTAAATATATCATGCCACTCCCTTCTGGCCTGTAAGGTTTCTGTTGAGAAGTGTGATGATAGCCTGATGGGTATTCCTTTGTCTGTGATATTTTTTCTCTCTCTGGCTGCTTTTAATAGTCTGTTCTTATCCTTAATCTTTGCCATTTTAATTCTTTCATGTCTTGGTGTTGTCTTCCTTGGGTCCCTTGTGTTGGGAGATATGTGCACCTCCATGGCCTGAGAGACTATCTCCTTCCGTAGATTGGGGAAGTTTTCAGCAATTACCTCCTGAAAGACACTTTCTATCCCTTTTTCTCTCTCTTCTTCTGGTACTCATATAATGAGAATATTGTTCTGTCTGGATTAGTTGCACAGTTTTCTCAATATTCTTTCATTCCTAGAGATCCTTTATTCTCTGTTTCCCTCCCTTCTTTGTATTTCTCTTCTCTAATTTCTATTCCATTTACCATCTCCTCCACTATATCTAATCTGCCTTTAAATCCCTCCATTGTATGTTTCATTTCTGAAATTGTATTATGTATTGAATCTTTACCCAAAATTCTTCCCTGAGTTCTTGAATATTTTTCTGTACCTCCATGGGCATATGATTTTTATTTTGAAATCTCTTTCAGGAAGATTGATGAGTTCAGTTTCACCTGACCTTTTTTTTTGGTGTTTGTGGGATTTTGGTTCAAACCAGGTTCCTTTGGTGTTTTATATTTATATGTGGTGCCCTATAGTGCCCAGAAGCTCTACTCTCTGGAGCTGCTCAGCCCCTAGGGGGATGTCAAGGGTAGCAGGGGAGTGGCGCTGGTGCCTGGGGGGAAGAAAGAGCTGTTTCCTGCTCCCCGGGTGCTATGTCTGTCTCCACTGCCAGAACCAGCGGGCTGAGCATACAGGTGTAAGCCTCTATGCTTTGTGTTTGTAGCTGACGTAGGTGGGGCTTCCTTCTGGCTGGCCTGATGCCAGGGCAGGGACTGCCAATTTGTGAGCCGGTGCGTGCTAGCCAGGAGGAAGGTGCAGCAGGCTGTGTATCATGGTGGGGAGCCTTGAAGCTGCATATCCTGCCACGGCGATGGAGTGCCTTAAGCTCCTGAAAGTCCCCAACCTGCTGGGCAGAGTGCGCCTGGACAATTTTGTCCACCTGTTCTTTCTCCTGAGCAGTAAGCTCTGTGCAATCCTTGCCCCTTAGCAACCCCCTCGCTGTTAGGAAATCTTTCAGACTGCCTGCCTTTCTTTTGTTCTAGAGCAGCCAGATGTGGATCCCTGATTTCCACAAGTGGCTAGAATCTCAAGTCTCTCCAGGTCTTCCACCTGTCTTAGCTTTTCAACCCCACTAATCTCCAGAGCACCATGCAATGTAGGTTCGTGCTCCCAGAGCAGATCTCCAGGGCTGGGTGTTTAGCAGTCCTAGGTTTCCACCCCCTCCCCACTCCACTTCTCTTCCTCCCGCCGGTGAGCTGGGGTTAGGGAAGAGCTTGGGTCCTGCTGGATCACGGCTTTGGTATGTTACCCTGTTCTGTGAGGTCTGTTCTTTTCTCCAGGTGTATGCAGTCTGAAACAGCCTTCTTTCCTGTTGCTCTTTCAGGATTAGTTGTATTAATTATATTTTCATATTATACGTGGTTTTGGGAGGAGGCCTGTGTCTCACCTTTCATGCTGCTATCTTTCTGTAGTTTTATTTACTAAACCTGGCAACTACGCATTTGTGATCTTTCTAACATATCCAAAGTAAAAACATACATTGCCAAGCACTTAGGAGTTAGTTCTGGAATGTCTGTGGATGATTTATTTAAGGGAAATGAATGACAGCTGGCAAACAGAATCACTGTTAAATAATGTGAAGGGATTTCCTGCTTGAAATTTTGCAAAGTGTGTTCTGGGTTATTTGATAGGATCCTAGATGGAGTGACATAAAGAGGATTAATTATAATTAATCACAGATCAGGAAGTTTGGCAGCCTGGTACTTCATATTTCTGGTTGCCAAAGATATATTTTAAGAGCAACAGAATACAACACACATTGTGATGGAAGAACAGAAGATAAAAGCAAAGGGGTAATAAAATATCATCTGAATCTATTTCAAAGTTACAAAATTCAGGGTTAAATATTGCCTTTTAAAAGCTTTTGGAGGCGTTGAAAGGGATGAAAAGTGAGCCTTATGGAACCATTTTCCCAGTGAAACAAAATTTGTTTATATCTTCAGGATTGCAACACCAGCCAGATAATCTAGAATCCTCAAGTGGCCAGATGAAGAGATTAGAATTTCTAGATGAAGAAATGGATTGAACTGCCTTCCAGCACAGGTGTAGAGAGGGCTGATACTGACAGATACATAGGGCCGTTTTCACACAGTTGAGATACAGCTAAGGGGCCCCTGCCTGGGAGAAAAGAGAGAGGCTGGGCATGTGCCGGGCTCAACTCATGGAGGACGTGGCCTTTTAGAGCACATGGGGCTCTACTTTTTGTGGAATTTGACTACGCTGGATACCTCATGTAAGTAGAATCATACATTATTTTATCATTTAAGTGGCTTATTTTTAGTGGCTTATCCTTTAAGTGGTTTATTCCACTTAGCATAATGTTCTCAAAGTACGTTACATAGCACATGTCAGAACTTCCCTTCTTTTTAAGGCTGAATAATGTCCCATCGTCTGAAGATACGACATTTTATGCATTCATACATCTGTGGACGCTTGAGCTGCTTCCATCTCTTGGCTATTGTGAATAATGCTGCTATCTCTTCAAGACTCTACTAACTAAGTCTCAAAGATAGAAGTTCTGCCCGCTGGTCTGAGCAGGGTCCGGAGGAGAGCTGGGTCAGCTGTGAAGGCCTAGTGCAGGCCCCAGCTTCTGGGGGTGGCCTGGGACTGCCATCCATCTCTCAGCCCTCTGGAGGCTTGGGACTAGCCCTCTATAAACCACAGGGAGCCCTTCTTTCCTAAAGAAACTGCTCCATGTTAATGAAAGGACTGAGTTGGACTTCCCTTCCTTGGTGGCCTGATTCTTGTGTGGACTGCTACCTAAAATGCCACTCAGTCCAAACAAATGTCCTTTAAAAGTCTCCCTCCCTGCCTGCCCAGAGGTTGGATTCTTTCATAAGAAGTGCTTTTCATCCCATGGCGAGAATAAAAGGCTTACATTAAAAGTGTTTTCTTGAGTCACACTGACTGATGCAAATTCAAAATGAGGTATAATTAGGGTGGCCATATAATTCATGCTCTAAACCAGGACACTTTACTTAAAAAAAAAATCGTGGGAAAGTACATATAACAAAATTTACCACCTTAACAATTTTTAAGTGTACAGTTCAGAAGAACATTGGCTCTGTTTTGCCACCATCACCAACCTCCGTCACCAAAACTATTTTCATCTGACAAACCCCAAACTCCACATCCATCAAACACTAGACTCCCCTTTCTCCCCTCTCCCAGCCCCTGGCAACTGCCATTCTACTTTTTGTCGAATTTGACTACTCTGGATACCTCATGTAAGTAGAATCATACAGTATTTTCTTTTAAGTGGCTTATCCTTTAAGTGGTTTATTCCACTTAGCATAATGTTCTCAAAGTATGTTACATAGCACATGTCAGAACTTCCTTTCTTTTTAAGGCTGAATAATATCCCATCGTCTGAAGATATCACATTTTATGCATCCATACATCTGTGGACGCTTGAGCTGCTTCCATCTCTTGGCTATTGTGAATAATGCTGCTATCTCTTCAAGACTCTGCTTTCAGTTCTTTAGGGTATATGTCCACAAGTGGAATTGCTGGATTGTATGGTAGTTCCATTTTGTAATTTTTTTGAGAAAGTGTCATATTTTTTCCCATAGTGGCTTTACCATTTTACACACCCACAGACAATGCACAAGGGTTCTAATTTCTCCACATTCTCATCAACACGTGTTGTTTTCTGTTTTTTTGATATTAGCCATCCTAATGGGTGTGATACGCTGTCTCACTGTGGTTTAAGCTGGGACACTCTGAAGAGTGAATGCCTGTAATGATACTGGGGCACGGGGACTGCAATTCTCACCAGCTGGGGAGTCACACTGAGGCCTTGGATCTCCGGGAGCTGGGCACCCATGCCCAGAGTCAGAGAGCAGCATAACAGCCTCCCAAGGGGCCTGGTTCCTGCCTGTAACCTGCCCAGCTACCTATCAGCTTGCATTCCCCAAGATGCTCACTAACTTCAAGGTGGGAGAAAATTTTGCAGACTATCTCCAGGTAAACCAAGGTGGTGACAGTTTTGGAAGCTCCAAAGAGGCTCTCTAGAGACAGGATTTTAAATAAGTTGGAGTCCCATGTAATTAAAATAATTTTGAATTAAAATTGCCACTCTGGCAATTGCTTTTATATTATAATATTTACTACCATCGTCATTGGGTAACTTACCTCATTAATTACTGATTACTGTTGGGGAAGAGTTACCAGCCATTGCTCGATTAAGGGTAAAGGACAGAATGGGCTCTTCTGACTTTATTATTTATCAAGGATCATAGCTGTTCAAGTTGGCTTTTTTTTTTGTAGCAGCTACACTATGAAAAACGTGTACTATTTGTGATCAGCTTTTTGTTTTACATTGCTCTTTTGCAAAAATAATCTCTTAAAGCCTGACAAATACTTCAAGGTGGACAGACAGTATCACTGCCTCCATATAACAGTTGAGGAAAAAGGACTCAGAGAAATAAAGGTGATCAGTAAGTGCTAAGGCCGAGCATTGGGCACTGCGCCAGGTGCCAGAATTTGACGGGCACAAGGTGGACCTGTCTTTGCCAGGAAGGCGGGAAATTCCGCAGCTCATGACTCCAGTGGTGAGGGTGACCAAGAGGCAGGGAGGGTGCTATGGGAATAGACGGCAAAGGGAGGAGGACCTCATAGGGGACAGGGTGTGTAAGCTGGGACCTCAAGGATGCGCAGGAACAAGTAGGAGGGGAGGGTAATGGGGGGACGGGGAGGAGAACTGCTCCAGGCAGAAGGAACAGCATGTGAGCAGGTATGAAAGAACCCAAACTTCCATGCCCCGACTCACAAAGTGAGTCTGACAGTCAGGGCTTGAGCCCCTGCTGTCACAGACCTTCTGATGTCCTGAGAGTCTCTGTGTGTCCGTGAGGCCTCCACTATCTTGGAGCTTCCCTTCTCTGGACTGAGGTGAGGAAACTGGGATGACGGGTAACTGGTGCCTGAAGGAACAACGTGCAGGTGGGGCTCACATTGTAAAGACCCATGGAGCACAGAATTGCTGTAGAGATGTGAGCAAAATTTGGACATTGTTTTGAAATGTTAGTGAATGTTAGTTTTTCTCTGCCAGTTGGAAGGGAAAAAAAAAACCTTCAAGAAATATAAGACTTGGGAAATAATGTTGGCTTGGCTCTCCTTTCCTCCTCATATAAATCTGTCTCGCATGACCACAGCATTTTTCAAGTTTTTGTCTTCGTCTGTTTTAAGTGCAGAACATGGAAGGAGGGCTGAGATCCCTAGAACTACTTTCTTGGACAGAACAGAAGCAGATGAGGCATGGTCTACCAGGCAAGCTCCCAGCAGGATCCTGTGTAGGTGCCTGTTTGATCCTGTTCTATGTTCAAATGTGCCGCGAACAAGGAGGACTCCTCTGATGCAATGTGACCACGCTCGGACACGTGGGCGAGCCAGCTCATCTGGGCTGAGTGCCAGCTGGCGGTGGGGCTGGATTTTGTCCATGTGAGGGTGTTTCAGCTGGGTGAGCAAGGACGAGGCCCAAGGATAAGCAGCCTGCTGTTGCCCCAGCTGGGACTGCCAGCCCAGCCGCCACCCCCAAGGCCACACTGCTGCCCAGCCACGGGCACTCTGGCCAGCTCTACCCTGCATCGACTCTGGGTGAGCAAGTCCACTGCTGTAGGCTTCAGTTTTCCCATGTGTAGAGTGGGGACCGGCACCCACCTCAGTGTGCTACCCTGGGGATGAAATGGGATGCTGACGTCAGGCCTGAGGACAGGGCCTGGTGCAGCAGACACGCTCCTCCACGAGCCCAGAGGCCAGCATGGCGCCCCGGAGACCAGGCCTCTGTCAGAGATGGCGCACTGACTCAGCTCTGCATTCATCTTCCACGAGCAGCAAGGCCCGTGCCTGCTGTCCTTCTAGAATCACGTTAAACAGCTCCGTGGCTGGCTGGGGCTGTGGCTCAAAGGAAACAGGGACCTTCTTCCCGAATTCTCTCAGCAAACTAATAAACACCTTGGTTCTCTGTGCTTGCGTGGCGTTTGTGGCTGGAAGTGACTTCACACGTGTGACCTTCCTTCTGTCCTGCCAGCGGCAGGATTCCGCTGGCTAAATAAGGTTACTGTCTCTGTTTGAAGGTGAGGACCCACCGCCCCCTCTGGCTCTCTGACTCACTGGCCGTGAGCAGGACAAATGGGGCCATAGGAGCTGCCAGGCCTTCAGACTCTTGGTCTGTGCTGGGCTTCATGGAGGCCCCATCTAATTAGCCAGACCAGGGCCAGCAAGCAGATAGACTTGGTCTGTGACATGGAGAAAGGGCCATGGGCTTTCCCTCCATAAGTGGTTGGTGTCAACATGTTAACCTGAAGGACCTGTGAGTAATGAATGGGTACAGACACGTGTACACTGCCTCTCAGGAGGCGTGGAGCAATGGGTAGAGGGCAGCAAGAAAAGAGGCCATGGAGAATTAGAGAGAGAGGAGGCAGGGCTCTGGAATCTGCTCAGAGTTCAGAGCTCCAATGGTTATCCCAAATAATGGATGCAGATGGGCGGGCTCTGATGGGTTATCCTAAATAATGGATGCGGAGGGCAGAGGTGGGCGCTGCATCCTGCAGGCCATCGGCCATCCGGAGGTGATGGTGTGGCTGCTGGCTGGCTAGTCACTTGCCTGGGAGCCAGCACAGGGAAAGGAACTGGGCCGAGTTGGAAAGGTCAGGCTGCTCCAGCTGGAGGGGAGCACATTAACCTTTCAGCAGCAGCGGGGAGCTCGGCAGATTCCAAAACCCCGTCCCGAAAGGTCAGCCGGCTAGTTTGGCCACTGCGGGCCCAGCACTGCCCCTGGCAGGGCCACAGAGGAGGTGGCCAGTGAGGCCGACTGGGGAGTGGAGGAGCTGGGAGGAGGGGCCCGTGCGCAGAGCCAGCAGCTGGACGGGTGCTCGCTCCAGCTGGCTCTGCGAGGGCAAAGAGCAAACTGGCCCAATGGGACTGTCTGCGGGGAGTTCATGCTGGTGGGAGTGGGTGGGAGGCGCTGGCCTGAAAGGCTCTTAAGCAGAGACAGAAGGCTCCGGGGCCTTGGGCTAGCTTTTGGCACTAAAAGGAGATGTTCAAAAACAAAAAAAACAGTTGTATTGTCAAATTTAAATAAACTTCTGTGCAAAGCAGCTATGTAGTTTGGTTTTAAACAAAACAAAACCCTAATCTATTGGCTTTAAAACCGCCCACCCAGTACAAATGTTTCTCCAGCTGGCCCTCCACTTACTAAAGGCAGAGACGTGAGTGACCTGTCTAAAGTTGGTGGCACCAGTGTGCTAGGAAATACACATTAAAATGCAGCTTTTTAACATCTTTTTTTCCCTGTAAATCACACTATCTGCTGCCCCTGAGTTTCTTTCACATCCAGTTCAATTTCCCAGATCTGGGTCTGTGATAATGGTGACCACATGGGCAAAATTTAAAACCGGGGGAGTCCAGGATCCTATAGATCGTATCGTCGTGTGTAATCAGTTTAAACATGTTAACAGGACTGGCCACTAATTAACCATCAACACATTCCATGCAGGACGGCAGTGCTTAATTTAATCTAAGTAGTTATTTGGGAAGGTACAGGTGTACTCTGACTTCAGAAATATTTTTACAAAAGAGTAGACAACAGTGCCAAATATCGGAAGCTATGCTATTACGTACTAGTTTTGTCTGTCTTAAGTCCAACTTTGAGATGTCTTGTGTACTGCATACATTAAAACTTTGTAAGCACCGAAAATTCAATGAGCCACAAACCTTAGACACAGCTCTGTATGTCCCTGATCTGGAAGTGACAGAGACATGGTGTTCCAGAGAAGTATGACACAGTGACAAAGGCTTTCAGTAAAACTCACTTAGAGTTTTGTCATTTAAATAGTTCATCTCCAGTAATCCTGTCAACGTAGTCTGGGAGAGTGAATCTAAGAGAGGGGACACATGTGGATGATAATGGGTCAAAGCTAGTAATTTAAAGTATGGTCCTAATAGTTATGTCAGTCCTTCCATGGGTGTCTGGGTCCCTGGGACCCCTTCCCGAGGCTTGTTAACACAGGTGCTGTGGACAACTAGCTCTGCTGTCCCAGGGTCACCGATTCCGGGCTCCAGGAGCAGGGCAGGGACAGGGGGTCTCCCCACCACAGGACGCCAGGGTCACCTGTGAGAGGGCTTCTTTACTAGCAGAGAAGGAAGGAGGGACTCTCCAGGGCAGAACTCTAGCTCCTCACACTTGGGGACAGGGGCTCTCTTCCCACTCTAGACACGAGCTCGGTGACCCTCCTGAAGAGCTTGGAATATAAGGGCGTACAGAGAGGTATATTTGTTTTTTTTTTTCCTCTTTTATTGTGGTGAGATACATATAAAATCAAAGCTACCACTTCAGCTTATGTCAAGCACACAATTTAGTGGCATTAAGCATACTCCCATTGTTGTGTGGCTGTCACCACTATGATTCTTTCTTAAAGAGGTCAGACCTGCTGATGTATGCCCCAGCTGTTCCTGTGGGCATTGTGGCTAAAGGGTTAAAACGTACTCTCACCCAGAGGCACCCCCACCCATCCAGACATCAGGCAGCAGGTCACGTTAACCCTCCCCAAACCCAGTGAACCGCCATAAAGGGCAATTAGTGGCTTCATACAACTCACTGTTTATTTACTCAAAAGAACTGTGGCATTCTCTTCCAGGCTGCTCTGTTCTATTGTGTAAAATGCATGTTTGGGACCTTTTAAAGTGCGTGTTATTTACCTGACAGACCTCAATGGCTTCTCTGGAGCCATTTAGTTTTATTAGGGAAATTAGAACTAGGGGGGCTTTTAAAAAGCTGATTTTTAGAATTGACAGCCTGCGTTTGCTCATGATGTTAACGCAGTCAGTTGTGCTAACAGCCCCCACAGGGCTGCCCAGGACACGCATGTGGCCTGCCGGGAGCAGCAGCGGCCAAGGGTGTGCGCTTTCGTGAATATGGATGGGTGTCATCGGCCCGTCCGCCAGCAGAGTGCAGACTAAGCGGCTCAGAATTTTTTCTTTAGCCACAAACAGATTTCTACCAGGGAACCCCCCGTGTTAGCTGAGAATCACTGCTTGTTTTTGAAATAAGGATTATTTACTCTGACATAATAAAATGAGACTGACTCTTTGGAGATCAGCTGGAAAAAGTGTCCGGAAACAACGGCTGGAATATGGTGTGGGAGAGACGGGGGGCAGCCTCCTTGGGGGCCTACGTGAGGCTTGCCTAGGACCCGGGAGCCACATTTGGGTCGTTGAGAAGAACAGGCTGTATCAAAACATAGGCTGAAATAAGGAAGGTATAAGGAATAGTGAGGGTAGCTCTTGGGATTTGTTGATATTCATTTTTTTTATAATGTCAACATAAAAACAGGGCCCATATTAGTAATTATTCATGGTTTCATATATTAAACCCAAAGTCTAATATTTTCCTCACTTGGTTTTTAAGCCTCTTGCTAGGACTTAAATCAAAGAGTATCTCATGGTACCTTGAGTGGCTTCTCTTAGTGGTGTGATAGAGTAATTGCTGTCCTACGGATGGGCAAACAAAGTACTTTCTCTATTTATCACCTCATTTCGCCTGGGCACAGACCCAACAAGGAGGGCATTAATATCGTCCTTTTCATGCAACTCAGACTCAGATGGGTAAATACTTCCCTGAGGTAAATTCTTGCCCAAGTTCAAGGATTCAAAGTCCCATGCTTGCTTCAAAATGTCTGTGAAGAGGGAAAGCTGGGCAGGTGATTTGGTTATTTTCCTTCTCCCTCTTTATCCTGAGAGCAGAGCTGAGTGGCATAGTTCCAGTTTGTGGTCTTTCTTGTTGGGAAGGCACATGGGAAGTCCTCGGTGAGCAGCCACTTTGTGTAAGGTGCTACCTGATACTCAGGACATGGGTCCTGTTCTCCAGTCAGTTGCCGAGGCCAGACACAAATACATAAAGCAAGCAAAGGCCAGGAGCAGGCCTCTGGCAGCAGTGATATGAGGGGCTGATGGAGTAGGAGCTGCCGGAGGCGGGTGAACTGGTTATTTAAGGTTTCAGTGGCAGATGAGGCTCGATCCCCCGTCTGAAGTGCTGTGTAGCAAAAGGCGACTCTTGCCAAGAGCCCTGCAGTGGTGGCTGCTGGAACTGACTCTCAGACACCCTTCCCTTCGGTTGTCCACACCCCAGAGGAAAGAAGGGCCTGCTGCTCCCAGCTCAACCCCAGAGCCTCGTCTTGCTCAGGCCACCTTCCTGGGTCACCTGATGCCGCACACCCTTCACACACTACTTCCAATGCCTCCTGCTCCCCTTCCTCTGTGCTCTGAGGGTCCTTAGCACGTTGCCCGCACCCCTCCAGTGACCCTTACTTCTCACAACCTGATGAGAGAGGGTGTTACTGAAGCAGCCAAGAGCAGTGACTACAGTCAGGCCACTCTGGGGCTTTACGGCTGTAATACTGTGGGTAAGTGATGTGTTCCTGGAAACCCAGATTCCCTAGGATTTTAGGGAGAGCATGTACAAGATGAAATGAAATAAGGCTTCATTGAAAATACCAGCTCTTTAAGGCCCTAAGGCTGAATTTCCCCTTCCTGGCTGGGAGGGTTGTAGTGAGGGTTTGGTGATGTCCGTGAGAAGCTTAGTGTGGTGCCTGCCCACGGCTGCCCCAGTGAGGCCGATGACTGTGAGCGCACGAGCCGGCGTTCTGCACACACAGTAGTCATGTGTATGCCTAAGTTGCCTCTCCCATGCGGTAAACTCCCGGACAGTGTGACCCACGTAATGAACTTCTGTGTCTTCCACAGAGGCCAGCACCATGTCTTACCCACTCAGGGTAAGGGTCTCAGTGCTGTAAACATGCACTGAGTGAATGGAGGAGAATAAGAATGAGTAATTGGTAGAGAGCATTTTAAGTGGTGTCAACAGTAGGAAGCTCAGAAAGGAGAAGTGGGGAGAGGAGTGAAGGAGGAGCTAGAGGTCACCTGGCCCCACCCCACTCCACGCCGGAAACCTCTCTATGGCATCACACAGTTCTCTTTTGGTTACTGGTTTCTAGTGTAATTTCACTCTGGTTTAATGGTGCTGGGTGAAGTGTTTTTTTGGAGAATTTCTTGCTTACTTTTGGGCTGATTTTCTAAAAAGAATTCCAAGTTTACCCTCTGCCTGTCTGGCAGTTAATGGTGTTTCTCTGTTCTACAGACTCTTAGAGACATGGACACCTGCTTGACTCCCTTAGTGAGGAGCCCTTGGCCGTCCACCACTGCTCCAGGGTAGGTCTGCTGCAATGGCAGACACACAGTTTCCAAAAAGTAGGGGAGGGGGTGGGGGGATGGGAACAAAGGTATTTTCTGTTTAAAACTAAGGATGCCTACCATTTGACCCAGGAATTCCACTCCTAGGAATTTACCCTAAGAATGCAGGAGCCCAGTTTCAAAAAGACATATGCACCCCTTTGTTTATCACAACACTATTTACAATAGCCAAGACATGGAAGCAACCTAAGTGTCCATCAGTAGATGAATGGATAAAGAAGAGGTGGTACATATACACAATGGAATATTATTCAGCCATAAGAAGAAAACAAATCCTACCATTTGCAACAACATGGATGGAGCCAGAGGGTATTATGCTCACTGAAATAAGCCAGGCGGAGAAAGACAAGTTTCAAATTATTTCACTCATCTGTGGAGTATAACAACAAAGAAAAACTGAAGGAACAAAACAGCAGCAGACTCACAGAACCCAAGTATAGACTAGCGGTTACCAAAGGGAAAAGGACTGGGGAAGATGGGTGGGAAGGGAGGGATAAGGGGATTAAGGGGCATTATGATTAGCACACATAATAAAGAGTGGGGGGCACGGGAAGGCAGTATAGCACCGAGAAGACAAGTAGTGACTCTATAGCATCTTACTATGCTGATGGATAGTGACTGTAATGGGGTATGTGGTGGGGACTTGATAATAGGGGGAAATGTAGTAACTACAATGTTGCTCATGTGAAACCTGAGCATTAAGATTGTATATCAATGATACCTTAATTTAAAAAAAGAGAAAACAAAAACAAAAAAATCCAAGGATGCCATGGTTTAATTACAAAACATTGGTCTTAGTTCATTCATTCGTTTGTTGTTTTCTTTCATTCATCAAATAACTTTTTGTGTCTCCTAATTGCCAGGAACTGTGCTAGGCATTAGGGATAAAAAGAATGAAGCCAGAAATGTTAGGATTATGACATCTGTTAACAGGAATAAATAAAGGATAAGTACCAACTAAGTTATCTGTCAGAATGCAGAATGTGGCATAGCCACCTGTCTCTGTCCCCTTCCATGCCTGCCTTGTTGCTATGTGATGGAGGATGAGAGACCCTACTCACTGGAGTCAGAGGCCCTGGAGTCTAGTCCCAGCTCTGCTGCTTGCCACCTGTGACCTGGGTGGGTTGCATCACCTGTCTCAGCCTCAGTGTTCCTATCTGTGCAATGGGTCCTTCCCACCTCACGGGGTTTGTTATGAGGATCATAAAGTGAGGCAGTAAGAGTGACAGCCCTTCTAAACTCTAAAGCTCTTAAAAAAGTTTTTATTTACAGAGTATACCAAAAAGACTTGATTTTAAGGAATCCTTGGCACTGGAGAGACTAGAGACTGCTGTGGGTCTCAGGGCATGGTGGTGACATACCCTTCAGTGTGCTGCTTTAGCATACTCAGCACTGGAAATTTAAAACTTTCTCAAAAGGCCCTCATGCCTCCTTTTGGACCCTTAAAGAAGAGACCACGTATAAGCAGTGCATGGCAGCTGGGATTCTCCTGTCTTGATGTCAGGGACATGGTGTAAAATGCTACCCACGACGTTTCACTTCTGTGCTGGTGGCCGCCCCCCCGACATGCTCCCGTTGCTCAGTTGAAGTTGTTCCACTTGACCAGTGGTCAGGAAGCTGAATGCCCACCCGCCTTCCCCTCCTCGCTATGGGGCTGTTTGCAGTCCTGCCTTAGGACACAGACGAGACCCATGTGCAGATAAAACTCCTTCATTTTAGGCTGTACCTCACTGACCCAATTTCATTATATTCTCGCTAATGGGGAGAGGAGATTTGATGGATGACATTTATTCGAGGAAGGGCAAAATCGACAGCAGCAAATGAATGAGCCCACAGAGGCCTTTCTCTGTGCAAACCAGTGTCCCGGACAGTGAAGCCAGGAGCCGGCAAGGGGCCATGTGCTCAGCACCGCCCGCTGCATCAGCGCGGCACCCCGCAGCCGGCGCCCACGGGATGCGCTCGACAAATACTCGTGGCATAAACGAATAAAGCAGTGGCAGTTGTTTGGATTTCAATATAAATGGATCTTGGACCTGAGATATTGCCAGATGGGCAGACAGGTTACATTGTGGTGATGCATCTCCAAGGCTATAAAAACATAGCCAGCTCTGGAGTGGCAGGCTGACATCGCAGCGGATGATCACACGCACGATTTAACCACACGCTGGTGCTGCCCTCCAAGTGCCATCGCTTCAACAACTGTTTTTATGTTGGCTTTCTTGCTCAGTTCCTCTTTTTTCTTTTTTTTAAATCGAACACATTTTTCCCCAGCATCTCCTATTTCTAGCTGAATGTGATTTATTCATATGAAATTATGCCCCATTTTTATAAAACCCAAGTTACTGCAAATGAGGCTTGAGGTTTTGCAGCAAATATTAATTCCCGATCTGCTGCTCTAAAGCATGGCTGCTTGCGCTGCAGCAGCTCTGTTGCCCTGAGACAGATGGAAGCAGTCCAAGGGGATGATTAACTTCTTAGTCCTGGCCATTTCCAAGTGATCCTCTTGCCCCAGATTTCAAGATTGACCTCCAGCTTCTCCACACGTGCACAGTGGCTCAGCTTGATAAATCACACAAATCCCTTTTTTGATCACAGTTATCTCCTATTTACTACTTATGAAGGGGAGTTAATCACATTCAGAGGCACTTCATATGCGGCACACATTTCTCCTTCTCCCGACAGCGCTTTCCATATTTTCCACATTATTGGTGACAGGGCAGCTTCCGCAGTGCAGTGTGTCTACATCAAAGGAATACCTTTAGGAATGAACCGCAAGCCCAGTTATCCCATCCTCCTCTGCCTCTTTCTACCCTATCTGATACAATAACCTGTAAGCAGGCAAACCCTCGGGAGGCGCATTAGGAGGAGTGGGTATGGAGGTTTTCTTATAATTGGCTTGTTTACCTTGTTGAGAATCGTACTACTTCTTCCTGCCCTGGTCTCCTGCTTTCTTTATGATTTGGGGCACCAGTAGGCCTCTGAAAGGCCAGCTGACTTTTCAAAGGCATAAAATGGGCAGATGAAAAGTTCCATGGTCAGCAACAGAAAGGAATAAAAATTGTGCCATCCTGTCCTCACACAACTTTCCACACATTGCAGGTGGCACAATCGGCTGGGCTGAAGCCCAGAGCTGCCTGGCCATGACCCAGCTTTGACCTGTGGTATGCTTTGGCTGTTTCGGCTGACCCATAAAGTAGGCAAATCGAACACGGCCAGAGGTTTACTTTGAGGGAGATCACAGATGCTTTTTAAAGGTAGGTAATGGAAACATCACAGTTTTAATTTATCAAGGTGGTGTACTGATTGCTGAGGACTCACTGCAAACATACGGTATTAATCGCCAGATACTGGGTTTCTGTAGAATCCCTATTTAAACTAAGAAACAAGAGAAATGAAAAGAGAGACAAGAGGACCTTCGGAAGAAATTCCTTTCCTTTCCTGAATATCCTTTCCCTTCTGACATGCCACGGGGAAGAAATTTCTATCTCCCCTTAGAAGGGCCAAGATTCAAGCCTCAAAGGCAGGCTTTCTTATGGAGAAGCAGAGAACAGCTAAAGAACTACCGGCCTCCTACAGTGTAAACTCACATCCCCCACGACCGCCAGTCAGCCAAGTCTATTCATCATCAAGTCGGCTCTCCTGAATCAAACGTCCTTGTGTTCACTGGGTACTCAAGACAGTTATAAAGCTAAAGGCAAGTGAAATGGGTCCACAGGTGAGCAAACATCAGGGCACTGAGACAAGGAGCCTGCAGGTGGCATGGATGGACCCAATGTGGGCTTTTCTGTTCAACTCCAGGATTGCAGATCTCAGGAAGCACCTTTTAAGGTCTGAAAAGTGCTCTTGTTTTCTTAAAACAAAAGTGCTGCCAAATCATTGTGGAATTTTATATCAAGGGGTGACAGGCAGAAAAAGTAGTTTAGGAAAACCAAGTAATCTGTATAAATGAATGTGTAATAGATTAACACCAGGCTGTAAGGAGCCAGAGATGCTGTGTTAGAGATGTTGGGCTAGATCGCCACTTTGGCAAAGACGGAATCTTCCCTCTGTTCCATCCCTACCCTGAGGCGGTTCCTCTGCCAGAGTATCAGGTAAGTCCCTACACTGGATCAGTGGTATGACCCAGAGTCCCAGGGATCCTTTTCTAGAAAATACTGGTTTGTTCAACAGAATTAGTAACGTGCTAGAAAAGGACATCTCTCACCTGTTAACATTCTCTAACTTAAAAACCAGAAAATAAGAATCCAATTGATTCAATAGGTGTTTTAAGTCCTTATTCTGAAGAAGAGTTTAAAATGGTATCTCCAGATGATTATAGATGCTTCTAATTTATTGAAATTACTCATGTGGCCCTGAATTAGTGGAAAACAGAACAGAAAGAGCACAGAGAAGGCAGCTTTACACAACTGCATGGCTAGCATAGCAGACAAAGGCAACTCATTACTTTGAAATGAGCCAAGTCCCCTCAGTTTTGAACAGAAAAACTGTTAGATTTAAGGGGAAAATGCTACATTACATTATAAGATAGAGAAATTCAGAAGAACAGTGATGACAATGGGGAAATCCTCTGTGTCTCTAGGGAATGGAAGTTTTTTTTCTCACAGTATTGTGCACTTGGCAGTGATCAATAGAGGCAAAGATGCCAGCTTACCAGCTGACTAACTACTGGGCATCAAAGGGGTTTTAGCGAGAATATCAGAAAAAAGTCAAAGGATGTTGCTCATCATTAAAATCCATGTACATTTTCTACTTAAGACAAAGTCCTGTATCTTTTGGGAAGAAGCCTTAGGATGTATTAGTCCTAGTTTCTGATGACGTTTCTTTGTATATGCAACCATGTCCTCAAAGGGAGTCTGCATTTTCCTAAAATAGGTTTTGATTCATTCTACCAAATGTCATGACATTTATGTCTGTATGTGTAGCTTCATTGAAATATAAACTGTATACCATGCAGTTCACTCATTTGAAGTGTGCAGTTCAATGTTTTTCAGTGTATTTACAGGATCGTGAAACTATCACCATAATCTAATTTTACAACATTTTCAGTACCCCCAAAAGGAACCTCGTGACCTCGGCAAGAACATAATATTGCAAACTGAGGTTTTCCTCATGCTTCTCAATGCATTTTGTTGAAGGAGTCACTTACTTAAGAAATCAAAGGGAAAAAAGAAATATGTAGACGAAAGGAATTAATGTGTCAGATTTTAAATGTTTTGATCCTGAGTCTCTTCTCCTTCTACCAACAGACTCTGAAGCAGTGTAGTCATCAGCTTTTGTGAAAATCCCAGACGCGATTCCAGAAGACCATGTGACAGCCGCTCGGAGAGCATACAAGCTAGTGGGGTTGTCATGGAAGGGCTTCTCAACTGAAATGGAAGTATTCACGCCCAGTCTGCCACCATAGAGAAAACGTTTCACCCGTGTGCACAGAAAATTTGCCTAAGTGACAGGTTTTACCTTGGAGAGGCACTGCACCGAGCTAGTTACACAGTCAGTTATTGCTCATTCCACGAAAAAGAAAAGACATTTAGGGAAGGAGGGGATGATGGTGATGTCAGCTAGTTAATGCCAAGGTGTCCACCAGCCACCAGGGTCACGTCCTCTCCAGATGGTTCCAACACTGGCAGAACCTCACTTGTGGATAGCAACAGAGACTTCACCTTTACCTCCCAGTAATTCTTTAAGAAACACACACACACACACACACATACATCTCAGCCTTGTGAGTGAAGAATCAAAACCCAACCAAAACAAAAAAGGGCTTGCTGTGTTCTAAAAAGTACCTTTATATATCCCTGTTCAACTATCTTCATATACAGCCTTTTAGGCAAAGCGGGATGTGACTACAGCTTGAGTGTGTTTATTGATTAGGTTTATGTATCTCCTTCAATAATACAAGTCAGAAAAAAACCAAACCAAAGCAAGGGGCAAAAAAGTCAGGCACTCAGGACCATCATCTGGGTTATGCACATAGTTTTTCAAGAGAGAATCTCATCAAAAGACAGCGAGCTCCTGGTGAAATGATATGGAAAAAAGTCTGAAGAAAACATCTCAGAATAAATGAAGTACTTATTGCTGAAAAATGAGCTTAGATCCCAACCAATTCCAAAGTTCAGAATTTACTGTGCCATTCAGGCCTTCTCCTCTAAGTTCCTTGTCTCTTGTTTCATTGCACAAAAGGGATTCTTCATACTTTCTATGAAATACAACAAGGCTATTTTTGCAGTAATAAACTCCACATATGCATGACAAATCCAAGCATGCAAAATGTTTAACATCCCAGTTCACAGACACTTTAGGGACAAAATCCGATTATGAATTATATGCCACAATAAATAGGGCTCAATGTATCATACAGCAATTTATAGTTCATAAAAATGACAAAATGTACCTGTCAGACAGAGCGTGGAGAGCAGTTCTCTGGGCTGCCTGCTGGAAGAAAGGGCAGAGATGTTTATTTCGTATTCTGACTTTTAAATTATGTGCTCAATCAACACTTAAAAAAAACCTGTGTCACATACATTTTTTGCCATGTGGTCAAATATTAAACTATTAGCAGTAGAGAACCCTGTCATGTTACGAATTGAACATTCCTGAAGTTAGCTGAGGTCCCTGCAGTGCACTCCTGCCACCAGGGGGCGACCTTGGGGGAGGCGTGGGTTCCGGACGGGTGAGCTTGGGCGGGTCTCAGGCTGAGACCTGGAGGGGCTCACAGCTCTGTCATTTTTACTTTCGGAAATCACTTTACCATTGCTTTATTCTACTCTCCTGTAAGAAAAAAAGATCTGTTTGGGTTCCTTTGTAGCTTCTTTCCCAACAAAGGTATAATTTTTACCCAGTTATAATAAATTCTCAGATTGAAAAGTCATCACAATTGGAAACCGAAACACTGACTGGAAATATAATGATATGAGATTTTTGATTTCTTTTAGGCACTGCAATGATATTGTGGCAAATTTGGGGGCTCTTTTAGAGATTCATATTGAAATATTTATGGATACGATTATATGATGTTGGGATTTGTTTTAAAATAATACAGTTGGAGGGTAGGGCGAGCGGGCTGGCATATAAATGAAACAAGCTGGTCTTGGGTTGATTGCTGTTGAAGCTACGTGCTGGCCACATTGGGGCTTTATTTTATCATTTTGAGCATTTTGAAATTTTCTTAATACAAAAACAAAGAGAGAAAAGGAAATGATAAGGCCTCCATTTCTCCATCATATTCTCCCAGTTTTGTACTCACCTCCTTTTGTCTGCCTATTCTATTTTTGTCCATTTGCCTTCTGTCACCGAGCTCTGAGACTTTGGAAGACAGAGGGCATGCTCTGTTCTCTGTCTCAGAGGTCATGATTGGGAGGGAGGGAGGTCAAAGCATGGCCTTTAAGACAAGGCTTACTTGGGTGCCCCAGGAAATAAGGAGTGCAGACAGCCCATCTTCACCTTGTACGCTATACATATCAAGCTCACTGTTGACCAGGGACACCAGAATATTTCCCACCCTGTTCCTCATTACATCTAAACAGCAAACAAAATAGAATCTTCAGATTAGAGAAAAATGACACATGAGAACCATGATTCCTATCACAGAAATCCAATATGCCCCGCTGAGAGTTGCATGTCCTGAGATCAGTCAGCCCAACACTTCACTGAACTAGTATGTGCACAGGACTGCACTGGGCTGTAGGAGGGATAAGAACAAAAGTAGAAGTCATTGTCTTGGAGAAACTCAATCCCTAGGTAGGAAATCAGAATAAAGGTCCAGGATGACCTGAGGATGCTAATGACATAACATGTGGATAGAAAGATTAAGCTAGGACAGCGTTACGGAGGTGTAGATATGAGTGGTAACTGATGGTTGGTGGACCAGCAGCTCCTTAGACAGTGCCTAGAACTGTTAGCAGATCCTCAGTAAATATATTCTAAGTAAACATTAAAGGGATGAATCCTTTTCACTGAAATTTGAGCAAAACTTTAAAGACAAGGAGAGACGTGGCCAGGGAGAAGAGGCTGGACTAAAGGTTGCAACAGAACCCTGTCCAAGCCTCTGGAAGTGGTTCTCAGCTGGGGGCACTCCTGACTCCCAACCCCCGGGGTCTCTGAATTAAGCAAAGGGGTTTCTTCCTGTTACACTCACTACTGTGAATTATTATTGGCAGTTAGTGCCTGGGGCCAGGGATGTCAAACTCTTCATAGATTAAGAAGGTCCGTTGTACAATGAGGAAATGTCCTCTTAAAATCACAAGGGTGTCTCTGTGGAGAAACACTGCAGGAAAATGGGAATGAAAGATCTGAGAGAAGCCACAGAGAACGTTAGCTTCTGGGTCTGGTCAAGGGAACTGAAAATAAATTAATAAGAGGAACTCAGATAATTTCCACAGTAACCTTCATTGATTTAGGAGGAAATATAAAATCTCCTGAACTGGGAATTGAAAGTTCTGTATTCTGGGAGAGGTTCTGCCATTCATTTATATTATGGATCGAGTCTGGCCCTCACCCTACCTCTTGGTTTCATAATTGCCCTTTCTTTCCTCGAATGGGATGATGAGGGAGCCATTCAGACAATGTCCAGGCTACTGTGGACATCTAAGGGGTTACTGCCCCCACCTTCTTCCCCGGATTCCAGGGAATTAAGGTCCAAATGATATATTCCAGTGTCATTTCTCAGAAGTAGCCTAAGGAAGACTGGAGACCAGGAGCCCACCCGACAACTTAGAGGAGGGGCACCTGCCCCCTTCCCCCTCACTCCCTGGCCCAGGGGCACCTTCCCAAAAGCCCCCAGCAGGTGATGGGCAGCCGTCTTTCTCCCCAGGCTTGTCTCCTAGAAGGTTCTCCCATCACTCACCAAGGTGGCTCTCACTTTTGGCAGCCATACTTGAAAATAACTACTCCTGACTCTGTCTGGCTAACTATACAAGAAGCATTTTGAACTCCCCCAAGGGGAGATGGCATGCGTTACTAGCACGGCCTCTTAACATCACCTCAGCAGGAGGTATTGGAGCCCGCCTCTTCCTGGAATAACAAATCATAAGACATGTGACGAAAAGTTCAACAGAAATCTTGAACACAGCATCTCAGGTTTTCCCTAGCCATGGCTGCCCATATTTTAAAAAGTTCAAACACTTCCCCCTGACTTTTGTGATCAGGAAGCACAGTGCTTGTTGATAACGCAGCTTAGGAGAAAATCACTTTATGAGCATAAGCAAAACACACAGAGAAAAGGAAACTCAACCTCTTAACCATCAATGGAGTAACGCATCCCAGGTGGGGGTCCCTTATGAGAATAGCTATGTAGGTCAAATGTTGGCCAAGTCCTCTAAAACAAGCTGAGCTGGAAGCCTGGAGTGGGAGCTGCTTTCCTTTAACAGACAGACATGATGCTGGGACCAAAAGGTCCCTTTCGGCTTAGACATCGGGCATCCTGCCAATCGCTAAGCAATGTCTTTCTGTGATCCTAACTCTTCAATCTGTCCACATGATGGATGTTACCACACACTTAACGCTGTGGTTTGTAGCACCACTGACTGCCTGCACCACTATTTTTAATGTCTGGTTTTGACTGTGCTATTTAATTTGCCGTTATTCTACACAATTAAAAACTTTACAGAGAACAATTCAGCATTCACCAAGAAAGGAGATCAGAGTGTATTCAATATTTTAAATAATTCCTTGAGGAAAAAAAGAAGCTTTATGGCATTAGATTAAAATTGTATGTCATGTACCAAAGCAAAGACCACCAAATTTTTTTACTGCCCCTTCTCTTACAAATACTTGGCTTTTGCACACTATTTTGTTCTACTGTTGGAAAATAAAATAAATAAACATGGGAGTTAAATAGCAGAAAAAAACTGACTCATGATTGAAGCCTGAAAAGGTACTTATAGTAAACTAGACGAATTGCTCAATTTCCTTCTTTCAAGAGTTGTACATTACAGCAACCATATTCTTCTCTCCCTAAATCATCATCTCCTCTCATAACTTTCCTCTTATTCAGGTTTCAGTAAAATAGGTTTAGAGGGTTAAGAGAATGCTTCATTGATCTTTCCTGAGCTCATTACTCATTCTTGAATGACGCTGAAGCGTTAAGTCTATGAGACAAAACACATTTCCTCCCAGAAATGATCATTTTCCAGGGTCTCCTTTCTCTGTCTGTATTACAGCATGCTCACCAGGAACCTAATCAGTAGACATGCAGGTTTCAGTGTATGGTAAATGAATTACCAGTCACAATCTGTTATCGAAGGGAAATCAAAGAGGAAATTAAGGGCCCTTACTGTAATTGGGTTGAATCAAGAATAAGTTTATGGATACTAGAGTGGGGAGAACAAAGGGCAATTCAGAAGGGTTCCAGAATGATTCAATTTCTTCCTTTCTTGATAGAAACAGAACTAAAATGTGGACAGCTCTGTAATGCCATCTGGGGTACCTATTCTGTGCAGGTACTGAGCTAGGCTTGGGTGACAGTCAGAATAGACAAAATCCTCTCCATGACGCCCTTAGGGTATAGAGGTGAGTCAGACATGAAAAGTGAAACACCCACAAACGTTCTAGGTTAAAAGACAGGGTGCTATGAAACAGAATGAAGGGGACCTCATTTGGCATGAACAGTCAAGGAAGTCTCGCGAAGTAAGGTATAACAAAGCTAGTGCCTGGAGACAAAGAAGAGTTACTGTGTCAGGGAAATGGAGTGGGTGGGACGGAAAGGCTCCAGGCAGGGAAAAGTTTAGGAGTAAGGGCCCGAGGCAGGCCTAGATCCTTGCTCAGCTGAAGAACTACAAGGTCACGATGGGGACTCACTGAGCAGTGCAGCAGATGCCCAGGGCTTTGGAGGTCAAGTTAAAGATTTTGGATATAATTCACAGGGCAATAAGAAATTATTGAGGGATTTACATTAGGGGAAGTTGGGTGAAGGATATATGGGGCCTGCCTGTACATTCTTTGCATCTTCTGGTGAGTCTATAAAAACCTGTGTGGTGAATGGATTTGGGCAGGAAGGGACAAAGTTTGAGGGTGTTGCAGCAATCCAGGCAAAGAGAAGGCATGACAGCACTGGAGATGGAGCGAGTCGTGTTACATTTTGGAGGCAGGCTGAGGGAATTGGTGGTTGATTGGGATATGGCAGGCCAGGGGAGGCAACAGGAATGAGTCTGAGGTTTCTGGTTTGAGCATCTGGTCTGGATAGAGAGCCACTGATTGGGACAGAGAAGATTGGTGCAGTTAAAGGTGGAGTTTAATTTTGAGTGTGTGAACTTCAAGTTGCTTCCAGGATGTTCAAGTGGGGATATTGAGTGGATAGTTGGATACCTGAGATTGGAGCTGTGAAATGCCAATTAAGCACAAAACATCAGTAATTTTTGGCAAATAACTGTCAGAAAAGGCTTAATTTTCTGGGTCTACATTTTGCTATCATCCTAAATGTACATTTAGGATTCAACTGGTTAGAATGCATCTTTCTCCGTCACGTATGAGTAACCTCTATTCCACGTTGTAGCGTCCTGAGAGTATTAACAGTATCAGCTCTTGTTATGGTGACAATACAGGGTTAGTGACTTTAATCATTTTGCTGCACCTGTGTTCGGACATTGTATACACATTCAATTACTCACATAAATGCCATCATCGGTAAGTGTTAGTTCATTTGTGTTTCGCTGCTAGGGAAGCACGGTGTGTGATTTAGATCGAACCACGTACCTTTATAGGAACTCTGCCTGTCAAGGCCTTACTTTTTTCTTGCCCTTCTTCTTCAAGTAGAGAGTTACATTTATCAATTTATTTCACTGTTTAATTTCCTTCTACATCTATTAACACATTTTATGTTTCATTAACTTAACTCTTACGCTGGTGCTTTTCATTTTAGTCCCTACTTGATGAGACTCTTAACATTTTATGTTGTGAGCTTCCACTTGTTGTTTTTCAACCCATTTAATAATCGCAAGACAAAGGAAAGAGTCTTATTCTCTTGATTTTTCACTCCGATATAAAGAGTACTTTACATTTTCAGATTCCTACAAATGCTGTCTAGGAAGCATTTTGTTCAGTAGACTTTGGTCTTATCCTGTTCTCTGCAGGGGTCAGGTGGAGTCAGGGATACAATGAAATTTATCATCCAAAGAAGAACCATTTTGGGGATGAGAGGGGAAGCCAACCAGATGGGAGTCAGGGAGAACAGGAGAAAACCCTCTCTTCAGCGCACTCCAGGCTGCACACAGGCGCATGGCTGCTCTAATAAGGCCGACTCTGTGCAAACAGAATTAGATCAGGATGAGAAGCTAGAATTTCAGGGGCTGAGGAACTTGTCAGTAAAGAAGACAAACAGCTGAATGGGCCGGCAGAGGATGGATCACTCCAATTCTTGGTTTCTCTGTACGTCAAACCAATGCCGTGCCTTCCTCCCGTTCGCTTCCCAGAGCTCCTCTGCTAGAGAGATTCTGCCTATAATCTGAGGGCCTCCTCGTCCTTTTTCTAAGTGTCCCCTGACCACTCAAACTTGTGCTGACATCCCCCCACTGCACTCCCACCGCAGGGCATGCGGGAGCGCTGGGCTCTTTTCTTTCTCAAGGATCTGCCATCTCCTGAGTGAGGGTGTTAGTCTTGGCTTCGCAGGCGCCTCGAAGATCGGGATGGGAGAGATCCTGGCTCACCCTCCTCCAGAAAGAGCTTCTGGGTGTGAATGCACTTGCAGTGTGATTAGGAGGTGGGATATGAGTAGGCAGCTTCTGGGGATGACAGATCACTACTCTTTGCCATGGCTCCAATCTCAGAGGTATGTTGAAACACTTATTTTTTTCCTTAGCTGTGCATTCTCTTACTATATTACTTAAAAAAAAAACTAGGGTACACTTTCCTCTTTGGAGAAAAGTTAGACTAGCTGTTTTTTTTTCCCACACTGGATTGCTTAGATTTATGTGTCTACCAGAAATTTGATAAAGGCAGTAACAGACATTTACTGAGCACTTATTATATCCTATGGAAAACACTCTAAGGGTTAGCACATAAAGCTTGCCTGGATAATGTTATATCATAATTTAGATCCTGTTACCAACTAATTGATTTGGGAGCCTTGTTGGAGGTCAAACTGTCAGTGAGAGTCCTGTTGGGCAATTCATATCTTCCAAGAGGGGTTTTGTTTTCATTGAGCATTTCCAGGACATTTTACTTGCTAGAGGTACACTGTGAACAATATGTGACATCTACCCCGTGGCCCCCTCTGCTTCAGGCCCTCGAGGCATTTGCCATCACAAGTGAAAACTTAGGGGCGGCACTAGGAGTTTAGGAGAAAGCAGGGAAAGTGGAGATGATGTGAGCACAGGCCATGGGGTCTATCTCCTGTTCACAGTGACTGGCAGCAGACTCCCTCAGAGGGGCTGGGGCTCACTGAGGGTCTGGGAGAGAGGAGGCACCTGGAGGATGGGCCCCACTGACTGCCACACAGGCAACCTTCTGGGCCAGTAGATGCCTAGAGGAGATCCGTGGGGCAGGGCGGGAGTGGTGAGAGGTCAGTCTAAAGTGGAGGGATGAGGGTAGGAAGACCCTGGACCTGCAATGGGCTATCAGTGTTCACCTCAGTGGTTGGGGGGCTGGCTACGGGGGGAAGTAAGCTGGGTGATATCCAGCCTCAGGCCCGGTCGTGGGGAGCAACTTGTGCTTCCAGAGAAGTGACATCACTGTCCCATGACAAGTAGCTGCTTCTACCTGGTAAGCTAGGCACTCATCCCACAAAAGGCCAGTCTTAGGGAGGCTAGACACCAGCTCCTTGGGGACAGGAAGTGGGTACCAGTTACATTAATGAATAACCCTTGGTACAAAGTCTATGCATTAACACAGGGTGCATAAATGCTTGACAAATATAATGTCACCCGATGACCGAGCCACAGTGGTGGCCCTTCTGAGCCCTGGAGGGATGATGGATTAGCCTTTATCTTATTCATGTATTCACCTCAATCTCATCCCCAAAATATTTTGTGTCAGAGGATGAGGACTGAAAATTGGCAACGGGGCTTTAGTCTTTAGCATAGATGCTAACATTTATGCAAGCTTCTTTCAGTACAATTGCAGACCAAATATTCCTTTGTTTTGTTTTGTTCTCTTCTTAAAGGAATGAACAGGTGGCATTTTGATTTTAAACAGGCACCATCCTTCAATGTTAATTACCCTTTTAGGTAAAATAATTGACAAATCTTTGCTGAACTATTATGTCAAAAACCAAAATGGTACCTCTTAATGAAACTGCTTTCCTTACAAGAAATTAATCTTTTTCCTTATGGTGTTTTTTAGTAAAAGTTTCTGTCAATGTACTGGACAAGGGCCTACTTGTGACCCCCACTGGACAGGTGGTAAGTTACCAGTCTCTAACCTTCTGTTCCAAACACAAATACTTTGTCCTCCTAAAGAATAGTTCACAAAGCTCAGTCCCCATTAATTATAGGCTTGGTTACTCGGGTCACCTTTGTTCTCAAAATGCTTAGGCTGCTTTGGGAGACAGATGATAGAGTTATACAAACAACAATATAGAGCATCTAGCCCAAAACCTTCAGATTTCCAACTTCATCTTTATTGTATGCATGTGATACACAGTCAGGGGTGTATGTTTAAATTCTAGACCCTCAATTTTCATTATAATTTTCAATTGTCCAAGCGGTATGTGTGCACTGCAGAAAAAAAATGAGTACAAATGAAACCCAACAAGCAAAAAACAAATGAAACTCAACAAACCAAGACAAAAACAAACGAAACCCAACAAACCAAGACAAAAAACAACCTCCATCTCACCGCCAGGGTGACAGCCACCATCCGCAGTTTGGTGTGAATCTACCCCTATTTTACATGTAACCCATATAAATCAGGGCTGTCCTGGAGCCAGTCTGAGTATGGGGTCACATCAGAGGGAAACATGAATATGCTATAAAAGCCGTGAAAAGTGAGGTAAGTATCAAAGCCTCTGGTTAAGAGAGGGTGAAGGGGAGATAGACTGCAACACACCATTAAAGGCCCGGAGGACCTTCTTAACCGTCTTCTCTAAGCCCCTGTGCAGCTGTCCCGTCTGTCTTCTGTCTTCTCCTTGCCTTCCTCACTCTCTCCCGAAACCTCCAGACCACCACTCTGCCCTCCACCTGCTACCTTCAAGGTCTATTCTTCTATAGTTAGCTCTTTGCCTTTTCTTATATAAAGGGGTGTTTCTGGCTCCTTCTACTACCTAAATCAGCATAAATAAAAGCTGCAACAATGCAAATAAAGAACATTCCTGGGGAAAGGGGATGGGGGGATGATCAAATGTGTATTTTAGTAGTTTTATACTAATATATATTTATATGAACATAAAATATTTTCCATTAATCTACTTTAGTATTTTTGTCCAGCTGAACTAGGATACTGAAACACAGGTGCAGCAAAGCAGGCCTGCTCACAGTCACAGAGGCTCAGCCTCCCTGTGGACTGCCTGGGGCAGAGGGGGAAGGGAAGGAGGCCAGAGGAATTCTGAATTCTGCCGGTCTCGGGGTGAAGAGGACCCGTGGGACAGCGAGTGGGTGCTAGCAGACAGGCCCCAGCGTTTGGGCTGCTAGTGAAATGCAAGCACAGGAGGCATGTCTTAGACTAGGTGTTTGTAAAGGAGACGGCAGTCCTTTAGGTTTCTGAGATGAATCCCTTTTCCTCAAGAGGTTTACAGGTAGAGCACATTGTTTATCTCAGAACTTGCCAGAAACTCTTGGGGAAGAATTTCTTCTCCCTCCAGTCTCACCATGACAGGACTGTATGTACAAAGGACGGCAGTGCTCGGTTAGAATCTGCAATTCCGTGTCTGTGTGCGCTTGTTTAATGTCTGCAAAGCAATCAAACAAGGATAACCCTCCTATCTAATGATGGCTGAGCTGCTTGGAGATGCTTTATCGGTAGTGTGGGATTTAAATTCTTGCTTCTTGGGAGGGGGGAGGGTGATGCAGTCTAAGTCCTGCAGGCTCTACAATGGTTCAGAGGCCTGCTCATTAGGGCCGTGCTCACCCACACACTCCTGGAGCTCACAGCACAGGGCAAGTTCAGTCCCGGCTAGACCTTGAATGAGCACGGCCAGGACGGTGATGGCCCATTAGTGACTCTCATCTTGGGCACAGCAGGTGGATACTGGGTTTAGTCACTTCCCACTTGGCTGGATTTATGACATGCCTTCTGGAGCTTTTAACAAAGTCCTTACGCCACCTCAAAATGACACTTATGTGGAGTCCTATTCACTTTCCCCTGGCCTAGGTGGGAGGTTGATTATTATGAATGCAACCAGGGCCCAAGCTGTGGAATACACATGTTCTTGTATAAGGACAAGATGGTGGTAATGCAAATGTTTTGATAATTTTGTTAAAAAGGCAGCCTGTGTTTGAAGAACCAAAATCTAAGTCTGAATTTACATTTCACTTAAACACCTTTTTCACTCAGACAAAAGAGCAGTGCTTGAAGGTAAAAATAGGTTTGGAATGGTTAGGAATGACTTCCATAATTGCACTGTGCAAACCAATTATATAACATAAGAGAAAGCCAAGCCAATTCTGATTGTGTTATTGGTTTTAGGATTCCCAGTCTCACGTGACCACTGCTTTACAGTTTCTACATGAAAGCATTTTCACGTACAATATATTGTAACCATATACTCTTCCTTGAACTGTCTTGGACTTTGAAGAATGAAGTTCAGGTTGAAAGGAGAGGTACTCAGAGACATGCTGCTGCATAAGCCTCAGAGAGATATGCTGGTCAAGCTGCATTTTTCTAGTGTGGAGAGGACCACGTCTGGTGGCCTGACATTTCATGAACTGTCTGGTCTGCTCCTTAAGGATGCTCCTGTTTGATTCAGCACAACCTGTTGGTTGCAGATCAGTCAGGATGGAACTGGGAGGTACCATGGGGCATTGAATGACCATTATGCTCCATGTAGAAACAACAGGATCTGAGAGACTCCTGAGAAAAGCTGTGCTTATGAGATAACCAGCCCCACTTGCAAAAGATTTGGAAAAACACAAACACAAAAGCAAAACTTTCCAAGTGCATATCTGGACTCAACACCTGAATGATTTTAGGAAAATCCTTTACTATATGAAACCACCCAAGCCTGTATGTGAGTGATAGTATATATTCCAAGGAGCAGCCACTCTTGAATGGTTAACACTTCTGAAAAAGCTATTGAAGAAAAAAACCATTAAAGTCACAGGACAAAGGACTATTCCTCTGAGTTAAGTAGCAGCAACCTCTGGAGGGAGAATTCCACTTCCCCTGCCAACCAGCAGCTCTGCTGGCAGCTGTATTTGAGAAAGGCATGCTTATCAATTGGTGGTGCATGGCCCTTCTTCTGTTCTCCAATTGGAGATTCTATTTTGGTGGTATTGATATCCACCATCAGCAAAAACTTGGCTTAGTTTCAAAAATATAGCACCTTCTATGAATTCTTCAACTTGACAAAGCAATGATCCTCTATTTTTGTGTTAACTGTATGCTTGCCCAAATTTAATGGATCATCTTTTAGTTCTTCTGTAATTTTCTCATTTTCCAAATTCCATTCAGGGTTCTCAGACTGAAATTATTCACATCCTATGGTCCAGGCTGGTTGGACACAACTAAATTTACATAAATTCCAATCAGGTCCCCAGAGGAGGTCCGAGAAAACATTTTAGGAAACAGACCTTTGTATATCTGTGCTTGGTGACATTTAAGTTGGCTCACTATTTCAATTTTGGAAATTACAGTTCATTAACATGAAAAAAAGGCAATTATATTTTTATGTATCTCCACCTATGCTTGTAGATTTCACAAATGTTTATGAAGAGTGGCACAATATAATAAAATTGGCCATCTTAAAGGAATTGCATTGGCTTCTGGTGACAGTAAAACTTTATAAAATATGATTACTTAGCTAAATTTTAGGGCTATTAAACAAACAAAAGTCTCCTGCCAAACATATGAGCTTCACTGATCATTTTGAATATATGATTACCTTATATAAAAGATGACAAGATCTGATAGGTAGTAGTATTTAATTAAAGTTATTATTCTGTTTCCATATTAAAAAGAAACCAATTCATTGGTACAACTAAATTGGATATTTAGCTTAGGCACATTAATGAAAGACTAAAAAACAAACAAATGACTTCTCTTTTTTCCTATTTTGCTATATGTAATATATACTATTTTGTGTAGTCATTGAGGGCAGGGCATTTACTTGCATTTAAAATTAAAATTTTTGAGGTTAAATTACCATAATGAATATTATTAATCCATCAAGACCAAAAAGCCAGCATCTTG
Organism: Smutsia gigantea; assembly: GCA_032199065.1. Classification (NCBI taxonomy): domain Eukaryota; kingdom Metazoa; phylum Chordata; class Mammalia; order Pholidota; family Manidae; genus Smutsia; species Smutsia gigantea. The sequence continues at coordinate 49,688 of JAVSCE010016086.1, forward strand.
CATGATGTTCAGCCCTTAGTAGACATTCAAGATTACTCTTGGAACAACTTTTATGTAAAAAAAAAATATCTTAGTTCTTATTTGGCTACAAATAACATCTATAATACAGTTTATTTCTAATGTAGGACAAACTTGATTTTGGAGCCTTGTCCCTCAAATCTGGTTCTGATTACTGCTTCAACTCCTGTTTATATAATTCTACACAATTTTGGCAGGATTCAAGAGCACATACCAGGGTGTTGGCTTTTATGAATCTCCTGGGTTGTGAATGTCAAGCTGACTGGATGAACTCTGGCCACAGATCCCAGACAAGCACAATGACTCTATTTATTCAGACTTGGCTGCCTGAATGCAGATTGACTCTGTGGGCAATAAATTTTCACAGGCCAAGAACTTCAGCATCAGCCAAGCTGATCCTGAGAAGAAAAATGCACCCAGGGAAGTGGAGCTGGGCTGCAAAACCTCCCATGTTTTCATTCCACGTCTGCATATCATTCAGCTAATTCATCTGGTCACTGATAGACATGCACTGCCAATGGCTACAGAGGCTCTTTTCAAAAGCTCTGTTTTCTGTTATGCAATTGTTATATTGAAAAGAAACAAGGGAAAAAATGAACAGTGCCCACTGCAATTGGCAATCTGCGTTTAATATTACAGCCCAAACTGATGTTAGTTATCCAGTGACCTCTGCAGTAAAGATCAGAGAATCGATGTAGGGATGTTTCTTGTGCCTCTCTGTAGGAAGCTGAAGCTAACAAAAAGCAGTAAGAATTGTAATTCAGCGTTCAGAGCAATCTCACCTATAATCCTGACATCTTGATGCAGCCAGGCTTTAGATTTAGTCTGAGAGGACTGAGCTGCTTCTTGAGAGACATGAATGGCACTCCATGCATTAAAAATAAGAAAGGAATTGGTGCTTTAACTTGAAGATTTATGTTAACTACCTAGATATCTATTAAATTAATTGTGTGCTCTCCAAATATTGATTGGAGATTAAAAGGTAAATTTTCCTCTTTGTGAGAAGTGAATTATGCCGGTAGGAAAATTTCCCTCTGCAGATTATATCTGATCACTGCCTGCAAAATTAAAATTGTCAGTTTAAGTAGATAAACTACACTCATTTAAAGAGAAAAATGCAGTTATACAATTAAAGTGAAAAGACTGCCCAATATGTGTGGTTAATGTAATTACTGGAAGCTGTAGGCATCTCCGTTGCCATTCAGTTTGGATCCCTGTTCCCTTACATTCCCTGAGCTTATATACTTGTCACCTGAAACACTGTCTATCTTGGCTGCTCCTTCTGGATGTCTTAATCATGGGTCTCTCTCCTTTTGCCTTAGCTGCTATCACTTCGTCCAGATATTTGCTGTGCCCAACCTCCCAAGCTTACCCCAACTTGAGAGGCAGAGCTCTTCTCCTTAGCAAATGGGAAGATAGGTAATATAATTCATCACTCCCTTCTAAGTACTTTGAAAAATTCCATTAGTAATGAGTACTTTCAGGAATAATTTTGTCTTAAATCTTCTAATTTTTTCACATTCTGCCATTGAAATTGCTAAAACCAAGAGCTATAGAAAGGGAGATCAAACAGATTGCCACCTCTATCATATATCCTTCATTTACCCAAGCAAGAAACCTGATTCTTGTATCATTCGTCCCGTGTCCAGTTTGAACCTCATCAAGAATAAGAATCAAGGAGTCAACATGAGAATATGCTTCTACTTCAACGACACCTCCAAACTTTCTAGGTAAACCCTGTCACAGCTCCAGCTCTAGAGATTACAGTCAAAATCCTGCTGTCCTTGAAAGGGAAGGATGTGGAGAAATCCATTCTCTTGGTTTTCGAGGCTTCTGTTTGAAATAATTTCTGAAAATGTGTAACTTCAATATGGCTTGGTGGTAAATATATTTAAGAAGTGGCTGTAGACATTTCCATGGAGGCTGAATAGATGCTTTTCTTCTAAATAGGTAAATTATTTATGTATTAATCTGTAGCTAACATCATATTGGGCCTTATGTTTTAGTCTTCTCTGTCAACCCCTTGATCTTCCCATAGGACTAATTAAAAAATCAGTGTTCGGTAAAAGAAATAAAGGTAAAGCAAAAGTCATCTTTGATACTGGACAATGAACAGTAGGAAATACTCTCAATGCAATCAACCGTATGCATTTATCCATGCATCCATTCAGCAAGTATTTAGCATCTCTGCTGTGCCACCTGCCAGTCCCTGCCCTTAGGAAACACCCAGTGTAGTTGGCAGAGATAAGATATTTTAATAACTCAACGTAACACATAACTAAAATTATGATGAGACTTAATAACAAAGGGCAGGGCGATCGTGAGCAAGACAACCACAGGTCCGGTTTAGATAAGAGGGAGGCTCCCTGAAAGTTATGTGCACTTCCAAGATGACTAGGTGTTTGTTGGGCAAAAAATTGGGGAGTAGAGGCATACAGAGACTTTGAGACAACTGAGTATGGCTAGTTAGAGGAGCTGGAAGAAGGTCAATGTAGCTGAAATGCCATGAATGAGCTCAATGTGCAGTGAAAGGGAAGAAGCAGGTGAAGCCAGAGTGTGTAGGACAGTGTCAGGCATGCCATGGATTCTGCATTTTATCCCAGTTGGGATGGGAAACCTATTTAAGATTTTAGACCAAGGGATGACTTGATCTGATATACATCCTTCAAAAGATCACTGTGAGGAGACTATGTTATAAAGGGGGAGGTACAGAAATATGCTAGTGTCTACTGGACTGGTTTAGACTAGCCACCATGGAAAGATGTGGATGGACTAATATTTAATCTTGGAGGTTGAATTTATAGTATTTAAAGATAAAATTAACATTGAAATAAGAATCAGGAAGCAGTTAAGGATGAGTCTCATGTTTCTGGCTTGAACAACTGGGTGTCTGGCAGTGCCACTTTTAGATACGGGAACAATCGCAAGACGAACATATTTATGTGTGGGTGCGGAGTGGGTAGCAAAGACCAGAAGCCAGTTTGCCACAGACTGAATTTGAAATACTTGGAAACACACAAGGGGAAAAGTCAATTAGGTCTGCAGTTCAGAAGAGTATTCTGAGCTGAGGATACAACATATAAATTGTATGCATATAAAACTGCAGGTCATGGGAATGCATGAGATCACCGAGCAAGTGAGAGTGAGTGAGAGAAAGAGAGAGAGGAGAAGGGGAGTAGGAATAAATGCGGAAAGACTCCAACATTTGAGATTGGGTAGAGGAGAAGCAGTCAGCAAAGGAGCCTGACCATAGAGAGCCAGAGGGGCAGGAAACAAACCAGGAGAGTTTGGTGTCAGACCCCTCAAGGCAAGTGCGGTGATCAACAGTCTTCGATGTCGTAAGTCTCCTGGCAAGATGAGTGACCCCGTGAGTAGTTCTGGTGGGGAGGTGGGGCAGAAGGGAGTAAAGGAACAAGTCTCCAGGTAACTGAGAGGAAATGGGACAGACTTCTGATAAGGGAAGGCAGTTTTTTCTTTTGTAAGAGGTGGGAAGAGAGTGGATCAGTGGAGATCATGGCAGTTGTGTGGATCTGGTTAAGGGAAGATGAAGATGAGGTTTTCCTGATAAATGCCAGTCAGCCAGGGCATGCACGAGGGAGATAAAGAAAAATAAGAGACAGAATAAGATTCAGGTTGCTCACTTGAGAAGTTAGGACAATAGAAAACTAAATCCATATTATCTATGTGTCATCAATTCTGTGATGAGGGTAATTCTAGGATATTAAGGGAGAAAACTTGCATAATGCCATCACCAGTGAACTGTTGTAAATTATGTATATATAATGTAATACCTAGCCCAGTCACTAAAAATAGTTATACAAAGAGATACACTCAAAGAAACTATAGATAAATAGAAGTGGAATTCTACAAAATGTCCAAGGAACCTGCAGGAAGTCAAGAAAAAGAAAACAGAAAAATGAAAAAAAAAAAAGGACAAACAGAAAATGAAATAAAGTGGCGGACTGAAACCCCAATATGTCAATAATTACATTAAATGCAAATGGCCTAAATACATGAATTGAAAGACAGAAGTTGACAAAGTGGATAAAAAATATTATGACAACTATATGCTGTCTACAAGACACTCACTTCAAATATAAGAGCATAGGTTGGGTGAAAGTAAAATAATGGGAGAAGTTACATTACACAAACATTAACCAAAATAATGCAGCTGTGGCTATACTGATGTCCAATAAAGTAGACTTCAGAGCAAAGAAAATTACTATAGATAGAGTGAAACATTACATCATGATAAAAAGATCAATCTACCAAAAAGGCATAGCAATCCTAAATGTTATTCACCAAATAACAGCTGTAAAACATGTGAAGCAAAAACTGATAGAATGGAAAGAAGAAATAGACAAATTCATAATTGAGTTGGAGACTTCAACTCTCCTTTCCTAACAATTGATAGAGCAACTAGACAGAAAGTCAGCAAAGATACAGAATAACAAGGACATCAACCAAGATCTAACTGACATTTATGGAACACTCCACCCACCATCAGCAAAATACACATTCTTTCAAGTGCCCACAGAACATCTATCAATACAGCCATTATCTTGGCCATAAAAAATTCCCAATAAATTTACAAGACTTGAAATCATACAGAATGTGTTCTTGGTCACAATGGAACCAAACCACAAATCAATAAAATCAAGATAACAGGAAATCTCTAAGCACTTGGAAATGAAACAACACACTTCTGAATAATCTGTGTGTCAAAGAGGAAGTCTCACTGAACTGACGGACAATGAAAATACAATAATCAAGATTTGTGGGATGCAGCTACAGTCATGCTGAGAGTGAAGTGCATAGCACTAAATGCTTATATTAAAAAAGAGGACAAGTCTCAAGCCAATAATCTAAGCTCTCTTAAGAAACAAGAAAAAGAAGATGAGAATTATCCCGAAGCAAGCAAGATGGAAATAGTAATGATTAAGAAATCAGTGAAATTGAAAACAGAAAAACTGATAGAGAACATCAATGAAAATTTTTTGCAAAGACCCATAAAACTGATAAACCTCCAGCAAGACTGATAAAGAGAAAAATAAAGATCAATATCAAGAATGAAACTGGAGATACCACTATAAACTCAGACATCAGAAGGCCAATAAAGCAACACAAGTTTACACACAAAAATATGCCAGCTTAAATGACATCATGGACTAATTGAAGAGCACATACTAGCATAACCTACCCAATGTGATATAATCTGGAAAGCCCTTTAACTATTAAGAAAAGAGATTTGTAAGATTTAAACATCTCTAGGTTCACATGGGTTCACTGGAGAATTCTGACACACATAATTTAAATCTCTTCAAGAGAAGAGAAGAGCAGGGACTTTCCAATTCATTTTATAAGCCAGTATTGCCCTTATATCAAAACCAGACAAAGACAATACAGAAAAAGAAAACTTCAGAGCAATATACTCCATGAACATACACTCCATGATGTGGAGTACCTGGAGTTCTTTTACACTGCTGGTGGGAATAATTGGCACGACCATTTTGGAAAACGGTTTGTAATAATCTGCTCAAGTTGAACATGCACATGACCTATGGCCCCGCATTTCTACTTTTGGGCACAGACCCAATCGAAATGTTCCCATATGGTCACCAAAAGACCTGTAAAGAATGTCAACAACAGCATTATTCTAATAGCCCGGAAGACCTATGTGCCCATCAGCAGAAGCGTGGGCAAGTTACAGTACATGCGAATGATGAAATATGATCCAGCAGTGAAATGAGCAAACTGCAGTTACATGCAACAACATGGATGAGCCTTACACACATAATGCTGAATGAAAGAAGCCAGGAACAATGGAGTACATGCTGTATGAATCCATCAATTAAGTTAAAAAACAGGCAAAATTACTCTATGGTGTTAGAAAACAGGAGAGTGGTTATTCTCCTGGGGGTGGTGTCTGGAAGGGGATATGGGAGACCTGAGAGGCTGGTCCTGTCTGTATGTTGACCTGGATACTGGTTACGCAGGTGGATGAGGATTGTGAATATTCATTAAGCTGTATTCTTAGGTTACATGTCCTTTTTCTATATATGGTGTAAGTTGACTAAAGGAGCAAAAAAAAAAAGCCTATTGGATTTGGCGACATGAAGATGCTGGGTGAGCACAAGTTCTGAGGAAGTGCAGGCTTCGCGGATCTAACATTAGTTACATTTTTGCAAATGGCAACAGTGGAGCAGAGAGCAGTTCAGGGCTGCATCTGGTGTGCAAAGCTACTGAGCAGTTCTGCAGGGATTTGCATCCAGGGAACAGGGCTGCGGAGCCTGAGCTTTACTCCCTACACTGGCCTGGCTCTTTATCTTTTAAGCACAAAGGCAGTTCGTCTTTGCAAGGATAAAGGCAACATCAGACAGGAGGACCCAGAGTCTGAGGCTACGTTAGGAAGTAGCAACTTGCAGGGCTTGTGGGTGCCTCTTTATCACAGTGGCTACGCAGGATTGTGACAAATGTTCCCGAGGACAACCAGGTGTCATGTAAGAAAACCTTCAGGATTTTAGTTTACTGTGTTCATGGAGGCAGAGAGATATACAGTACATTTCTGAAAGGCTTTGGGGTAAGGGACAATCTCTGATTATATCTGGAAAAATCATTTATGTTAAACATTAAATTATCTCCCAAGGCCAGAGAAATGTGGCGTGTGCATTGTATGCTGCATGCATGCCCAGGTTCCACTCCTTCGGGGCACAATCCAATTTTGGTCTTGGAGAGAAAAAAACCCACTGTATCATTAGTCTTTTTTAAGTGCATGGGAATTATAATTTTGTGGTTAGGCCAGGGAATAATTAGAGGCCAAAGCAGAGTAACTTAATATAATTAGTGTTAGAGTAATCACTTAAACTACCATATACAAAACCACTGTCTGGAGTCATAATTAAAAGAGAGGATTACTGTAGAAAAATCATTCATCCATTAGCTGCTCTCATGCAAAAGATAGGTGTACACACACAGGGAACAAATGTAAGAATAAAACATCTGACATGACAATATTACCAATACCAGATTGGAAAAGAGTAGCTACTAAAGAAAAATGAGTCAACCCAAACTTCTCACGCCCCTGGAGTATGTACCTAGTACAATGTTGATAACTCATTTTTTAAAATGAGTTTTCAGTGGAAATAGTTCCTGGAAGTACCTCAGGAAAATTCTTCCCAAATTAAGATAGGCTGGCTGAATGAAGTAGTCCGGGAGTCCCTTTTCTCATATAAAGTATATGCAATGTACACATGCAGTATGACTTAGTCCACATGTACCTATCTGATCCTCTCATTGGGAAAACACACACATAGATGAAATCATTAGCGTAGAGTCTCGCAGACAAGGAACCATAATTAGTTAGAAGTGGAGTCCTTTTCCGGTCCTGCCGAGATCGCTGTGTTAGGCCTCCTGACTGCCCTGGTGTGTATGCCCGGGAACAAATCAATGGTCTGTTAATAAGCGAAAGCCTCAGCGGCCCTCCTTCCTCAGCGAGCCTCCCCTTGCTTGGGCTGTTCTTCTCTTGCCAATCTAGTTTCCAGGTTCGCCGGGTTCTATCTCACACCAGGCCCTCCTTCGGCCTCCACCTTCTCTCCCAGGGGACAAATCCTTCTGAGACCTCACAGCCACATTCTGCACAGACACTTCTGGAAGTTTCCTTTGGCTTTTCTTTCACCTCTGCCCACTCTCTGCACCTGCATGTCTAGGTGGCTGAATCAGGACGCAGCACTCTGTGATACCTTCACAGAAAAGTTCACTACTCCAACATCAACTGAATAGTACCAGGGTCTTGTACGGCATGTAAAAAATGACATAAAAAAAGACCTCCCCTGAATTGTCTTTATACCTATCAAGTTCATCCAAACTTGACAAAACACCACACAGGTAATGAGAAAAAGGAAACAGAAGTGTAGGGAAATTTGTCTTTGGTGTTTTCAGACTTTCCTTAAAATGCAAACATTTCTTGAAATGCAGACATGAAAGTGATGAATGAGAAGTGGGTATTTTTTTCACCTCAACTGTCTGATCAGAAGTGTATTTATAAACCCCTGAGTGATGTCTTGAGCTGATAAATCAACAGTGGTGGAGAACATTTTAAGTCTATTTATCATTTAAGACAAACAGCCTATTCTGAGCATGATTATTTTTATTCAACATTTAAGCTCACCTCTATGTTTGCTTCTTCTCAGTGTTAATAATATCTGGATGGGACTTCTCAATATTTAATGTTACAGCTTGCCTGTTGCATGCTGATATAGTTAACGTCACACATTTGATCACAGAATGCCAGTTTGCATTGCCAAAAAAAAAAAAAGGGTCTATTTCACATTGAAGCCTGATGCTAGTCAGCTTGTTTATAAATACCCATTGTCGGTTCAATGCCATAAAAATCATGGAATGACACTTTTAAAGGCAATTAAAACCAATATATTTTAAGGGACTGGCCTAATGGCATGGAAGCTCATAATTAGCAGAGGACATCCGGAATCCTACAGCACCACAATTCAGAGTGTGTACATCTCAGTTAATACCCAGGACAGCCCATGAGGTCAGTGACATTGCAACAGATTCAAAGGAGAGAAACATAAAAGAAAATCGTACCTGTTCATTCTCTTCTTCATCACTACTTAGCTTAAGGTCATCTTCTAACATACTGAAAAAAGGAACACAGAGGTACAGATACTTAGCAAATTCAGAATAATGCAGCACCAAAATATCTTTACTACATTTCCGTAATATGTCTATTTTATTTCCTAATTGATTCAAATGTTCTTTTCTTTTAAGCCCTTTTCCTCTGATGCACTTAAGAAATAACAAACTGCCAAGTCACAAAGATTAACCCTAACAAGAGTCATAGGAGAAGATGGGCTGCTTCAAGAAAATGAGGTTCTAAACAAACAGAATCAAATAGGTGCTTTTCCATGTGAACTCTCAATCCCCCCCATTGTTTGTTCATTGTCTTCCCTGTGACAGGTGCTGAGCCCCATCTCGATGCCCAGAGCAAGGAGAGCAAGGGGAACTCTGCCGAGAACAATGAAACAATCAACTTGGGCTGTGAAGAATGGCCACGTAGGTCTTCCACCAGGCAAAGACCCAGAGGAGACATCTGCCTGAAGAGCCTGCTGGATGAGGAAAACCAAGTTGGAGGACACTTCCAGGAGGACTCTGGAAGGCAGCTCCCCAGCGTCCCTGGGTCCCTCAGAGCTGCATGACAGAGGCAGTAGGAAGACAAGCATACTTTTGGGATCACAAACTTCAAACCCTATCATTTCTGATGATGATAAAATTGTACTCTTATCTGCATTGCTGAGTTGTTTTTTTATAGTAGTTTTCACATTAACCATTTCAAAGAAATCTCACTCAGAAGCTCACTCCATAACGTGAATGCAGAGCTGTCCATTGGGGGTGGGGAAGAGCCATGTCTGATGGACCCCAGGCCAGGGATCAGTCTGAAGACCACTGAGTCCAAGTGCCTGAGGGGCCTTGCTGTCCTCCTTCCACAGGTCCCCTTCCACAGACTGTCCCCTAAAATGTGCCTATTTTCCTTCAAAAGCCAATTATCAGCCTATCATCAGTATATTCCTCTGTATATTTTTATAAGTAATTTCAGTGACTTTTGGACTGAACTTGGGGTAAAGAGCTGCCAAGGCAGGGCGTGGACCAGTTCTCCCTCAACCAGCTAGGTGTTGGGAGCACGTCTCTTAACTTGCTCGCCCCTGGTCCCATTTCCCTATTTGTAAAATGAAGGGTTATTCTGGGCAACCTGTAAAGTCCGATCCTGCTTTAGATTCTGAGTCTCGGAAATAAATGTGCCCTCATTTCGCCAAGTATGAAAACTCTTGTATTTGTTCTAGAGAGCTGATAAGTTTCTAAGCAGTTTTTGGTGTAGTGTTTAAGCGATAACCATTAGGACACCAAATCTGCATCCTCACAGGCTACGGCTAGTCTACCAGCTGGAAAAAGAATCATTGTTTTATTATTTAAACCCCAAGCAAAGAGAACATCAGCCAAGGCTGGGGAGCTGCGTCCCCAACCACTCTTTACATCTGTCTGGCGTGCTGTTCATTTCCCTTGACCTTACAAACTCACATGCCCAGCTTCAGAGAGGAGAGACATGGTGGTGACTTGCTGTTTAGGAAGCACGTAGGAAGGGGGCTGTGCTTTATCCTCAAGTCCCCAGTGACAAGCACAGTGACACGCTGAGTACAGTACCAGTTTGTTGGTTGGGCTGTGGCACCGTCCCCAAGACTCTTTTCCCACCAAAAGGCGCAAAGGCCCTCTGATGACAAGAACAGTGAAGTAGGACAGTTTCTTGCTTCCACCCCTCACTCCCTCTTTTGGAGTAAAATGCCAACTACAGCCTGAATTAATCCCAGGACTGCCCTGCAAGCTCTAGGTGTTCCAAGGGCGTGGGTCCCATAGGGTGCGTAGGAAGAGGGAGGGGAAAGGACACACATAAACTTCGTTAGCAACCCCTTGTTGTTAGATGGAAGTCATGTCAAGGGTGCCTGAGAAGTTTCATCTTCAGACAGGCAGTAGTGTGCACAGATTTGCAGGCTCTGGCCAACCGAACATGCCCCAAAGCAAGCACCTCAGCTTGGCCGTAAGCCAGCTGTGTGACTTGGTCACCAGAAGGCTGGCACTGCTGGAAGTAACCACAGTGGTAAAAGCAGTGTGTGAGGTTCTCTTCTAAGGTAGGGTGTACAGCATATTTTTATTTTAAGCCTGTGCTAACTGTAAACACAGACACTGGTGTCCGAATCTCATACTGCTTCTCACATCCCCCGTTTCTGGGCAAGGGGCACCTCTGGGCCTTGGCTTTGTCAGTTCTACATCTGTCATTCTGCCCTGTCATCATCTCCAGGAGAAAAGCAGTCAGAGATCCACTTTACTTGGTGAATACGGAATTTTCCTCTCATATTTAAAAAATGAATTTAATTGTTTCTGGCTGAGATCTAAAACAACCATCAAGGGTTAAAACAGTGTGTGTTCAAGAGGGGTGTCAAGAGAAGTTAGAACCAATTAAACTTCAGAATATCTTGTAATGTGATGAAATAGCAATGGAAACACTAAGCCAAATGGCTCATACACATCCCTCAGCGATCCTGAGGTGCCACTCGTACCCACACATGCAGCCGCAAGCCTGCACCCCAACCCCCAAGGGACACACCCAGGCAGTTGAGGACACGGCCCAGCCCTTCCACTTTGTTCTGACGGTTACAGCATGACCATCTAGCATCCCCGTGACTCCACTTCCAAAGCACATGCTTGTTCCCATTCCCAGCACTTCAAGCCTGGCTCAACATTCCCAGGGCGCCCTGCTTTTCACGCTGAAAGTATCAAAGTGGCCTCTTAGCCCGAGGACGAGCCGAGCTGTGTTTGAGGTCGTGGCTGAACAACGAAACTTGGTTAGAGAAGATGGGAGATGAACCTGGCCTTCTCCTGCGAAATGTCGGTGTCCGGGGAGTGGCAGGCAGATGGCGGGCTGGTCACCGTGCTAACACACAAACGGCACCGTGGGGCACCTGCCTCTCGGCTCCCACCCGCTGGAGGACATTTTTACCACCTAATTCCACAAGGAAGGCGATGGGCACAACAGTGAACATACAAAGGCTTTAGACCAAAAGTAAAAGAAAACGCAAATTAAGTGCTGGTTAGGGGAGTCACAGAGTTGGGGGTGGTGGGGCTCCGACTCTGGATTTGACAAAGGAAGATACCGACTCTAACGCTGGAGAGGGCTGAGGACAGACTTTGGGGAGAGTCATCTGCACTCAGAGCAGGGCCTGGGCTTCGGCATCACGCTGGCTCGCAGGGGCAGCCTGCCAGGCCTCTAGCCCCACACGGCCTTCCTCCCACCCAGAGCGCCCAGCCCACAGCGCCCTCCCAGGTGCCACAGCTCCCGTCCAAGGGTAGTGGCTCTCAGAGCTGAACAGCTGCTCAT
>JAVSCE010016087.1:0-70079 GCA_032199065.1 Smutsia gigantea
ACCTCTCTAACTGCTGCTGCAGGGTCAGAGTGCAAGGACATGCCCAGAGGTCACACCTCATGTACTGTCACAAATGGATCTCAGCACACCATGCGCATGCAATTTCCCCCAACATTACCAGACAGTTCAAAATCGGTTTGGTGAACGCTGATTACATAGAAAGAACTCCCCAGTCCTAGCTTCCCACCAGAGCTGCTATGTGGCCCAAGAAATTCACAAATCACAGGATATGACTGTAATCCCTTGGGATACAAGCTGTGCCTAGTCAGCAGCATGACAGGCACACAGCTTCTAGTAGATTGGACGCACTCCACATGCACACAGGCCCACTACCTTCATGCTATTACAATGACCTCATCTTCACAGTAAAAGTGTCAGAATTCCCCGAGATGCAGAAAGACAGCCCGTCGGTTACACTGTCTCTTATGGGCACTGGTCATGGTAACCGACAGCCTGTTTGCTAATAAAGAGCCGTTTACTCCAGAAGGTGAACCCACATGGAGGGGACTGGGGTCTGGAAGGCGAAGGCAGTGCACAGCAAAGCAGGGCCCTCGCTCCAGGGAGAGCCCTGTCCTTCCCAGGAGGTCATTGGCTTCCACACCGCGTCCCAGCAACGCCATGCCAGATTCCTTCACCCACCCCTCACGTGGCACAGACATGCCACGGTGGTGCTGCAGGCCCAGGCGCTCCCAGCAAGGCTCCCTCCTCTGGCTGCAAAGTGACTGCAGTTTCCGGTAGGATATCCACCCTGTCCAGTGCTCTGCACCACACATACCCAGGAAAGTGGCTGCTCGGCATGACTGCTGTGCTCAGCGCTGGGGTCTGTACAGGAAGGCAAGGGAGCGCAGTCACGGGGCAAGGCCCTGTAAGCGTGCTCCTCAGCGCACACACGCCTCAAGTGGACTCACATGTGTTTTAGGAAACATCCAGAATCACACCTGGCCACTGAGTTATTAAATGTCGTTCAAAAGAAGGTAATTTTAAAAACGAAGATAAAATATTGCAACACAAATGAAGGAACACATTAACTTGCTCTTCTGGTCCCCGTCAGCCCCTTCCTTACTTCTTCTTCCTCCTTTCCTGGACGCACCGGGGACAGAACCTGGATGAGAAAGGCACAGCGATCGGCCGTCGCCCGCGGGAGGCCCATCCCCGCCCCCAGGGTCTCCCAGGATAGCTGCACGCAGACAAAAAAGCCGGAGGAGAGCCCATGGGCCGAGGGCACACAGTGGCTCTGTGGTAACCCACTCAGGTGCTCTACCCAGCACACCTGTTTAAAAGCTGGTAGATACGGATCAATGAGAAAGCTGGATTTCACACAAAGGCATCCTCTTCATCAACTGGCTGGATTTCCCTGTGTGCTAACGGGGTCACCAGATGGAGACGATGCCCACATCACGCCGGTGGACTGGAGAGGCTGACGGCCAAGTATTGTGGGAGGGCGTGGCAGGCTTACCCCAGCAGGCACGCGGCCCCTGCAGAGTCTGGGTGGGCCCCCGAACCTGCCTGACTCACAAGTGCTCTCTGGTGACCCTGGACAAACAAGTCCAGGGCTCAGACGCAGGTCACTCCTGGGCCACGGCGGCCGCTGACGACACAGGACAGCATTCCACCCAGCCTTCCCCCTCAGCTCCCGCACTCCCTATGCACAAGGCAGCCAATCCACATGCGGCGAGCTCACCGGGCCCCAGGCCTCCATTCTCCAGTGTCCCGCTGTGCCAGTGAGTGGGCACGGAGCACCCTAGGAGAGCTAGGCTCCAGCAACAAGCCTACAAGCACAACCTCAAGCCAGCAGAGACGCTAAGCCTCACTGATGTGCAAGAGCCTGGATGCTCGGTGGTCTCTGTGAAGACCACAGAGAAACCAGATATTAAACTGGCTCTGCCACCCAGCCCCAGTCCCAGAAGCAGAGTTATCTTCCAAGACCTACTGTAATCTTCCACCCAAAGTCCCATGAACTCACACCCACCGAGTCCTAATCCAACTCAAATCCAGCCTCCCTGCCTCAAGCCTGTGCTGTCCCGCATGCCCATCACAGGCCAGCCTGCCTCTGGTCAGTCTCTCAGCCCCATGGGCCACCATACCATCATGGTCCTGTCACCCATGCCACAGGGCCCTGCCAGGGGCCACTGCATCGCTGCCCAGACTGCCCCACACATCCTGGCACCAAGGAAGCTGCCCACCAGCCAAGACTGCCCGCAGCTCCCAGCACTCGAGCACCCACCCTGTGGTCATCCACTTCTGGTCTTCCACTGTGCACACACAAGCAAACACGCCACGATGGAAATAGCTGCTGTACCAACAAACTAGCGGCAGGGTCCCCAAGATTTCACTTCACATGCTACGTCCATTCTTACACCAGCAAAAAAAAACCAGGTTCAGTCACCTGCAATCTTAGGAGCAACACAAGCCCTCAGGCTGCCAACTAAATGCCAGGACAGCAAGTATGCAGGGTCCAGTGCCCTCAGGTAGGCGTGAGCCCTCGGAAGAGAGTGTCCCTGGCTGGTGCCCAGGTTTCCAAGTGTTGAATGCTCAGGCTCTCACCTGTCAAGATTTCCCCGGGGAAAAGAGCCCCTTGTTTCTCATTTTTATTTAACATTATCTCTATCTCAGTGGTCACATGACTGCCTTTAGGAGAATAATAGAAATGTATTACACAAAAAGACGACGTGACCCCTGGAGGGGTGGGCAGATGTCCCTCTGCCAGCCGGACCCTGGGAAGCAGGACCAGGCTGCATCACAGGCCAGGCTCCCACAGCCACACCCAGAGGGCCCAAGGCTGCAGCTGGGAAGGTCCACGCGCCGGTCCTCAGGGGGAGCCAGTGCACACGATGCCCACAGGCCGGAAGAGGCCAACACCCCATACTGACCATTTCCCTTTGGGCTTCGTAGTCAGGTCCACACAGGCGAAGTGAAACCACTCAATGGGACACTGCAGGGCGAAGGGAAGAGCTGGCATCAGCCCTCGATGCACTCGCCTGCAGACACAGACGGCGGCCTCCCTGCCTACCCCCCAGGCCCTGAAGCAGGCACCCACCGGCGGCACAGCAGGTCTGGGCTCCCGTCCCACACCCCAACATCCCATGCCAGTACCCCTCCTCACGTGCCCCCACACTCACGTCCGGATTGTCACAGCCTATCATCTCCCCATAGGACACCTGGTGGCACAGGCAGTAGGTGGGCTCGTTTGGGTCCACAGGCATGTCCAGCACGTCAGACGGATGCACAGACAGGATGGTATCGCTGAACTCAGACCTGTGGGGAAACAACAGCAGTGAGCAGCACCTGGATGGGGACACGCTGCCCCGTGGTGCCAGACAAGGACACAGGCAGCAGGCACCTGGAGGTGTAAGGGAAAAGCACCCACCCCCCAACACCCGGGAATGACTCCCTCCTCTGGACAGGACCTGCTCCCTGGGTCCCATCCCTGGCCAACACCCCTGGGCTCCTAGGGACCCCTTCCTGCGCTGGGGCAGGCCCATGTCACCACCCACCAGGAGGCAGTGGTGACACTTTAGAACCTGCCCACATGCCACCCCAGTCTGGCCCAGGTGTCTGAATGGCCACCATCACTTGCACTCCTAACCACACCTCCTCCCTCCGTGCATTCATGCCAGGGCCTGGGACCCACAGCTTCCCTTATCTCCCTTGAGCTCTATGTCCTGGGAGTTCCCAATATCCACTCAGCTACTGACCCACCTGTGGGGCCACTTCTGACAGCATGCCCCCAACCCGCCCACCCCTGTGAATCAGGCCTGTTGCCCGTACTCCCCATGGCCTCTAGGGCTCTAACCCGCAGCCCAGCTGGACTACCACCTTGCCCACCCACCCTCCAGGTAGGCTGCCTGAAGCTCTGCAGCTGAGCAATGGGGGGCAGTGCCCAACGCCCACCTATGTTACATGAAATCACTGTGAATTTACTCTTCATGTGTTTCACTGTTTTCCAAATAAACCTGCAAGCTGCAGGCTAGCAGACGGTGCACCCCCACTCGCCCAGGAGTCTCCCCTATCCCATCCCCAGATCAAGACCGCACAAACACGCCCAGGTGCCCCTCTGCCACAGACATGGCAAATTAATGCGGGGAGCTCAGCCCAGGGCTGCAGGCGTGCAATTTCACCTGACGAGCGTGGAGTGGAGAGAAATCTGCTCCCAAAGGCAATCGTACCCCCTGTCTCCTACACCCGTCCAGAGCCTCCCCACGCCTCTGAGGTCACACACGCAGGTTCCACAATGCACCCCATGCAGTGCTCCCACCATGAGCGCTGCATGGGGGCTCCAGGCCGGCTGGCCTCCCTGTAGGAGGCCTACTGTCTCTGGCAACAGACAGGATGTCCTTTTTACCTGAAATCCAAACGTCACAAATGTGTCACCAGGTGCCTGTGTTTCAACAGGCTTCAAGCAGCCGTTGCCAGCAGTCCCACTGAAACCTGCCTCTCCCGGGTGAGGGCTGTCTGCACGTCAGGGGGCTTCCTGCCCAGGGTGACTCTGGATGACTGCAGCAAATCCCCTCAGGCCTCGCCCAGGGACCTGCCCACAACCCCACCACCCGGGGCCTCGCACGCCTCCTCGCTGACCTCATCGTGGCCGCTCTGCACTCTGCTTGCAAAGCGCAGCCAAACCCGAGCTGCACCCCACCCCAGGTTCAAGGACACCACCCAGCAAGGAGGCCAGAGGTCACCCCTGCACCGCCTCCTCTCAAGAATGACCCAAGGGGCCTGGGTAGGAGGGCAGAGACACTTCTACTACCCGCCAAGGGGAGCAGCCAGGAGAGTCACGGGGAGGCTGAGCCAGGAGGGGCTTTCCCGCCTGTCAAGTCCGCCCTTGGGCAGGCCGGACGACCGCACCTCACTGAGGCCCTACTGGGCACAAGAGGTGTCTCCCACTGAGCTAATTTCCCCGGGGAATGGCATGAAACACCCCTCACCAGGCAGTGCCAGGGAGCCCCTCCGTGCCTGATGCCCTGCTATGTCTCCTGAGCACTGCAGGTGGCCCCCAAGGAGGCAACTCCGTCCAAGCTTTGGGATCCCAGGGGCTACAGAAGGAACTGCCACCTGTACCCACACACAGTCCTACCTTCCACAGAAGAGCACTGGCCAGGCGAGTCCCTGGGAAGCAGCAGCGCAGCCAGGGAGCCTCAGCTGGAGGCCCTCCGGGCAGGAGGAGATGGCATCTGGGAGCCCGGCCAACCCAGCTCCCTAGGAAAGCCCCCTGCCTGTCCTGGAGTGACCTTCAGAGGCCCCAACAGGGAAGACAGGACCCACAACAGGCCAAGGGATTCAGAAAACCACCCAAACCCAGCAGTGGCAGTGAGGCCAGCGGACAGAGCGCAGGAGCTGCACACCCATCATGAGAGCAGCGCCGGACGCAACGAGGCGCAGGGCCACCGTCCTACTCCTGCCCCCGGGACAGTGCAGGGTGAGTCCTTCAGCTTCTCCTGACACCCTCTGACCCTGTGCTGCCCCGGTGTCCCCATGGAGCCAGCCTGCATGGCACCTGAGCTCAGATGCCGGACCCAGACTGTGGAGCAGACCTCAGTGCCTCCAGCCCCACACTCCGGCCTCTCCGGCCCATTGGGGCAGCTGTGAGGCGGGGGCAGCCACACACCACCACTCAGACCGTGCAGGGATCAGGTGCACCGGTGCTCCACAGACGTCGCGCTGGGATGATCCTCCCCATCCGCAGCGAGCCCAGCAGGAGGCTGGACTACCCTGAGCAGCATCAGACAGCAACCAGGGACACGGACACGCGCACCGCTAGGGCTCTGCTGGGAAAGCCGTGAGCTGGGCCACTTCACATGCATCCCCAGCAACGGCTGCAGGCCATGTGGGTCATCAGGAGGTCTCGGGCACAGCCAAGAGCTCGCCCAACATGCCTGGAGCCAGGGCCTCACCCCTCTGTGGGCCTCACGGTGAGGCAGAGACAATGGGAACACAGTTCTTCCCATTCTTCTGTAAAGCCCAGGTGTGCATTAGAGTTCTAAGCAGAAAGGAGGGGGAGACTCAGACGTTGCTGACACTACAAGTTAAAAACAAACCCATCAAATCTCTGAAACCTCATCTGAAAGACACTGGAAGGCTGTGGAGAACCAGGGCTGGATGCCCGTGGGGGGCCACATCAGCCTGCACAGCCCCGGACCCACACACACAGCAGCCGTGACTCCTTAGTCTGGTCACTAGACCCGGGGCTACACAGAGGTTGCAGAGAGCCAGCCAGGTGGAGCAAAGACTGCCGTCGTGTCCTCAGAGAAGGCACCAGCCTCAGACAGAGCCAGCCTCCTCCACCAGACGCCTGCCAACTGTGGGGGCAGCATGGGTGGTAGACAGGAAAGAAAAGCTAAACATCAGACCACGCAGACTGACCCTACAGGCTGCCTTTTAGCAAGGCAGACAGACCCTCTGGGCTCTCACTTAAGGACCAAGCAGGGCCCCACCTCACGACCTTTGATACCAGGAAGGGACTGGGTCTGAGTGAAGAGGCACCCAGCTACCAGTCTGCTCAATTTGCCTGGACCAAAAGAGGAGCTAACACCTGGGGCACAACAGAAATTTCAAACTCTGTGCTCCTTTTTTACCTAAGGTCAAACAGAATGAAAAAGCTATACAACATGAAAAAAAAACAGGAAAATGTGACTAATAATCAAGAGAAAAGCTGGCTAACAGAAGCAGACACAGAGACCCTGATGTTAAAATTGGCAGACAAGGTCTTGAAATAACTATGATAAAGAAAATATGAATAAGGAAAATGCAAATACAGAGGCTTTTTAAAAAGGAGCTAAATCTATTTTAAAAAGGAATCAAATGGGTATTTTAGAAAGGAAACTACAAAATATGAAGTCACGTTTATGATCTCATTCATCTGTACTGACACCACCTAACTGTTCCCATAACAGTCAGGAACAAAAATGCCACCATCCAGATGCTTTCCATCTCCTCCAAACAGGTCCGTGACCCAGTACTAAACATCCCGCAGATCTAGGGAAACTGAGGTTCAACAGAACACACACGAGACTGTGCTGATCTTGTCGAAGATCAAATGGACACGCCACTGAGCAAAGGAGGAAGCATGGTGTGAATGCCCAGTGAACGGGCATTCACAAGGTGTCCTGTCTTTCAGCAAAATGCAGACTCTGGGAAACTCTATGAATCAAAGAGTCCAGGTCCTTCAAAGGGAAAATTTTGGAGAAAGGAATGAAGAAAAACATATAAAGAGACTTAAAGGACTCACCTAAATAAAAAAGAACTTCACCTCTGACCACAATGTTGTCACAGGCATGGAACCTGCCCTCCTGTGAACTAGGAAACTGTACAAAACAGGGAACTGTTCTCACACACTGGAAAAAGGCAGGACAGGACAGCAGACCCAGGAGAAGGGAAGAGAACAAGGTGGAGACCTACAGTCAGCTTTCTCCCTGGAGGTGCCTTCCACACTTCTAGTCCTTGGAAAGGAAACCAAACAGAGCGTGGGCATCTAGAGCTGAACGTCAACATTCAGGAAAGCAAGGCTGCTGGAGTTTAGGGGCAGAGTACTGGAAGGAGGAAGCTAGAGAGTATGCACTCCAGAAATCTGCAAAGGGATCCCTTTGAGTTTTTAGCTAAAAACTGTGCACAGGGTGAGGATCCACAAAGCCAGGTAGAGAGCACTGGAGCTGTGGGCTGAGCGACATGCAAGGTCCAGCTAGCCAAAATGGAGACCTCATCAACATAAAGGCATTCAGAAGAGAACCCAGCAGGGCCACACCTTAACAGTATGGGTTAACCAACCCCAGAGTAGAGAGTACACTAAACTAGGGATTAGCAAAATACAGCCTGCAGGTGGCTGCCTGTTTCTGTAAATAGAGGTTTATTTTAAACACGGCCACACCACTCATTGCATATTTTCTGTGGATGTTTTCTGATATAAGATAGCAGAGCTGAGTGGTTACAACAGAGAAATATGGCCTGTGAGCCTAAAATATTTACTTGCGGCCCTTGAAGAAAAACATTTTTTTATAAGGTTAAAAATGAGCTTGCATGATAATAAAATAAATTATATTTTTTTAAAAAATGAGCTTGCAAAGGATCAAGCTAATCCACTGATGATTAAACTATTGACAAAAAAAATCCATTAAATGAGGACAAAAAATCCAGATATATTCAATAACATAACACCCACACTGTCTAACATCCATAAAAAATTGCTAAACATGCGAAGAAGCATAAAAATGTGACTTATGACCAGGATAAAAAAATCAGTCAAAAGAAACAGACCTGTCAAACTCATCTTGTATACACTAGATAGGTAAAGGTTTTTGTTAAATAAAGGAAAAGAAAAAGAAATAGACCAGGAAATGAAATAAATAGGATCAGAAGATATTTTTTGAAAACTATTATAAGTATGTTATATTCAAAGATATAAAGGAAAATATTAATGTAATATGAGAAACAAAGTATTTTGAAAATACAACTTCTTGCGAAGAAATCTCTTAAATGAAAGATTCAGCAAAGCAGATTAAGGTTAGACACCAAGGAAGAAAAGACTTGAAGATAAAGTAATAGAAACTATCCAAACTGAAGCACAGAAAGAAAAATGCTGAAAAAAAAAAAGCAGTGGGAAAATATTAAGCTGACCAACATGCATGTAACTGAAGTCCCATAAAAAGGAGAAAGGAAAGCAGAAAAACATACTTGAAGAACTGGCTGAAAATTTTCCAAATTTGATGCAAATTATAAACCAACAGTTCCAAGAAACCCAAAAAGCTCCAAGCAGACTAAACACAAAAAACCCCCCACCCGAGGTCACATGATAATTAAGTTGTTAAAAATCAAGCTGCCAAATGGAAATCTTAGAAGCAACCACTTATATACAGAAGAGATAAGAATTATCACCAATTTTTCATTAGAATCTGGGACATCTTTAGTGCTGAAAAAATAAAAACATCAAACTAAAATTCTATATCCAAAGAAAATGTCCTTCAAAAATGGAGTTAAAGAGATTTTCAGAGAAACAAAAACTGACAAAATTCATCACCATCAGCAGACTAGCCGCATAAGAAAATGTTAAAGGAAGTTCTTCAGGCAGAAGAGCGACACCAGGTGAAAATCTGCATCTACATAAAGAAATGAAAGGCTCTGGGAACCGTAAATATAATGGTGTGAACTACAAAGGTTTTTCTCATATTTTAAAATCTGTTTAAGATAATCTATGGTTTAAACCTAATATACTGTGAGGCTTTTATCACATGTAGAAGTAAAATTTTTGACAATAGCATAAAGGAGGCAGGAAATGGAAGAATGCACATGTAGATTCTTGTATTAAACATGAAACAGTGTATTATCATTTGAAATACACTGTGGCAAGTTAATGAAAGAGGACATACACACTAGAACAGTCCATAAAGTAAAACTCTAAAAAAATACTTAAACCAAAAGAAGACAGGAACATCAGTGATCTAAATTACTTCCATCTTAAAAAGCAAAGCAAAGTAAACCCAAGTTAAGTAGTAGGGAGGAAATAACAAAGATATGAGTAGGAATAAGTGAAAGAAAACAAACAACAAGAGAAAAAATTCAACACAACCAAGAACTAGTTCTCTGAAAAGAATAAGGCAAAATGAGAAAGATAATAAATTACCAACTTCAGGTCTGAAAGAGTGATCATCAGTAAAGATCCTACACCAGGAGAATAGTAATATAATATTATAAACAATGTGGTATTAATAAATCTGACATCTTATGTGAAACAACAAATTCCTTAAAAAACACAAATAACCAAAACTGACTCAAGCAGGAATAGGAAGGTTGAATAGTTCCAGAACGTTAAAGAAATGGAATACAGCAACAAACCATAGACTTAAAATGAGAGCATTTTACTGCATGTAAATTATGCCTTAATAAAGTCAATTTAAAAGCTGGAAAAAAAAAACAGCAAAACTAGCCTCCAGTGTCCAGGAATACACACATGAGGGAGAGAACTACAAAAAAAGAACAGAAATACGCACTACTAAGTCTGGGTGGTGTCCGCCCTCAGCACAGGCGGAGCACATGCCCTCGGCAGGACACGCCAGGCCCACCGCAGCCCTGACCAGGAGGCGCTCAGCCAGATGCACCTCTCGGGGCAGGTCGTGAGACTTCATGTTCGTGTGGTGTTCTGCATCGGTGTGATGCTTTACAACACAAAGCTGGGATTTGAGTTATCTTTTGAAAGACAAAAGTTTAAACACCAGGTTAAAGAACCAAATCTTTCCCCTTTTCCTGTCAAGGACTCGCTCTTCTGAGCTCTCCCTGTAACTATCAAAACCACCTCCACCAAAGCTGTATGTCATTTTCCATTTTCTCAGTAGCCTAAATGTCACCTCTATGAAGCACTAGTAGAGTACCTTGGGGAGTAGCTGGTGAGAGAATGCTTTACATGAAACATTCTCAAGTTCAAGTTAAATGCCACGTATACTTAGTAAGTGTAGTCACAAAATTTAACAACGAATATACCCAAAATACATAGTGGCTAAGAGGATGGGTCCCAGGATGAGGCCTCTGGGCGCCAATGCTGCCCCGGCTGCTGCAGTCTAACCTGGTGTGCGCAAGCATGAGGAGCTGCAGGACACCCGGCCCCACACCCCGTCTTCAGGGCCAGCTGTGCCTGGCGGCACATCCAGGAGCAGAAATGAACATGAATGGCGTCCTTTGGGGAAGAAGAGAAAAGAAAAGCACCTCTCACCCTCCTTTATGCTTCTTTTTCTTGGGGGTGTCTTCTTCTGAGGTCCTCCTGCCACGACCCCGTGAGCCTCTTTTTTCCTTATGACCTCGACCTTCTGAAAGACAATAAAGATACCAGTTGTCTTCACAGAATTCACTATAGTAAGACAAGATAGATTCACCAAAGTACAAAATCTGCCATAATATTCCTAGCACATCTGGCAAAGTCCTCAGAACTCCAGTTAACAGAATGAGGGAAAGTTAGTGGACTTGCTTTTCAGCCCTCGTCCTCCAGAGCTTTCAAAGTCGCTGCCCTCCATCTTGTCCTTCAGATCCGCCTCAAAGCGCGCCAGGTCCGCGTCCAGCCTTCGGATGTGTTTATCCACCTGCACAGAATACACAGTCACATTTAAAAGGAAGGCAAACACTGCAGGAACCACAAACAACTAAGGCAACCAGGAAGCACTTTCTTGCCCTTTAACTGAGTCTTCAGTTAACAAAGTGCTGCTAACACAACGGCCACTGTTGCAGTGTTTACCAAGGGCCCTTTTTCCCCACATATTCTGACACCTCAACTGAATAAACCCCACTCGGGAGAAGCCATGAAGGTGGGCGATAATGAGAGCAGACACTGTGAGACACTGCAGACCTGACACTGATCCTAATTTAAGTCTGAAGAACGGGTAGGTTCTTAAACAGAATTACCAAAGAAAAGGCGGGGTGAGGGAGGAGGGACAGAAAAGTAATGCTTTAGGCATAGGGTGAGTGGGAAGCAAGAAAAGGCAATGCAGTCAAAGCCACAAAGATCACTGCCACACTGCTCCCAACAGAGACGCTCCTGCTGAGAAAAGGCAGACTGTATGGGAAAGACACACTGCATTCCTTTACTGGGCAGCACACCACAGCCAACCGATACCACATGTAACAGTCCACAAAGGAGGGATAGTACCCTTCCGAGTCTGGAAATGAACTACAATCCTAAACTACACTATGCACCAGAGGGAAAATTTGACTGTCTTAATGACATTTGATCAAAGTTAACTTTTTAGACAATAGTCTGCTTACTCTACAGATGGAGCACTTTGGAGGCATGGAAACCCCAAATATAAGCATTAAGTTCTCCTTTCAGAGCATTCTTTCTCAAATACAACTTAATTCGGGCTTTTAAGAAATTACTGCTTATCTTACTACAACGATAGACAGTGACTGCATTGGGGTATGGGGGAGACCCCATAATATGGATGAATGTAGTAACCACATTGTTTTTCATGTGAAACCTTCATAAGAATGTGTATCAATAAAACATAAAAATAAAGAAATTACTGCTTATTTTTCACTGGTGTGGGAGGCAACTAGGTGAAAGCCTACAAGGACAGCTGGGTTTCATTCACTACACAACCTTGTGTGCCACTGAGCGAGCCCAGAGTGAGGCTTATTTGGGAGGAATCTGGACAGAACACATTCTAGAACTTCACTTAAAGTCAATTAAACAAGCACTTATATATAGAAAATAATATATAAAACAAACAGCTACCACAGCCAGCCACAGCAGGAACGGTACACTGGAAAGGACTGCGGTCACAGTCCCAAGGCCCCGTGTGCACCTTCCCCAGAGGTGCCCGGCCTCCACCCTGGTGCACCCCCGAGGGTGACAGGGAGGACACATGTCTGTGTGGAGGCCCTGCCCACTCACCATCTCGTAGGTCTGCATGGCCAGCTGCACCTTGTCGTCGCTGTACTCCCTGCACCTGCTGTAGGCATCCTGGATCTTCCGCAGCTGCTCCACACGCTGGCCTGGAGAAAGGGCCTTCACCGTGGAGATGTACTCTGCAGCCAACATGTCGATCTCTGCTTTCTTATCTGAGAAGGAAATGGCTGAAAAGCTAGTCCCTGCCCGAGACTCCAGCACAAGCCTGCCAGGCCGGCAGCAGTAAAACCGACGATACCGAGTGCAGCCAAGAGGCGCTGCATTGGACTCTCAAGGACTGTGGGGAGCATGGCAGGCACAGGCAGCTTGGCATCATGGTGACATGCAGACACCATGACCAGGGCAGAGTGCCAGCATGGTCCCAAGTATGACTGCTGTCCCAGCAAGAACTCACGACACCCTCTTGACGCTCAAGAGGCCCTATGTGAATAATAAACTATGTGCTCACCTTACCTGTGCTCTGAAATACCACTCCTAGGTACACGGCCTAAAGATTTAGACACCAGGACAAACATGGGAAAAAATTCTTAACTTCAAAAAACAGGAAACGACCCAAATGTCAATTATAGTAAAATGGATGAATAAGCTGTGGGCCCTCACACAAGAGAACCCTACCCAGACACAGAAAGAACCAGCTACCACAACACATCCCACATAGAGCGATCTCATGAAAGGGTAGCCTACACAAGAAAAGCCAGACACGAAGGAAAAAAACTGTGTGAGTCTGTTAATACCAAGACTGGAAATGGACACACTTTTAGCTCTTGGTTTCAAGAAGTGAGAAAACTTTTGTGGCAGGGGAAACTCAGGGTAGCAGTCCCTTGGGAGGCAAGGAGGCATGCTAGGTCACATGGGGCCCCCAGGCTTCCATTTCTCTATCAAGGGAAAGGTTTGCCAGGTGATATCTGTTCAGCAATCTATAAACGTTTATGCTTATTGCAAATGTAAATTCTATTATTTTACAGTAAGAGAACTCTATATTTACTAATCAGGATGCTGTACCTTGTGAAAAACTGCAGAACATGTGCCTGGCATAAGGAACAAAGAATCACCCACACCCAAGCACATCATCAAGACATGTAAAACCTCAGGGATAAAGAAAACAGCCTAAAAGCTTTTATACTGGAAAGGAAAAAAGAGATCACATGTATGAAGGATGAGGAATCCAAATGGCATTAGATTTCTCAACAGCGACCTGGAAGCCAGGAGACAATGTAGCAAAATCTTTTACATTCTTCAAGAAAAGGGTTGTCAATCTGAATTTCTATACCCAGCCAAACTATTAATCGAATATAAGACTAGAACAAACATTTTCAGACATGCAACATTATAGAGTTTATCTTCCCATGAACCCCTTTTCAGGAAACTACTGGAGGAAAGGCCCCTCGAAAACAAGGGGGAAATGAAGAAAGGAATGCATACAGTGCAGGAACAGGGTACCACATGGAAGAGGGCAAAGGGAGAGCCCAGGAAAATTCCAGGGCAATACCTGTGCAGCAGGCTAAGAAACAATCAACCCAGACAGGACCCGCAGGTCAGAGGGTCTGTGGAGAGCAAGCACAGACTGGCAGATGACTTGGTAAAGCAGACACAATGAAAATGTGGAATGTGTGTGCAATGCAGAAAACAAAGCAATTAGGAACTCCAAGAAAAACAGTTATTCTAAAAAGGTCATGTAAACATAGCATGCAGTGTGGCTCAAACTACTTACACAGTGGTCACGCATCACTGATCCAGCACAAATGCAAATCCACTACACGCAAAGATGGGAGGAGGGGGCAGGGTTTAGTGGAGAAGTAAATCTTCATTGCCTATATTCCCTGAGTAGATAAAACACAAAACTGAAGGGAAATAAAATAAGAAATAGCAGCAAAATGTAATGTTTAGAAATAGGGAGTTAAATGCCAAGAGATCAGAAAGTGCTATCTAACTTTAAACTATGCACACCTAGTCTGGGAAAATAGAAAATCTCTTAAAGGGAAGAAAAGGTAGCATGTCTGCAAGGATGGGATGATGGTCACAAAGATGTGACACGGAGATATGTAAGAACCCAAGGAACTAAGTTTGAATTTTAAAGTACCAGCACCCTCTCTAAGAAGTCATCAATGCCCAAAGCCTAGGGCTAGGCCAAGGCCCCAGTGTACTGGGTCCCTGGGAGACTGGTGCCACCCCTCCTGGCTGTGAGACCCAGAGCTGGCTTTACTGAATGGCCTGGACCCACCTTCTGTCCTCTGGTCTAGCTCTCGCATGAGCTGGAAGTTTCTCTGAAGTTCACAAGGAAGGTTCTCAATGCCTGAAACACAAGACATGTCCTGCTCAGTAGCAAGATGAACTCTGCTTTCCAGGTTTCCCACCTAAAATCTACAAATAACATGCCCACTTTGTCTTCTGTTTCTATTAGATTTGGGGAGGATTATCTTTTCTCAGGATGGGTACCAAACTCTGACAACAGCCTGTCACAATTAATAAGTTGTCAGAAGCTGGAGACGTTGTTAGGGGGCTCAAAAACAAGCTCTGAGCAGAGGCCCGAGTGACTCTTACACCCCAGACCCTGAGCCTTCTGCCCCCTCTACACAGTCCACCACGACAAGCAAGTCCCAAACCCCAGGGTCCTCCTTGACCTGCCCCGGCAACTTTATTCTGAAATCCAGTGCATGGAGTAGTGCAGGCCAGAGCCATCTGCCAGAACTTTATGCAAGGACAGAGGTATTCGCTCTCTGTGCTGCCCAACACAGCGGGCTCTGGTCACATGGGGCCACTGAGCACTTGAAATGGGCCAGTACTGCTGAGGAGCTGAACCATTGATTTTACTCGTTTCAATACCATGAAGTTGAATAGACCATGCTACAGCGCAGATCAGGAGCCCACACCACGCTGCCTTCCTGTCTGCACTGCCATGCTCCTGGTCCAGGCCAAGCTCCCTACCTGCCACCACAGCTGCAACAGGCTCAACTAGGTTCCGGCATCCAGTCTTGGCACCTCCGTCCTCCCCAGTATGTGCTAAAAGCCACTGTGTTAAAGCCCGAGTGCTCCCAGCTCACCCAGAGAGCAGCTCAGACCCCCTCCATAGCCTCTAGGCTCAACAGTCCCTCCCCATGGACTGCCTCCCTGCTCTGTCCTACCCAGAGCCCTGTAGGACAGTGCCACCCCCTGCTCTCCTGCAACCTGCTGGGCTCCATAACAGCCCTTAATCTTCTGTCAACTTTAAAAAAACCAGTCTGCCCCATTTGGCAGTAAATTCCAGGAAAATGAGGACCTGGCACAGAGCAGGTGCTCAATGAGCAGACAGGCACCTCCATCTCCAAGCCTTCACACAGGTACCTGTGCATGAAAGAACTCACATTCCTCAAATCCTGATGGGACCCACTGGGCAGGTACCGGGGCAGAGAAGGGCAAGCTGCAGTGCTCCCCCAAAGACACCTCAGTGCAGTGCCTCTGGAATGACAATGAGAGGGAAGAGCCTGCCCTGGATGGTGTTCTCCCACCCGGGACCCCTTACTGCTGAGGCTAGGCCAGAAGAGCAGAGCAAGTGGCGAGGGTCAGCCAAGCCCCTGTGGAAGGTGGGATCCCCAGTGTATGCCCAGAACAGGGGTTCACTCCCTACTCTCAGCAGGCTGCGAGGCATGAGTGGCCTTGATATTCCCAGGACAGCACAGCACTCCAGAGCCGCCTAGCCCAGTCCCCAACCCAAGACCATCCGCGACAGGAGCTAAACCCGCAGGGTTCAAAGGTGGGCTCTCCACTCTCATGGGCGACCTTGACGAGCCGCTCAGCCTCGGGGCACTTCACCGTGAGATGAGGGATGTAACCATCCGCTCAGTTCTCAGGAGTGTCCAACTCTGCTCCACGGGCACAAAGGACGCCGGAGGACCAGCCCGAGAGCGTCCAGCGTAGAGGCAGGCACCCAGGGAGACCCTACCAGGCAACAACGCCTTCCCGCCTTGCAGATGCGCGAACTGAGGGTCGGGCCCAAAGCCACTCCCCGGTGACAGCACGAGCACGCAACAGAACCAGGGCCCAGAGACCCCAAGCGGAGTCCAGTGGCCAAGGGGGTTAGGACTCCACAACCTGCCTGAGGTTGCGCCACCCACGGGGGCGGGGCGGGGCGGGGCCCTGGCGGGGGCGGGGCCTGATAGGGAGGGGCATTGCAAAGGGCGGGGCCGCGTGGTACTGACTCCGCCCAGCGCCCGCCGGCCCCGCCCCTCATGACGCGCCGGGAATTGGCGCGGCAGTGCGGCTGGAGCCGGCGCCGCGCCCCCCGCGCACCATCCTCGCGGCCCTGCCCCGCCCCGCGCGCGCCCCACTGCCCCGGTCACCGCCAGGCCTCCCGGCCGCCCCCACGAGCCCCGGGCGTCCTCGCGCAGAGCCTAGCGCGCTGGGGTGGAGCGGGCGCGGCGTGGATGCCCAGCGCGGGCGGCGTGCCCGGGACCCGCGCGGGGCGCTTACTGTCCAGGTAGTGCTCCAAGTACATGGCAGTCGCCATCTTCATCCGCGGCCGCGCTCTCGGTCTGCGCGGGCGGGCGGTGCCGCGAGAGGCGAAGGGCGGGCCCGGCGTGCTCACTATTAATGAATCTCGCGTTGTGGTTGGCCCGTAGGGCGGGGCGCCGGCCGGGCACGCCCCCCGGCTTCCGGCCGCCGGCTTCGCGCGGGAACCGGGCGGGGGTCGCAGCCGGCGAGGTGTTGGGGGCGGTGCGGGGCCCGGTCCCGCCCCTGCCCGCAGCCGCGCCGACCTGCGGCGGGGGAAGGGCCAGCGGGCGGCGCGGCCACCAGTTCCCAGAGCGCCCGCGGGCTGAGAATGCGCAGCTCCAAACCCCAATCCGAGATCAGGAGGTGGAGACAATCTCTCCCTGCAGGTTTTACGTTTGTTGTAAAAATCCAAACTGCAGAAACTTAAGTTTCCCCCCTTCTGAGGGCCGTGATGGTCTTGTTCACCTTTGCGGTGTGGGAACGTCCTTTCTGCCAGGTATAATGCTTGATGAGAAAACGCACGCACGCGTACATACTCGCACACAACCCACCTTTCTTACTGTTTTAAGTGTCTAGGGTTTGGGTTTTTTTTAATTAATAGACTTTTTAAAGCAGTTTTAGATTTACAGAAAAATTAAGAAAATACGGAGTTCCTATATACCCCCTGCACACAGACACACACGCAGTTTCCCCTATTATAAATATTTTGCATTGGTGTGATAGTTTTATCACATTTGGTGAAACAATATTGAGACCTCAGTTCATATTTTAGGGTTCACTCTGTGTTGTATAATTCCATAGGTTTTGACAAATGTATAAAAACGTATCCATCATTACAATACCCTATAGAATAGTTTTTCTGCACATCCCCTGTGCTCCACCCACTCATCCCTCGCTCCACCCCCACAGCCCCTGACAAACCTGATCTTTTTAGTCTCCATAGTTTTCCGTTTTCCAAAATATCTTACAGTTGGAATAAGTTTGTATGTAGCCTTTTAGAAGTGGCTTCTTCCACTTAGTGATACACGTTTTCAGTTTCCTCTATGCCTTTTTGTGGCTTAATAGTTGGATTTCTTAATCCTCAATAATATTCCACTGTCTGGATGTACCAGTTTATCCACTTACCTACTGAAGGACATCTTGGTTGCTGCCGAGGATGGACATTTCTAAACAAAGCTACTGTAATCATTTGTATACAGGGTTCTGTGTGGACATAGTTTTCAATTTCTTTGGGTCATGCCAAGAAGTGGGATTGCTGGATCATCCTGTAAGATTACATTTAGTTTTGTAAGAAACCATCAGACTGTCATCCTGAACTATTTTGTACCACCAGCAAGGAACGAGAGTCCTGTTTCTCCACATCCTCATCAACACTGGTGGTGTCAGTGTTCCAGATTTTGGCCATTCTAATAAACGTGTTATTTGCAATCATATGGTATTGAGCACCTTTCACATGCACATTTGCCAGTGATACATCTATGGGGGGATGTCTGTGCAGATCTTTCACCTGTGTTTTAATTGGTCTGTTGGTTTTCTTACTGGGGAATCATTCTATCCAATTTTCCACTGTTTACATTTTTCACTTAATACTCTTTGTGAACATCTACCCATGTTTTACGTCTACTGCATCCTGTTTACTAGATGCATCTGTGTTGCTGTACCATACTTTAATAAACTCCTTATACACAGTATCTTGATTGTTCCTAATTTTCTACTGCCACAAATAATGCTCTGGTGAACATTTGTTCATATAGCTGTATCTGTTCCAGTTATTTATTGCTGTGTAACAAACTACCTGAGAACCTAGTGGTTTAAGAAAACCATGACATCATGGCTCACCATTTTTATGAGCAGCACTCAGTGGAGTGATCCTTCTGTTCTATGTCATATGAGAGAGGTCACTGGGCAGCTGGAAGGCTGTGTCTCAGCCAGCATGGTGAACCAGAGTGCCTGTGTGTAGTCCTAGAGAGTAGTACTTCTTACGTGGCTACTCAGGGCTTCCAGAGTTCCAGGAAGCCTTTGTGGAAGGTGCAAGACTCTTGTGACCTCACCTTGGTCATCCTAAGACATCTCTTCACTCCATTCTATTGGTCAAGCAAGTCGTTGTGGCCAACTTAGATTTGAAAGGAGGGGTAGAAAGGGTTGTAGCCATCTCTATAACTTACCACATTTTCTTACTAGTTCTTTAGGATACATTCTTAGAAATGGATTTGCTGCGTCAAAGGGTATTGCTTGTTCTAAGTGCTGATTCTTTAAATTTTTTGCCTTCTTCCAAGGGGAAGGTTGTACCAACTGACACGCCTGAGGCTGTTTCTATACTTTTGTCAACCCTAGATTTTATCAGCCTTGCTCATCTTCACTAACTTACAGAAAAAAAAAACCTCAGTGTTTTAATTTGTAGTTGATTTTAAGTGAATTTAAACATTTTCCCATATGTGTTGGCTATTTGTAATTGTATCATTTTCTTTATGTCCTTTAACCATTATCTATGGAGAAATTGGTCTTCATGCCTTTCATCTAAAAAATTCTTGTTTATTATTAAAAGTAATGGCCCTTCATCAAAGAATGAAAATATCTTCTTCTGATAGCACTGTCTTCTTTCATCCACTTAAGAAACTGACAGAATTCTCTTGGAGAGATCCTGTTTTAAAAATTACCAAAAAGAAAGATGACTCCCTTACTATCTTTTTTATTGCTATATACTTTAGAGCAGTTTCTCAACCTCAGCACTGTTGACATTTTGGGCCTGATAACTCTTTGTTGTGGGGGGCTGTCCTGTGCCTTGTAGAATATTTAATAGCATCCCTAGATGCTGTTGGCACCACTCCCCAAGTTGTGACAATGAAAATGTCCCACAACTAGAACCAGTGCTTTAGGGGAAGGCTTCAGCTCTAACAAAGAAACCCAGGCAAAGTCCAGTGGCTTATAAAAGGCAGAATTTAATTTCTTATTTAACAGTCGTAATGGGAACAGTCCAGTGTGTGGGCAGCCATGCTCCATGAGGTTACTCAGTGACCCAGATTCCTTCTAGCATGGTGTCTGGCCCCATAGGGCCTCCACACTGCCCTCATAGTCAAGGCTGGGTTGCAAAGAACAATGTAGTGGGCTGAGAAAGGGTGTTCAGTCCACTGTCTGAAGGAGCACACACCTTCTGCTCACATTTCACGGCAGTAACAGTCAGCTGGCCATATCTAACTGCAAGGAGGTCTAGGAAACAGGTTCTATCAGGGCAGTCACGTGCCCAGCACAGTCTTACTCTTCTGGTAGTACATGAGTGCTTGGACCAAATGGTCCCCAAAAGTCACAGGTTGAACCCCTAAGCTCCAACGGGACTCTGTTTGGAGGGGTAATTAAGAGAAAGGAACCCCAGAGACCCATCTCCGTCCACACCTCTACAACAGAAAGGCCACGTGAAGACAGTGAGAAGACAGACATCTGCAAGCTGAAGAAGAGCTCCCACCAAACACCATCCCTCTTGGCCCCTTGATCTTTTGGAACTTCAGTCTGCAGAACTGTGGAAAAATTAATTTTTTGCTGTTAAGCCAAGCAGTCTGTGGTTTTTTGTTTTTTTTTTTTGACAGCCCAGCAAACAATGAGACTTTGATAGACCATAGTAGCAATATCTGACCCAATTCCTGGGACATGGCAGTCACCACACACTGAGAAATGCAGCAAAAGGGCTTCCATGTCTTTTCTTTTTTTAATGGAAAAATCTAAAACAGTAGAATCTAATGAAAAAGTATACAGAACCTAATGAACTCATGCCCATCAGCCAGATTCCCTCCATTTTCACAGGAGACCAGGAAAACTACACACTGAAAAGCTGATGGGCTGATTCTGTCTGCCTGGTGAGTTTATCATCCAGTTGGGGTACAAGACTGTCCTGGGACTTGCCCAACCCAGGGAGGGCTCTCTTTTGTATTCTAAACCCTTCATCCTTTTGAAGGCAAGGAGATGGACATTTTAGAGCAGAGACATCAAGCAAAGGGACGTTACCTACATACTGAGATATTATACACTAGTGTTTGTATCAGTGAGCTTTCATATGCGCTGCCATAACAAAGGACTGCAAAGTCTCAATGACTCAGAATCTTAAGTTTATTTGTTGCTGGTGCTATACTTATCAGCCGCAGTGGCTGTGTGTCTTCAGTCCAGGAAGAAAAAGCAGCCCTAATTGTACACACGCTTTTCTCACATTGGGGGACCAAGAAATGGGAGAACCACACAACAGCTTTTAAACGGTCTACTTGCTCTGGTAACCGCATGATTACAGCATTTGGAAGTTACATGGCCAAGGTCAACATGAAGCAAGGAAACAAATGATGGGTAATAATATAATTGTAGCACTCTTCCAGAATCCAGAGCCAAAAGTTAGCAAGGGTCAATCAGGGAAACGTAAAGCTACTCTAGGTACCTTGGGTAATACGTAATCAGGGCTTAGGCAACCACTGACAGGTCAGGGAAATTGTTGCCAGTGACCTCAGCCTAACCACTGAGGTTGGGAGCCTGGGAAAAGCCACTGGCATCCTCAACCACAGACAGACCTCACCAATCTCTTTGGTCTTAAAAGCGCATTAGAAAACAGCCCTGAATCTAACGTCTGCCACATTTCTGGCAGCGACTGCCTCCCTAAAATAAAGGCCTCCAAACATCACACTAGCGTCTCTACTGGCGAACTCTAAGCCCACAGAGGACGGTGCGAAAGGCAGCTCATAGCTAGCTTGTCGGGCTGGGTACCCGCGTCCGCCCGCAATTCCTGAAGTCCGGACCCTGCACGTGACGCTGCCTGGCGCGGGCCTGCGGAGCCAGCGGGTCGGCAGCGCGCACCCGCACGCTGGGCACAGCCCTCGTCGGAGTGTGCAGACCCCGGGCTCCCCGGCAGCCTGGGTGTCCCCGAGAGCCGGGGATCCCTCTGCGACTGGCTGTCCGCTCTGCCGCCAGTCCGCCCGCCCGCCCTCGTCGCCAAGCAGGCAGCCTCCTCTCTCCTGGGCCGCAGCCACAGCGGCCCCGCCGCCAAGCAACGCCTCCGTGGCCGCTCGGCTTCCGCCCCTCCCGGAGGCCGCGACTCCGCCGGAAGAGGCGGCGATGCCAGGTCTCCGTGTCCCGACCCCCGGGCCAATCCCAGCCAACCAGCCGGCGCAGGGAAATACCAGGCAATCCCAGCGTGCGCCGCGGACGCAGGCCAATGGGGGCTCGGGGCGGGCGGTGGCGCGGCGGGAAGGGGTGGCGATGGCGGGCCGGCGCGGTGCCCTCATCGTGCTGGAGGGCTTGGACCGAGCCGGGAAGAGCACGCAGAGCGGCAAGTTGGTGGCCGCGCTGTGCGCCGCCGGACACCGTGCGGAGCTGCTCCGCTTCCCGGGTGGGTGGAGCGCGCAGGCAGTCGTGGCGAGCGTGGGGAGTCTCTGAGACGAGGTGCCGTGTGGGTCGGGGGCCCTTGGGGATGGGGGGCCCCTAGGGTCGGAGGGCCCCTGCGGTCGGTGGGGACGGAGGGCCTGGTGGGACGGGCATCCGGGGGCCGTAGGCCAGCGAACGCCATTCAGGGTGCTGCCTGCTCTGGTTCTCCAGCCCCGAATCGATGGGCGTGTGGAGGAGCACAGGCGGGCTTACCTTATTAGGTCCCTGAGGGTGGAGAGAAGGGCTGCGGCGGTCCGCGGTCTACCTGCATCAGTGGGAAGCTGTTGTGGGTAGCTGTCTTTTTCTAACCTCTTACTCCTGGTGGTTGCTGTGTCGTGTCACTCAGTTTCTGATGCACCTGTGCTTTTATTTTACGCAGCTCTATTGATCTGTAGTTGACACGCTAAGTGCACAGAGTGCGGATTGATGAGTTTTTACATCATTGTACACCCATGAAACCGTTTTCACAATCAAGCTAATGATCACATCGTCACTCCCAAAAGCTTCCTGGTGCTGTTTTGTAATCCGGCTTGGATTTTGCTTTTTTGTTCTTTCTGGATAGCTGTTTGCCCTGTGAGGGATTTTTGGCATAGCTTTAATTTTTAAAGTTAAACAGTGACTTTGAAAGTGCTTATAAAAATATCGCCAATACTTTGCTACAAGAGACAGCTTAATATTTACAGAGTGGGTAAGGGAAACGGGAGATGCTTCTTAGGGTGTCTGTCGTTCTAATGTTTAAGCCAGCCGGACTAAAAGTCTCACACACACTTCCTGTGTGGTCACTGCTCTCTGCCTTAGTTCTCCTGAAGCATTCACCCCCATGTGTCTGCTCACCGCTGCTCTTTCTAAGGGAAGTTCCCTGGCTTCAGGGGATGGTCTGAACCCGTGTAGAAATGTGTTAGGATAAAACTCAAAATTAGACTTGAGTCCAGGATCAGAAGTTCAGCAGAGACTATATTCACATTTAGATGGAACGCCTGACCTTACTTTTGTATTTTTCTCCTTTTCCTAAAGAAAGATCCACTGAAATTGGCAAACTTCTGAGTTCTTACTTGGAAAAGAAAAATGAGGTGGAGGATCACTCGGTGCACCTGCTCTTCTCTGCGAACCGCTGGGAACAAGTGTAAAGACCCACCCCCTGCTGCTCTCCTGACTGTTCCTCTTGAGATTGTGTCAATGCCACCTGATTCTGAATGGTGTCAACTGTAATGCTGGAGGCTGTACCTTTACAAAGTTACATTATTCATTGTCTCTGACCCATAGCTATTTCCTACAGCACTAATTAATCCTTTTTCCTCCTCCTGCCCCCACCCCTTTTTGTAATAGACTATTTCTCAGGGTAGTTTAAGTATACCGAAGAGCTGATGGGAAGGTACAGAGCTCCCCATGCCCCTGCTGCTCCCTCCTACCAGTTTCTTTTATTGTTTATGCCTTGGATTTGTGTGTTCTGTTCCTTGCGTTTGATAAACAGTGTTTACATTTACTTGGGTTGACCCTCTTCCCACCCCCTGTAGTGTTACAACCCTCTTCACTCAGCATTTAACTGTTCTCTGAGGGCCTACAGTGTGTGCTTTCAGATGCTTTTGTTTCTATTTACACACGTACATAGGTGACACACGTGTCATCATGTTTTCTTGTTTAACATAAATAAGTGGGATGCTACCATCCAAGCCATTTCGCAGCTTGCTTCCTAACTTTGCCTTGCAGATCTGTAGCTCTCCCTCATTCTTTCTCACTGCTCTAGCGTGCTCTCTGGCAAGGCTGTTGTACAGCAGATTTAGCTAGCAGTCTGTTAATGGAGCTGCATGTGGCTTTGTGTTCTCCCTCACAGGAAGCCTGCAGTACTGTCCTTTGACTGGCGTGGTGCCTTGCTTGGAAAGGCCTTCCCCACTCAAAGTATTTGAAGGAAATGAAACCATTTTTGTAATTTTGTAATCTTTAATACATCTGGCATTTATGGACATAACTGTTCTGATTTTGCTTTTTGTGGCTTTTTAGAATAGTAATTTGGCCCAGTTCAAGTAACCTGGTCATGAAAATACCAACTCTACTTCCTAAGTAGTGATTTTGTCCCAGGTGTGCAGGCCTGCATGTTGGCTATCCATCTGCTCTGCAACAGCACCCAAGGCCCCTGTTCAGAACCTCCCAGCCATTGCCTACAGGTTAGTCTTTCTGAGACTTGAAAGTCCTTGGGGACAGATCAGAAGCTGTGTTCACATCTGCCACCAGCTGTGTGACCTCGGCCTGTTCTACCCACCACCACAGCTTCCTCCTGAGCAAAGGTGTGAGGGTCAGTGAAGTTGGCCAGGCAGGCCTGGGAAGGAGTGCTTAAGCAGCTTAGATGTTTTAAATGCACCCTGGTACTTGAAGCCCTTTGTGACGAAACTGGTTATTTTCTCCAGCCTTTTAATTTTCTACGTTTTTGCCTTGTTTCATCTTAACTGGATTGACTGCTGCTCCCTAAAGATAATCCTGCCTTCTGGCTTCTATACAGTTTACCCACAGGATGGCATAACATGCTCCATTCCCCCTCATCTCTTTTCGCTAAAACCTACTGACCTTCTAGGGCCATGTTATAAACACTACCCCATGCAGGAATTCATTCTGGAAACAGTAATCTCTCTTACTTCCCATAGCAATCCAATTTTTTACTCTATTTTTAAACTTTTTATTTTGACTTTCAATCAGCCAGAAAATTTGCTACACTAATACCAAGAATTCCCAGGTTTTCTTCACAGAGCTTCACCTGTTAGCATTTTGTCACATTTGCTCTGTCATTTGCTCACTCTCTTTAAAAACCAGAGACCCTTTTATAAAATGCTGAGTTTTATTTGAAGTTTCCTCACTAGTGGATCTGGGTTTGCATTTTTGGCAGGAATGCCAGGGACGAGACTTTGGGTCTCTCTAGGGCATCATGCCAGGAAAGATGTAAGGCAGTTGGGCTGCCACTGGCAGTCCTGTGGAACCATGTGAGGGGTACCAGACAGGCTCTTCCAGTGAGTGACTTTCTCTCCTGTTGTAAATAGTCAAAGGGGGAAACACTACAAAATTATATAAATACCGGCTTCCTTATCAGACTTTGACATCCTCCTCTAGTAATCCAGCCTAAGTCTCTGTTACTATGACTTCAAAGGGGGATTTTCTAACTCCGTCATTCCTTCTACATATACTGGCTGGCATCCTAAGGAAGAGCATCTGTTCCCCCAGACAGCCATCATCAGTTGGATTCACAAACTCTTTTTTATTCAATGGATCACAAACCACCACCATCATTTGTTTCAATTTTCAAAGTTCCAAATTTGGCTCCTGGGTATCTCTACAAGTTGGGTCCTCTGTCCATTTGACGTGTTGCCAGGCCTCATATTTTGAGAATCTTCTCGTATATAACGTGTTCAGGCTTCTCTCATGTTTTCTCCCACGCCAGTCTAGGAACCAGCTGCTCTTTCCTTTTTGTGAAGGATGGTATTTAGAAACCAACATCTGGGTGCAAGGTGTGCTTGCTGCAGGTGGGGATTCCTGCTTTAGACAGACCACACATTTATCTTACCTGTTTCTGTCTGTATATTTATACTAAAATGTGGGCTGACACTGACACCTGCTGTTCTAATCCAGCACCACAGGGCTCTTCTTAGCCCCCCACACTGACAGTAGTAGGTTCACTCATTTTTTCAGTCCTGCAGTCCACAAAAGAGGTTTTGGAATTGCTGCCTCACACCCCTAAAAGCCCAGGTCAAGGGCAGGGCTGGTTTGCAGCTGTGTTAGCCCAAGGCACATAATGCTCTGTTCAGAATCCTCTTGGGGCAGGTTTTCCTGTTCCCTGTGTGTCCATTTGGGATAGAGTTAGCTTCATTTAATTCTATATAAAATTTTAGGATTTTTTAATCATCTTTTAAATTTAATTTTAGTTTTTGAATACATAAAACAAATGGTTCTAAAAGTCAAAACCATGCAAAAGAGTGAGTGCCCTACCCACTCCCTTTCTATCCAATTCCTGCCCTCCCGCTGTGGGCAGCTGATTCCATTCATGTCAAGGGTTGCCCTCCTGAATTTTTTTGTTTGTTTTTACAAAACAAGCAGATATGTATCTTCACCCTTCTTAAGCAAAAGAGAGCCTCCTCATGTGTGCTGTGCTTTACTACAGCTTCAGGAACTCGGTTTCTGTCTGCTCATAGACATCTTTCTCATCTTCATACAGCTGCATCACTTGGTATATTCTACCGATTTCCTGTTGGCGAGAATAGACGGTTTTTAAATAGTTTGCAGTTACAAATAATGCTGTGATGAAAACTGCATCCCACTGTTGGAGGTATGTCTCCTCCCTCCATACCATGGGAGCTTCCCAGGGCCACAGGTATTAAATCTTTTCATTCCCCAAAGTGTAAGTGATTGTTCTTGTTAACGTCCAGACCTGTGTGCACATCTTCCTAAGATCCTGGGGCTGGAGATGATGGTGGACTTGCCATCACTGGTTGACCTGACATCCTGTCTGTCTTTGTCCTTGCTCTTGAGGCTCCAGGGCACAAACATCACTGCACTGCCTTCTGGCTGGGTCCTCCTGTTTGCAGCCCTCCCTGCCCAGCCAGCCAAGCAGGCCTCCCTTGCACACCCATCCCTTGTGGTTGTGTATGTGTTATTCTCCAGTGGACTTGTCTTCACGTTGGGCTCTGCTGAGAGGAACTCATGAGGCATCCTCTACAAAGAAGACCCCGAGCTCTCTTGGGTGAAAAAGAGTCACACGTCGCCGCTCATAATCCCTTCACAGTGTTGGTTTCTGAACTGCTGAATTGTTTCATTAGGATTATCTAAGCCTAACAGTTCGGGGCCTGTGAAGCCAGGCCCATGGCTCAGAAGCATCCTCTGTTTTTTAGGCCATTAATTAAGGAGAAGTTGAGCCAGGGTGTCACCCTCGTTGTGGACAGATACGCGTTTTCTGGTGTTGCCTTCACCAGCGCCAAGGAGGTGAGTGCTGCTTGGTATGATGGGAGGGTGCCAGGCGCAGCCCAGAACAGCAGTTGGAGCACACGAATGCTCTCACCTGCCTCCAGGGGGTTTTGAGATCCTTACTTTGCTAAGTTAACTTGGTCCCTTTCAGTACAAAGAGCAAACATTTATGTAGCTACAGACTTTTTTCACAAATAAACTTTTTTATGGGGTGACACGTTTCACAACACACACTCCCCAAGCTGGTACCTCAGCACTGCTTCATATCCAGAGTCTTGTTTTCCGGCCTGACGGCAGAGCATCCAACCTTCTGCTCCCTTCCAAGTGTACCAGCAGAGAATGTGACACACCGCCTGCCTTCGTTCCTCACCAGACACTCCACCAGCTCTTCATACTGCTGCACTGAGTCCCGAAAAGCCCCTGAAAAATACAATCTCACTTCAGAAAAGCTAGCAGTATTCTGTAATGCTGCCATTCAGTCATGTTTAGAGTTCCCAGTTCTCCCTCAGGGGCTGTTTGATTTAGTCTTTTGTGTTTTTACAGTTAGATTGAGTCAGAATCCAGTTAATACTTGAATTGCTCTTAAATTTCTTTTAAAATATAGGTCCCACATCTCTTTCTCCTTGCATTAAATTTTTAAAAATGGGAGCATTGGGCTTACCTCTCCAGAGGCACAGGATATCTGGTTATCTCTTATCATAACAGCCCTAGAGGATCACTAACATGGTTAGTTGCAAAATGATGACCTTGTAATTCGGCCAGTCCTTCACATGCTAGACGGACTTCTTCTTTGAAGGATGCTTCCTATGAAGTGTTGGTCACTCTGATTCTGTCTGTAAAGGAGTATAGGACAAATGATTGGCATGCCATGGGCTGATCCCCTCACATCCTGAGGTACCGCTGAGCAGCTGGACAGCTGTGGGGAAGCTGTGGGCTCATTCCTCACTCGGTGTTGCCCTTGAGCATGTGGTTCTGAGCTCACAGCTGGGCCTAACCCTAAATTGTCAGAGCTGTGTAGCCTTGAGTCACGGCCTTTCTGGCCGTAGCTGCCCCTCCAGAAATGGGGATGCTGCTTGTGGAGTTGATAAGACCAACCAGGAGAGCGACTGTGCAGGAGAGATCGCACAGCGTGCATGCGTGGCAGCTTCCAGAATAGTCAGTCCTCCCTCCTTCCTCTTTTGGCCGGGATGACGGCCTTGTGAGTGTGCTGGCCCCATGTGCTCCCTGCGCTGGCCTCCTGTGCCGGGGCCTCCAGGGTTCCTGCCACATGGACCGTGCTTCCTACCTGGCCACAGGTCAGCACGACTGCCAGAGGCCCCGGCTGTGGAGCACCCTGAACATACAAAGAGCAGTTGAAGGGAGCATAGGAGGAAGCGAACTGCTTGACCTGAAAGAGAAGAGAGCTGGTGCTGTGGAGGCAGTCTCACTTCTCATCTCAGCAAATGTTAGCTTGTTTCCCCTTCTCAGGAATTTTGAAACCCAAACTAGACTGTCCACCATTAAGATTCTCTCTAACCGTTGAGTACTTTTTTGCCAGAATTTTTCCCTGGATTGGTGCAAGCAGCCAGACGTAGGCCTCCCCAAACCGGACCTGGTCGTGTTCCTTCAGTTACAGTTGGCAGAGGCTGCCGCCCGGGGAGAGTTTGGCCGTGAGCGCTACGAGAACAGGA
Organism: Smutsia gigantea; assembly: GCA_032199065.1. Taxonomy (NCBI): domain Eukaryota; kingdom Metazoa; phylum Chordata; class Mammalia; order Pholidota; family Manidae; genus Smutsia; species Smutsia gigantea. The sequence goes on from JAVSCE010016087.1 coordinate 28,852, forward strand.
CTTTCCAGGAGCGGGCTCTGCAGCGCTTCCACCAGCTCATGGGGGACTCGAGTTTGAACTGGAAGGTGAGAAGTCACACTGTTGCCTGCAGAATTGCAAACTGGGAGCCACTGGGTTGGGGCCTAGGATTGCCTCCGTTGGGCGGGACAGTGGCAGGCACTACGGTTCCTGCTGAGCCGCGGCACGCCTGCACCTTCTCTGCCAGCAGCTCTGAGCCTTTGTGTGTTCTGCAAAATGTGGGAACTGAGTGCCTTGCCGGTGAGTTGCAGGGGAAGTCTGACAGTAGCTCCAAAGCCACAGGCCCACCAGGGGGCTTTTCAGATGCGACACCCAGGGGTTTCCTGTCCTCCACTGGGCTGTGGTCACATGATATCATTCAGAACATGAGACCCCCAATCCCCTCCTCAGGTTACCTTCCGTTTTTAACCATAAGCGTCTAGCTCGTGGGGGGTCTAACTAAGCCTTGGTAGTCCCTTCCATTTCAGAGCTCAACCACACTCCACTCTCCTTTCAGCCCATTGGAGTCACACTGTCCCCTCTTGTTGCCCCCATCCCAGCTCCATTCCCTGACTCCTCTTGTGAGGAGCATGCCTCTGTCCACACCGGCGCCTAGGCCTCACCAACATGCTCCAGCCCCATCCCTGGATGCTCTCACCATCTTCCTGTGCTTGGCCCCAGTCCCAGGAGTCGGCCTCCCTGCAGGACTAGCCATCATCCCCGTGGTCCTTGCAAGGCAGCCAGCTCTTCTCCCATCCTCCCTACACTCCCGACCCCCACTTCTCTCCAGCACATCCACCCCTGGGCCACCTGTCCTAGCTGCCAGGGGCCCTGGTGGGACAGGCATGCTGCGCACACCTGCCCAGGGCGAGCAGTGTGCCTCAGCTGTTGACGGCAGCAACTGCCAGACAGGCTGCAGCCGTGCTGCTCCTGGGAGTTCTGGTGTCGTTCTCGGCCATCTCATGCTTTATGTTCCTCCCTTGGCCTCCTGTGGCCCTTCCCCACTGTCCTACACTGTGGGCTCTTTGTGGGGTAGGTGGCACATGCATTTGTAAAGTACGGGTCCCCCCACCATCCAAAAGTAGAGTGTAGCTGTGAAACCTTTCATGAGCTGAAATGTTGGAAAGCGAAGAACCATTTATATGGAAAACCTTTTGGCGTTCCCAGACCCAAAAAGTAATTCTCTTAGGCTGCTCCAATACCTTAGGACACACCCCGCTAACAGGTACACAAAGTCAGTCAACACCAAGCACAGATGCTCACAGTTCTGAGCTCCATCAGTGTGATGCCAAGATGCTGAGTGGGTTCCCAGGAAGGAGCTTGGGGCCGCTCTCGCTGCTGGGGGGCACGCTGTCAATATCTGGGCACTCGGGGTGCTTGCTGCTCACAGGCCCTCAGAGAACTAGAAATGTTCTTGTTTATGTACAGTGAGCATGTGCATGCATGTGATATGCTCATGTGCATGTTTATATGTGGTAGGCATGTGCCGTAAGCCAGCCCAGAGAACCGTGGGTGTCCACAGTTGGTGACAGTTCTGTGTGAGAGCCTGGCAGCTGGAACAGTGGCTGGCAAGGTGGCCTCCAGGAAGATGACATTCATGTGGGATCTCAAGGCTCTGCAGGAGGACACCCTCATTCCTGCATAGTCGGACCTCATGAAATGGTTACATTCTTCCAAGTGTGTCTGCGCCCCTGGGAGCTTTTCTGGAAGTTTCCACCCCAGTGGCTGCCTGGAAGGCTTTTAGCCCCATCAGGGCTGAGCCCTCAGCCAGGCCCAGATCAGCAGCAGACGGTGCATGGACACTGCATCTCTCCCTCCCCCGCCCTCATGGGGAGCAGTCTCACAGCTCCCCTGGTGACCCACATCCTTCTGCTTATTATAGGATGCACTTCATGACGAAAGGGCAGAAGCACTTAAATGTGTCATGTCCTTCCTGCCGGCAAGAGGGGGACAGTCCTGCTGTGTCAAACAAACCCCTCTTCGGGGAGGAGAGGGTTCAAGACCCAAGTTTGGCTTGTGTGTGGAACTTCTGAGCTCCGGGCGGGGCTGTGGCTGTACAGGGGTGTGGCCTGGGGCAGCCCCTCCCTCTGCCCCTCAGCAATGTCTGAGGTCTGAGTGCCACCACCTGTGGTGCCTGGCCTGCACAGGGAAGAGGTTTCTCCTTCATCTGGGCTGTGGTGGGAGTGCAGGGTGGCTTTGTCTCAAGGTCATGAGCAAAGCCCACCCTTTGCAGTTGAGGCCAGGGGTCAGAGAATGGTGGGATGAAGGACCTGGAGGTGCCTGTGCTGTGCCCTCCAGAACCCAGCCCCATCTGAGACACCTGTGCACACTGAGCAGTGACTAGCACTGACCCCTCTTCTGCCACCCCATGGGCACAGGTGGTCGATGCCTCCAGAAGCGTGGAAGATGTGCACAAGGAAATCTGTACCCTCTCTGAGGACATCATCCACGCTGCCTCGCGGAGGCCGCTGGGGGAGCTGTGGAAGTAGATGCATGGAGCCCCCTCCCCTGCCATCCTGCAAGGCCCAGCGTGCAGACAGGGGCACTCACAGGTGAACAGCCTGCCCCCCAGGCCACCCTATGAGCTGGGGTCCACGTGTCCTGGCTGCCTTCCTCTGCCTCCTTTTTGCCCTGAAGATGTCAATAAATTATTGTGCTTTTCTATGGACAGTAAGCAACAACCACACCCAAGTAGTTTCACTGGAATCATTGAAATGGCAATTGGTTGAAATTCTCCTGCGTTTCTAGTAAAAATCAGGCACCAGTAAAAGTTTATTTGAAAATGTGTTATCATAGGCCTCACTTTGTTTAAAAGGCAGCCAGGGGCCAAGCTTCCTTGAGTAGGTCCTCCTGGTGGGCAGGGCCCCTTCACTGGGTCTTCCTCCCTATCCTTGTCTTGGGCTTGCCCCCATGGGTCTGGCCAGTCAGCCATGCCTGGGCTCTGAGCACCTCGCTGGGCCCCAGCCAGACATGTGAAGTAGCATGATGTCCCTTGTCTGAACACACCAGGATACTCAATGCCAGGGGTGTGACTCCATTCTGCCCCCTTTCCAATGACTGACACAGCAATTTGTTGACACTGCCTCGTAGAATCCTCCGGCCGAGAGCAGTGTGCCCTGCTGGACCAGGAGCTCTGGGGAGCCTGGCTTCCAAGCAAAACAAAAGGACGATTCTCTACGGGATCACTGGTTTGTAAGTCACAGGAGGGCCTGCCCAGCAGCAGTGCTCAGGCCACTGGCTCCCCAGCATTGGGCAGGGTCTTCTCATCCACCCATCTTGTCCATGGTCCCAGGCCCATGGGGGTGAGGCTGGGATGTGCCCAGGCAGCCCAGCCCTCAGTCCTGGTACCTGCATAGCATCTGGTGGGGCAAGGGAAGTGACAGGTGAGGCCGGATGGTGGCTCTGCACACTCCCAGTGAAACCAAGTGGGACAGTCCTGGGAGTGAGGTTAGGTTCCATGTTGTCTGTTCCTGGGGTACAAGAAACTCAGTGCAGCCCTGCCAATGGCCACAGGTCGGCCTTGGGCAGCTGTCCATCTGAAGAGTCTGCTTACGTTCACCCAGACCGTGTAGCACATGCTTAGACCTGAGACTGAGGGACAGCGGCAATCAGGAACTGTGGACAGGCCAGAGCCCCTGCCAGACGGCCTGGCCACACTCCTGTCATCAACCTGCTGCTGAGACTTCCTACATAGCAAGGCCGCGTAGTGTTATGATGAAAATGCAACGCTGGGTTGACTTCCTAAGGCCCGCGACCTGTAGCTAGCCTGCCTCTTACCGCTGCAGTCAGGGTCACTGCAGGGCAGCCAGACTGGCGCCCAGGGAGAGGTGGAGCTGGTGTGGGTGGCAGGTCAGCCATGCCTGAACACCCAGCACAGGTCAGGACCCCTCAGCTGGAGCTGCAGAGTGCTGGCAGGCCGTGGCCCAGGCCAGATGGGGGCGAGGGAGCCACAGCGCAGACACCCTTCTGGGCTTGGCTGTGGGGTCAAAGGTGGTCAGAGCACTGGAGGAGAGGCAGGAGCTGAGTGGAGTCCCTTGACTGGCACGTGGTGAGCCTGGGGTGGAGGCATAAACTGTCCAACAGACCTTAAAACTAACAGGCCACTTGAACTTTCTTCTGTAAATAAGCAGATGCTTGAAACATCCTGCCAGGGTGGCAGCGGCAGGTGTGGCCAAGGGGGTCAGTGTCTCAGCACCACATCTCCACCGCTTTTGGTCTCTCCCTGAGGAGGCGTGCTGGCCACTGTGGTGGGCAGCACAGCATCCCAAAGACATCCACATCCTTGTCCCTGGAACCTGTGAATGGGGCACTTGCCTGGTAGAAGGGGCCTTGAGATGGGAGCCATCCCAGACTGTCCGGGAAAGTCCTAGATACGGTCACAAAGGTCTCTAACAGAGGCAGGCGGGTCCTCGTCAGAGGAAACGGGAAGATGGAGAGGACAATGGTGCACCCACAAACTCTGAAATGCAGGAAGGAGCTGTGAGTGGCTTCTCGAAGCTGGAAAAGGTGAGTAAACCTCCCACAGAGCCAGCAGAAGGAACCAGCCCCACTGACGTGCTGAATTAGACCTCTGTCCCCAGGCCCTAGGAATAAGACTTCTTCCAAGGCCCTGAGGGCACTTTTAGGGGTCGAAACTCAGGGCCCTGGGCCACTCAGCTGGGAGTCCAGCAGGGCTTCCCACCTTCCTGTCTGGCTTTGGTCCCCTTGCACTCACCTGAAGGGCAGGTGGCTGGAAGAGAAGAGCCAAGCGGCCAGGGTCACCTCACCTGTCCCACCAGGACTTTCTGGGCAGGGCAAGTGGACTTTGCTTCCATCCTGCCCCTCATGACCCACACAGGTGACTGGCTGAGGCACCGGGAGCCAGAAGGCCAGCTTGCCCGAGGGACACTGCTTTGCGAACAAATGAAGGCCCACCCGAGGGCTCTCTGCCAGCCATGCAAGCTGAAGGAGGAGCTGCTGTGTTCTCTGAAAAACAGCTTTCCCTGCATGTTTTGCTTTTGGGACCATCTGTGGCTGAGGACAGGCGTCACAGCTCAGAGGTGGGTCACAGGTGGGGGGACGGGCTTGCCACATCAGTCTACCAAATCCCTGCTCAGAATCTTCCACGGGATGTTGGGGCAACAAAAGTGTTCCTCCCGCAGCCAATTGTAACGGGAGGAAGTTGAAACAAACACGCGACAAACTGTTTTCTGCTGAAACTTATTATTGGCCATTGAGAATTGCAAACTATGCTACTAGGAGTGAAAATTCTCTCCAGCGAGCCTTTTTCAAAACACACAGGACAAAGCCCCTCGGTCAAGATGCCAGCCCTGCCACCCTTCACAGCGAGAGCAGGAGCTGCCGCAAAGCCTCCCAGCCTGGCCCACGGCCCACCTGCCCCACCATCCCCCACCCCCACCTTACAGGTGCAGGGAGGGAGGCAGAGGAAATATGACTTACATCCTTGGTAACACACCGAGGGTGTCAACTGCCCCCCAGCTTCCCAGACCCCATTTGCACTTCCTGGGGGGACGAAAGCCACTCTTCCAGGACAGACTGCAGACCTGTGTGGAGCTGGTGCCCTCTGGGGCCCAGGACACCTGGCACCAAGGCCTGTCAGCTGACGCCTTGAGCAGCTGGAGGAGGGGGTGTACCTTGCACCATAAAGGTCAGGATTTACCCTTGAACCCCAAACCATCTGAGGCCTTGGTGGCCAGGAAGGCCATCCTGAGATGGACGAGGACACAAGGGAGGCTCCAGGTGGCAGTGTGCCTTCATGCGCCCACCCCCAGACCTAGGTCACAGGCCAGGACAACTTCCACTGGCTCCACCCCCCCAGTCACCCAGGGGAGCTGGCGTGACAAGCCAGCCAGCAGCGCATGGGGCATATCAGTGCCAGGACCTACGAGCGGAGCCCGGCTCCAGGAGTGCTGTCGCGTCTGTCCTGGAGAGTCCCGTGCACAGGGATGTCTCTGATTTCCACCGTGCCCCACCCCCTTGCCACTTTTCTCCCCAAAGCGAGGAGGAGCCTCGCTATGATTCCCTCACCCCATCTCCCACTGAGGTAGCCCTTGGTACACCATATGGGGCACAGGCCAAGGGCCGGCGCCGAGGCTCAGTCCGCAGATGTTGCTCCTCACGCCCGCCTGGCAGGTCTTCTGGGACGGACCTGGGACACGCCCGACACAAATTCGTGTCTCTGCTGAGTAACTTCAAACAGGACTTTTAATTCCAAAGCAAACCCAGAACCGAGAGCCCAGGACGAAGCAGGACAGAGGCGACGCGCTAGTGCAGGGCTGGCAGTGTCTTGGGGGAGCTCTGACGTGTGAAGGCGCTGCTCTTGGAAGCTCCGGCCCGGCTGCACTGGGCTTCCCGCAGGCAGCCCCTCATTCACACCTAGCAGCCTCGACGAGCTTTCTGGGCCAAGCGGCCGCATGCCTCGCAGTGGGGACCCCAGAATGGTGCAGTCCTCCATCCAAGGGCAGAGGCAGCGTGTTGAGGCACGGTACTCAGTGGGCGGGCGGGCTGGATGGATGAAATGCTGCAGAGGCACCAAGCGCCCCAAGGCAGGGCTGGGCTCTTGGAGGCATCCCCATCGAGGGCCAGCAGGACTGTCCCCCAACTCCAGGATTTTCAAAGGGACAGGATTTCAAAGTCTTCATCTTCTGAGTCAAAGAACCTTTCCAATCTCTCTACATCAGAAGAATCTAGAAGAAACAAGAGCTCATCAGATGCCTGGTGCAGGTCACTCTGGGGCGAGGGTACGACAAGAACCAGTGTGTACGCCCACCAAACCCCGGCGCTGGGCCCGCCTGCCCCTGTGTGGGTCCTGCCTCTGTGTCTGACAGTTGAGGGTGTCCAGTCAGGGTGGCCTTGGTGCCGCAGGGGGCAAAAAGCCACTGGGACTGACCAGCTGAGGCCTCGTGGGCTGGAGGGTCTGAGCAGGCCTGGAGGTCGACTGGCACGAGGATTGAATGGTGGGAAAGAAGCCCAGAGGCTTGTCTGGAAAGCAGACGAAAGGCAGACACGCCTCCCATCAAAGCATACAGGCAAGTGGGGGGCTGGGAGGTCAGAGCCTTGTCCCAGGAAGGGCACCCAGCCCGTGCCATCTAGGAGGCCAAGGGGACTTCTGTCCCAAGTCTCCAGTGCCAACACCCAACCCTTTTGTGGTTTTCACCATGCAGTGGGCTCAGGGACCTCACAACGTGGGGCAGCAGGCTGTCCCTGTCCCCCTCAGTGACCTTCAGACACAGATGGTGATGTGCACAGATGTGCTCATGGCCTCACTGCCAAGTCCCCGTGTTACATGTGCCACACACCCGGCCCACTCTGGAGGCACAGAGGGCCTGAGCATGGAGAAGGCCCCAGGCCCACAGCACAGGGCAGTCAGGGACTGGCTCTGTGCTGCACCGCAGAGGTCACGGTGTCCACAGGAAGGCTAGTGTGTTCTGGTCCTAACAACCCTGGAGCCCACGTGAGGAGCACACCCCACTCCCTGTGCACAGGGGAAGATGCTGTTCAGCAGGGCGTCTGGCCCACACACAAGTCACCACCCCATGTTCATATAAACCTTACAGGTCAAAAACGATCAGAACAGGACCTGATGGGAAACAGAGAGGGGACAGAGGCATCGCACAGGCCACACTGTGCCCCACCCCAGCAATGAACTAGGCAACGCCCTGTCCCCGCCTGAGATGTGGCCAAGGCCTCAGACTCACCTACAGACAGGTTCAGGACGTCAGAGCAGGCCAGGTGGGAAGGCTGTTGCTCCACCAGCTCAAACATGGGCAGGGCACCTCCGAGCAGCGACAGCTGTCAAAAGACACAGCTGTTAGACGCAGCCCTCCAGAGGCACAGCCCAGCACCCCCACCCAAGACCACCATCACAAGCAGAGGGAAAATGCTGACAGAAAACAGAGGCAGCCTCCATGCTAGAGGCTCTTAATCCTATGCGGAGGTAGAAACCCAGCCTGGCACCTGCCCAGGGGCAACCGCATACCATCAGGTCCCTCTGCTCATGTGGAGGACAGCAGGTGCCAGGCTGACGAGCCAGACCCTGTTCTAGAGCCCCACAGACGTCTGGCCCCATGTTCTCCAGCCATAATGAGGGTGATGCCAGAAGCTATGACCCTGGGAGGGTAGGGTCATAGCACAGCTGGGTGCTGGGGAGGCAGGATCCCAGACGGGAGACCCAAGGGTGGCGCTCAGCCCTACCCTGTGGGTAAGGGGCCACTACCAACCTTTCTGACTTCCTGGCACCAGTCGTTGAAGTCGTCCTCCGTCTTACAAAAAAAGCCCTAAAACAAAGGGTACCAGAGAGAGCATAGAGCGTAAACACATGGCAGGCCGCACCCAGACAGCAGGCTAGGCGTGCCATAGGGACCTAATGAGGGCCCAGCGTCCATCACCACGTATCCGACCGTCCTTGCTTCTTGGGCCTCCGCCCCACCATGGGCTCTGTCCATGGCTCGACCCATTGCCCTTGGCCCTGACTGACCCTGGCTGTGCAGCCCGAGTGCTGAGGACCAGGGAAGGGGGCAGGTTACACCGTGTCAGGGGAGAGCACAGAGCTCTCCTGCGTCCCGGGGCTGGGTTCAGCCTGGACCAAGGTCTCCCGAGCAGCTTAGCAAAGGCAAAGGCTACCAGGGCTGAGGCACACAGTGCATGGCACACCTCACATGTGGGCCCTTCCTGTGGAGAGCTGGGCACCAGCAGAGGGGCTCACTAGGGTCGGCCTCAGGACCCCATGCACAGAGCCCTGGTGTTCTTATTAAGTTAGCAGGGGTTCTCAACCCCGCCAGGTTACAGATGCAATGTGGAGAGACGAGAAAAACAGGTACAAAATGGGAGAAGCCATATACGGCTTCTCCCAGAGCTCGTACACAGGACGGGGCTCTGGCAAGGACACCAGGACACTCTGTTGGAGAACGAGGCCTGTCTCTCCCAAGCAGCCTGGCACATGCCTCCTCCTGAGGATGGGGCCATGCCTCCACGTGCCTGAGAGCTCAGACATGTGCCTTCTGGACTTTGCCAGACACTGGTGGTCCAGTTTGACCTAATCTCAATACAGCATCAACCTCCACAAGCTACCAAGACACACTTACTGCTATGAGCATATCTAACTGTGGCTAGACAAGGAATTCACCAGTGGGTTCCCATGACAGTCGAGCCTGTGAGCTCAAGTTGTCATGCTGACCTGACATGAGACCCACAGACAGTGAGCTCAGGTGGCCCCCGTTTCAGGACTGGGCCTGCCTCCCACCTGGAGACTGTAACTTGGTTCATTGCCCCTCTAAGGATGCTCTCATTTCTAGGTGTGTTTGGCCTCCCTTCCCACAAAGTACATTTTGAGAGCAGACAGGTTTAAGTAAGTCACAACCAAAAGGGAGCAGGAAAGCTCATTCTGAGAGATCTCCTAGATACGTTAAGTTGAAAAATGAAAATGCAAACCAGAAACCCCCAAAAAGGTGGTGCAGAGCGGTAAGCAAAGCAGAAACCTCTGTTATGTTAAAAGGGACACGTCACCACCACATGCTCCAGCCTCCACTGAGGCTGCAAGAACCACACACGGGGCCTTTCACTCCTCTGTGCCCTCTGGATCCTAAGTCATGTGACCGTAACACTTATTCCAAAACATTAAAAAAAAAAATCATAGAAATCTGAAAGCTTTCATTTTCACTCCAAGAGCAGGACTGGGCGCACAACGCCTGCCTGTCAGCTCATGCGGTCAGAGACGGCGGCATGGCGAGGGAACGCACCACGGCGATTGACGGGTCGAGCTCCCCGATGCTCATCCTGCTGGGGGGGTGCTGGCAGTGAAAGCTCTCATCTGGAATAAAGCAGCTGTCGGTGAGCCCCACCGCTGGCTGCGTCGTGTGAGGGTCCAGGTAGATGAGCTCCTCACCTGGGCGAGCAGACAGGTGGTCAGGGGAAGGGAGCACTGCGGGGACCGTGACAGACCCACCACACCGAGAGCCCCTGACGGCGTGGGACAGGCTGGGAGAGGCTGGGCAGAGGACAGGGCGGGAGTTGGCCACAGAGGAAAGGAGCACTGAGGGCGGTGTGGGGACCCCTCGTGGGAGCAGCTTCGCAACTGGTGGCCCTGGGTCAAGCTGATGCCCCAGTGTTGGGGAGGCTGGAGGCAAGGGGGCCTCATGGGACTGTCCTGAAGACCACTTCCTTATCCTTGGCTTCTGGCAGACTGGGACACAGCTGAGGAGCCATGACTTACCAACGTAGCCAATGAAGTAGTGGGCGCTGTTGGGCTTCCCGCCGATCACTCCCAGGGACTGGGGCATCATGAAGCAGTGCTGCGGGAAGGAGGGCAGGCGGGCTGCTGAGCACACGCCAGCAAGAAGTCTGCACCCTCAGACGGGGTCAGGCACCAGCAGACAACGGAGCCTGCATACCGCAGGAAGCTGATGGCACCCGCCTCCACAAGGTTAAACAGGCAGGAGAGAAGATGTGGTACCGAGGAGTCTAGTCAGGGAGGACGAGAACACGCCGCAGGTGGGGGGCAGTGGGCCCAAAGTTACGTGCAGGAGGAGGGCCTAAGTTAGGCGCAGTGAGGATGTGAGGAGGAGATGCAGACAGGTCCACCCAGGTGTGGGCAGGGCACAAGGGTGCACAGGGGAGGCCAAGTGTTGGCCTGACTCCCAGGGCAGGGGAAATGGGAGACGGGAAGCCGGTGGGGCCACTGAGTCAGAAGGAGCAGAGGCTACAAGGGGCAGTGGCAGGAAAGAGTGAGCTCCTGGAGCACAGAGGCCCATGGGAGGGCACTGCCGGGCTGGAGGCCAGGAGCTCACAGGGAGTTCAGAGGACTGGAGGAGGAAGCAAGGTAGTGAAGGGACAGACCCCAGGACCCACCTTCAGCGTCTCCACATATGCCTCATTGATGTCTGTGAGTCCCAGGCGCAGAGGGATGAGAAGCACCAGGGGCCTCCATGGGGGCAGCCTGCTGGCGACCTCAGCTTCAGCAGGGAAGCCGTTGCAGTGCCGGTCAGAGTCTGCAGGAAACACAGCGGCCCCCACACACGGAAGGCTGCTCCTGCATAACCTTCCTAAAGAGGGAGACATGCTTTTACAGGCCAGGCACAGGTAGGCAGGGCTCACCCAAGAGAAACAGGCCCATATTAATCCATTAAAGGAAAAGCAGATAAAAAGCCCAGTGCGTAAATACGACTCAAACTTGGAAATGAGACTAATCCTGCCACCCACAGGAAGAACAGCACATTTTCTCCGCACGTTCAACCTTGGGTAAAATAATGCACACAGGCCAGTGCTCTAGGAGAGCAATGACCTGGTAACCAGTACCCAGAATGCCTGTGCCCCCAAGGAGTTACTTTTCTCCTTCCTTTTAGATGGTGAGGCAACTCACTTCTTCCACCAAAGTGTCCCGGGCAATCCTTCACTAAGTACATTAAGTATGGGAGACACCAGTGGCCCTGAGCACCCCCAAGGTACCCAGCCTGTGGCTCCCAGACCCCCCACCCCCAGAAAAGGGAACCAGGGCTGGGGCAGGGGCAGCACAGTGCACACTGAGCCTAGCCTGTGCCAGGGAGGGAGAAACAACAAAGGGACAGGCATGCAGCAAAGGAAGCCAGCTGAGGGGCGCCTGGTCAGAGCTGCAATGGCCACAGCAATAAAAAAGGGAGTATGTGAGCCCACTGACTCAAAAAAGTCTTTTGAATGTAAATACGGGGAGAGAGAAGGGAGGGCTCCTCTCCAGAGTGCCGCCCGGTAAAGGCAGAGGAAGGTGTGCGATGCACATTGAGTGTGACCCTCGGGTGCTTCCTGAAGCACAGGGAATCGGGCGAGCCAGCAGCCTCTTGCCGGATGCCTGCAGGACAGAGCCGTCACTCGGGCTCTGGGTCAAAACACATAATTCAAATCTCATCATGAAGAAACAGAGAGCGTGGAACACTTCCAAACTGGCCTGGGTTCTCCAAAGATGTCAGTGCTATGAAAAACCACGAAAACAGAGGGAGAACCTTCCAGATTAAAGGAGACTGGAAAGATCTGGGGACGGCCCACGAGGCTGGCTCTGTGACCATGAGTGTGGCCGCGAGGCCTCCTGGTTCTGAGGCAGAGCGCTCAGCCTCAGGCGAGGCCTAGAACAGCGCTGGAGCCCAGCCCAGGCATGCCCACACCTGCAGCTGCTCCCTCAGGCAGACTCGCTGCACGACTGAGACTTCTCAAAAGGGTGATGGAGGACTTTATCTTCCTTTTTCTCTCTGGCTACTTAATCTTCCTGTGATGTGATTAAATAATAAATCTGGCCCTCCTCTCCACAGCTACTAAAACCCTTGGAATTTCCTGATTTGAGCCCCAAAGGTATCTTGCCATGTCAACGAGGTGGCTTTCGCAAAGCAGGGAAGGGCTGGTTGCCAGGGAACCAACCTTCAGTCCCACCCACCCCTCAGACCTCCGGGGAGAACAGGAGCTAGGGATGGGGCTCAATCACCAAGGGTCAGTGATTCAATCAATCACAAGTGTCATGGAGCCCCCATCAAACCCAAGAGAGGGTTCGGAGAGCTTCTGGGCTGGTGATGTGTGCAGACAATGGGAAGGTGGCTTGGAAGCTCTGCCCTTTTCCCCACCTCAGCCCTATGCTCCTTCCACCTCGCTGTTCCTGAGTTACATCCTTTTATAATAACTGGTGACCTAAGAAGGGAAGTATTCTTAAGTTCCCTGAGCCACTCTGGCAAATTAAGTGAACCTGAGGGGTGGGTAGTGGGAACCTCCCCATGTAGCCAGTTGGTCAGAAGCACAAGTGACAACCTGGACATCTGGCTGGGGTTGTAAGGGGGTGGGCTCGGGGTGGAGACAGTACCGTAGGCCTGAGCCCTTTGCCTGCAGGGTTGGGACCGTGTCAGAAATTATCTGAATGGTTGGACACCCAGCTGGCGTTGCAGAACAACTTGGTGCTGTGGGAAAAACCCACATGATGGAATTTGTGTCAGGATCTCATCTAGTTTCTAAACAGATTCCTGACGTTTCCCCTTTCCCCTTGGTATGGTTATCTGATGGGCACATACGCTGTTTCAAACAATCAGTTCTAGAATTTATTATCTCTCCTGTTTCTCCTTTTACATCATTAAACTCTGCATTTGTCCTCATGAAAACCTCTCTCCTCGGGTCTTTTCCGTTCATCTGCCGTTCCTCCCCAACTCCCGGGGTTGCATGCCCCTCACCCTCTCCAATTCTCATCATCTGGTCACCAGCACAACAGGCACCAGTTTTTTTCCTGAATTCAGGGTTCAGATCCTCATATACAGTCAAACCTCCCTTCTCTTGACCCAAAAGCTAAGGCAAAAGTTTGAAATTCTAGGTAGTAGAGTTTGTCCTTTTTCTCTTTATTCTGCATAGTTTACATAAATATTTGTCCTGAGAGCTCTTCTGTAAGGGCTCTTTTCTGCCACCAGCATTTAGGGTTGATACATGTCTCCTGAACTCTCATGCTGGGTTATTCTGCTCCTCTGTCACTTTAGTTTTTATATATTCAACCTGCCACATACACTCTCTTTACTTTGCTGATTCTGGGGCTATGTTTTGTGTGGTGACATTTTCCTTGCTGACCAGATCTTCGCCAATAGGATGGATCCTCTCTCAGTCAACAACAGACAAAGACTGTGGCTCAAGAAATGATAGAAACAGGGAGGGCGGTCCCAGAAGATGGCGGCGTGAGCAGGGCGGCGGAAATCTCCAAAAACCATATAAATCTATGAAAATACAGCAAATACAAGTACTCCTAAAAGAGAGACCAGAATTTACAGGACAGCGCACAGCCTACATCTGCACCTGAGAGGACTCGGCTCCCCGCGAGGCGGGTAAGATACAGAGCCGCGACCTGGCAGGACCCAAGCACTCCCCTACCCCAGCGCACCGGCAGGAGGCGAGGATTCAGAGCTGGGAGGGAGTGGAGGTGCAGGCCCGTGAAATAACCAGACCCGGCGATCTACGCTAGGAGCGCTCACACACATCGCGCGGTGCATCAGATATTGGAGAGGCAGAAGGTACACGTTTTGAGCTGGGAACGCGCCCGGGTCTGTGCAGCCGGCGCCCCGCGACAAGAGAAAGCGCGTGCTGTCCTTAGTGGTCTTGGAGAGGCGGGGGGCCCAGCAAGGGAACACAATCGCCCCAGCACGCTCAGCCCAGCGGGCTGGGAGTCCTGAGAAATTTCGGACCACTCAGCTGGCGACTGGGAAAAGGTAGCCACACTGAAACTTTACACAGAGAACAACAGCCTCCCATTCGTTCCTGCCCCGGCCAGAGCTACAAAGAGCGGCGCAGCCGTGGCTGCGGAATAGTGCAGCAACAGCGCCACCTACAGCATCCTTACAGAATCCACGCCCGGTGGGCGTTTTTCCCCCCCTTTCTTTTCTTTTTTTTCTCTTTTCTTTCTCTTCCTTCTTTTTTTTGTTTGTTTTTGTTTTTGTTTTGTTTGGTTTTTTTTAAGTCTTAAAGAGCCCAGATGACATACGTGGCACCTACCAGCAACCACTTCTATCACCATGAAAAGACAGAGGAATATGGTACAAAGATCACCCAGACCCAGACAACACCTGAGAAGGAATCGGAAGGGATGGAAATGCACAAACTTTCTGAAAAATAATTCAGAATAAAAGTCATAACCATGCTGATGGATCTACAGAGAAATACTCAAGAGCTAAGGGAGGAAGTGAGGGAAGTCAGGAAAGACAATGCAGAAATGAGACAAGCCATCGAAGGGCTTAGCAGCAGACTGGACGAGATGCAAGAGGCTGTTAATGGAATAGAAATCAGAGAACAGGAATACAGAGCAGCTGAGGCAGAGAGAGATAAAAGGATCTCTAGGAATGAAAGAATATTAAGAGAACTGTGTGACCAATCCAAACGGAACAATATTCGCATTATAGGAGTACCAGAGGAAGAAGAGAGAGAAAAAGGGATAGAAAGTGTCTTTGAAGAAATAATTGCTGAAAACTTCCCATTTGGGGGGAAGGAAATAGTCTCGCAGTCCACGGAAGCCCACAGATCTCCTAACACAAGGGATCCAAGGAAGACAACACCAAGACACATAATAATTAAAATGGCAAAGATCAACTATAAGGACAGAGTATTAAAGGCAGCTAGACAAAGAAAAAAGATCACCTACAAAGGAAAACCCATCAGACTATCATCAGACGTCTCAACAGAAAACTTACAGGCCAGAAGTGAATGGCATGATATATTTAATGTAATGAAACAGAAGGGCCTCGAACCAAGAATATTGTATCCAACACGATTATCATTTAAATATGACAGAGGGATTAAACAATTTCCAGACAAGCGAAAGCTGAGAGAATTTGCCTCCCATAAACCACCTCTACCGAACATCCAAAAGGAACTGCTCTAGAGGGAAGCACTCCTAAAGCTAAAAAGATGTCACCAGAGAAAATAAAATCATAGCAAACAAAGCAGACCATCCAAATACCAACTAAAGGCAAAGAATAAAACACCTAGTATATAAAGAATGGAGGAGGAAGAATAAGAAGCGAGAGAAATAAAGAAACATCAGACTGTGTTTACAATAACTTAACAAGAAAGTTAAGTTAGATTGTTAGATAGTAAAGAAGCAACCCTTGAACCTTTGGTAACCACGAATCTAAAGCCAACAATGGCAACAAGTACATATCTATCAATAATCACCCTAAATGTAAATGGACTGAATGCACCAATCAAAAGACACAGAGTGACAGAATGGAAAAAAAAGCAAGACCCATCTATATGCTGCCTACAAGAAACTCACCTCAAACCCAAAGATATACACACACTAAAAGTGAAGGGATGGAAAAAGATATTTCATGCAAACAACAAGGAGAAAAAAGCAAGTGTTGCAGTACTTGTATCAGACAAAATAGACTTCAAAATGAAGAAAGTAGCAAGAGATAAAGAAGGACATTACATAATGATAAAAGGGTCAGTCCAACAAGAGGATATAACTATTATAAATATATATGGACCCAACATGGGAGCGCCGGCATATGTGAAACAAATACTAACAGAATTAAAGGAGGAAATAGACAGCAATGCATTCATTTTAGGAGACTTCAACACACCACTCACTCCAAAGGACAGACCAACCAGACAGAAAATCAGTAAAGACAGAGAGGCACTGAACAACACACTAGAACAGATGAACCTAACAGACATCTACAGAACTCTACACCCAAAAGCAACAGGATACACATTCTTCTCAAGTGCACATGGAACATTTTCCAGAATAGACCACATACTAGGACACAAAAAGAACCTCAGTAATTTCAAAAATATTGAAATCCTACCAACCAATTTATCAGATCATAAAAGTATAAAACTAGAATTAAATTTTAGAAAGAAAACAAAAAGGCTCACAAATACATGGAGACTTAACAATATTCTCCTAATTAATCAATGGCTTAATGACCAAATCAAAACAGAAATCAAAGAATATATGGAGACTAATGACAATAACACAAAGCCACAACTTCTGTGGGATGCAGCAGAGGCAGTTCTAAGAGGAAAGTATATTGCAATCCAGGCCTATTTAAAGAAGGAAGAACATTCCCAAATGAATAGTCTAAAGACACAATTACTGAAATTGGAAAAAGAAAAACAAATGAGACCCAAAGTCACCAGAAGGAGGGATATAATAAAGATCAGAGAAGAAATAAATAAAATTGAGAAGAATAAAACAATAGAAAAAAATCAATGAAACCAAGAGCTGGTTCTTTGAAAAAATAAACAAAATAGATAAACCCCCAGCCAGACTTATTAAGAGAAAAAGAGAATATACACACATAAACAGAATCAGAAATGAGAAAGGAAAAATAACAACAGACCCCACAGAAATACAAAGAATTATAAGAGAATATTATGAGAATCTATACGCTAACAAGCTGGGAAACCTAGAAGAAATGGACAACTTCTTAGAAAAATACAACCTTCCAAGACTGACCAAGCAAGAAACTAAAAACTAAACAAACCAATCACCAGCAACGAAATTGAAGCAATAATCAAAAAACTACCCAAGAACAAAACCCCCGGACCAGATGGATTCACCTCTGAATTCCACCAGACATACAGAGAAGAAATAACACCCATTCTTCTTAAAGTTTTCCAAAAAATAGAAGAGGAGGGAATACTTCCAAACTCATTCAGTGAAGCCAGCATCACTGTAATACCAAAACCTGGCAAAGACCTCACCAAAAAAGAAAATTACAGACCAATATCCCTGATGAACGTAGATGCAAAAAGACTCAACAAAATATTAGCAAACCGAATTCAAAAATACATCAAGAGGATCATACAACATGATCAAGTGGGATTCATCCCAGGGATGCAAGGGTGGTACATTCGAAAATCCATCAATATCATCCACCACATCAGCAAAAAAAAGAACAAAAACCACATGGTCATCTCCATAGATGCTGAAAAAGCATTTGACAAAATTCAGCATCCATTCATGATTAAAACTCTCAACAAAATGGGTATAGAGGGCAAGTACCTCAACATCATAAAGGCTATATATGACAAACCCATAGCTAACATCATACTTAACAGTGAGAAGCTGAAAGCTTTTCATCTAAGACCGGGAAAAAGACAGGGATGCCCACTCTCTCCACTGTTATTCAACATAGTACTGGAGGTCCTAGCCACAGCAATCAGACAAAACAAAGAAATACAAGGCATCCAGATTGGTAAAGAAGAAGTCAAACTGTCACTATTTGCAGATGACATGATACTGTACATAAAAAACCCTAAAGACTCCATTCCAAAACTACTAGAACTAATACTGAATTCAGCAAAGTTGCAGGATACAAAATTTACACACAGAAATCTGTTGCTTGCCTATACACTAACGATGAACTAACAGAAAGAGAAATCAGAAAAACAATTCCATTCACAATTGCATCAAAAAGAATAAAATACCTAGGAATAAACCTAATGAAGGAAGTGAAAGACCTATACTTTGAGAACTACAAGACACTCCTATGAGAAGTTAAAAAAGACACTAACAAATGGAAATCCATCCCATGTTCTTGGCTGGGTAGAATAAATATTGTCAAAGTGGCTATACTACCTAAAGTAATCTACAGATTCAATGCAATCCCTATCAAACTACCAACAGCTTTCTTCAATGAACTGGAACAAATAATTCTAAAATTCATATGGAACCACAAAAGACCCTGAATAGCCAAAGCAATCCTGAGAAGGAGGAATAAAACAGGGAGAATTACGCTCCCTGACTTCAAGCTCTACTACAAAGCCACAGTAATCAAGACAATTTGGTATTGGCACAAAAACAGACCCACAGACCAGTGGAACAGAATAGAAAATCCAAACATTAACCCAAACATATACAGTCAACTAATATTTGATAAAGGAGCCTTGGATATACAATGGGGAGATGACAGCCTCTTCAGCAGTTGGTGTTGGCAAAACTGGACAGCTACATGTAAGAGAATGAAACTGGACTACTGTCTAACCCAAATCACAAAAGTCAACTCAAAATGGATCAAATACCTGAATGTAAGTCATGAAACCATAAAACTCTTAGAAAAAAATATAGGCAAAAATTTCTTGGACATAAACATGAGCGACTTCTTTGTGAACATATCTCCCCGAGCAAGGGGAACAAAAGCAAAAATGAACAAGTGGGACTATATCAAGCTGAAAAGCTTCTGTACAGCAAAGGACACCATCAGTAACAAAAAGACATCCTACAGAATGGGAGAATATATTCATAAATGACGTATCCGATAAAGGGTTGACGTCCAAAATATATAAAGAACTCACGCACCTCAACAAACATAAAGTAAATAATCCAATTAAGAAATGGGCAGAGGACATGAATAGACACTTCTCCAAAGAAGAAACTCACATGGCCAACAGGCACATGAAAAGATGCTCCACATCACTAATCGTCAGGGAAATGCAGATTAAAACCACAATGAGATACCACCTCACACCAGTGAGGATGGCCAACATCCAAAACACAAACAACAACAAATGTTGGCGAGGATGTGGAGAAAAGGGAACCCTCCTACACTGCTGGTGGGAATGCACATTAGTTCAACCATTGGTGAAAGCAGCATGGAGGTTCCTCAAAAAACTCAAAATAGAAATACCATTTGACCCAGGAATTCCACTCCTAGGAATTTACCCTAAGAATGCAGCAGCGCAGTTTGAAAAAGACATATGCACCCCTATGTTTATCGCAGCACTATTTACAATAGCCAAGAAATGGAAGCAACCTAAGTGTCCATCAGTAGATGAATGGATAAAGAAGATGTGGTACAAATACACAATGGAATATTATTCAGCCATAAGAAGAAAACAAATCCTACCATTTGCAACAACATGGATGGAGCTAGAGGGTATCATGCTCAGTGAAATAAGCCAAGCCGAAAAAGACAAGTACCAAATGATTTCACTCATCTGTGAAGCATAAGAACAAAGAAAAAACTGAAGGAACAAAACAGCAGCAGACTCACAGAACCCAAGAACGGACTAATAGTTACCAAAGGGAAAGGGACTGGGGAGGATGGGTGGGAAGGGAGGGACAAGGGGGGAAAAAGGGGCTTTATGATTAGCAGATGTAATGTTGGGGGGGCACGGGGAGGGCAGTACAACTCAGAGAAGTAGTGACTCTATAGCATCTCACTATGCTAATGGACAGTGACTATAATGGGGTTGGTGGGGGGGACCTGATGAAGGGGGTAGTTTAATCACCATAATATTGCACATGTAATTGTAGATTAATGATACCAAAATGAACTATTTAAAAAAATGAAAGAAATGATAGTAATAGGCCCACTACTGCTGCTGTTGGCTGTATGTTGACGAAGGTCCTGTTATCAAAAAAATGGGCACCCAGTTGTTTTCTGGTGCTCCCTTAGCATTTTTACCATATTTAAGTTCTGTTTTCCTATCAATGCAACTAACAAGACCTATGCCCCCACCCCTCTCCCGAACCCAGGTCCTTTTCTTGGAGTTCACACATTTCTGGTAGCGTTTGGCATGGCAGGGAGATGCGGTGGCTGGTGCCAGTCAGGACCACCTCTCTTCAAAGACAGCTACTGCTATTACTACACTTGGGATGCTTATAGTGATTTCTTTATTTTTGCAATTTGGGAATGTTCCCAGGAACACGTATGTTTCAAGGATCTGGTTAAAAAGTTGGGAGGCCTTCGGTTCTGGGCCACATTCTCCAGCCTGCCCTTACCTCCTGGAGCTCTGCTCCACACGACTGCTCTGCTTTCCTCCATTTCCCCACTGGGATTTCTACTTCTGCCATCAGGACCTCATACCTCACTTCGTCTGATTATACTTGTATGTACTTGTTCTTCACTGGCATCACCATGCCCACTGCAGACCACCGCACGTGCCCCTGGACCCACTGGCCCCCACTGCCCACTATGCTGATACAGGTCTGACCCATCAGTAGTAAGTGCTGGCAGAGCCTGCTCTGGAACTCCTGGCTAGCTCTGAGGATGGATGGGCGGGTAGGGGAACGGGGACACCCCAAGGACCAAGGCCTCCTCTTGCTCAGCATGCTTTCTAAATCCAAGGGAAGGTCTAAACCAGCTCTTTGCCTGGGGAGGGGCTCTGGTGGGATTTCTAACACCAGCATTCTTTCCCCACCTAACTGCCCCACAAGCAGCTCTGAGAAACTAGGAGAGAAGAGTCCTTACTCCGCCAGCTTTGCTCCTCACCTCCTGCTTTGCTGGACCTGTGAGTGTTGGGGCAGCTGGAGTGGTGGACGGGGAAAGCAGCTGATTTGCTGTGTTCACTGAAGCAGCGAGCACAAGCCACTGAGAATCACCTCCACCCACTCTGCCTCCCTGAGCTGTGCACGGGGACCCTGCACTGCCATCAGCCCAGGGCACTGGCTGGCTGAACGCTGATGCTATTCCTCCTACATCTGGGAGTCAAGACGTCCTCCCCTCATCCCTGTGGTGAACACATGTTGCTTCTGGCTCAGGGAGGAGACGTGCTGAGACAGTGACTATGGCCAGGTGGCCAAGCACACTGCAGCCAGGAGCCAGTTACAAGCTCAAGCCCAGGCCCCTTCCCAGAACCAGATCCCTGTCCTCCTCCCACAAGCCCAGGGCCACATCTCGCCGCAGTCCCAGGAGCACTGCTATGGATGATCCCGAGTCCCAGGGGAGCCCCGAGGAGCATCCAGGCTCAGTCACGGTGCCTCCTGGGCCCCCACCAGCTTGTCCCTCACCTCTTCCCAGCACTGCCCAGGGGACCAGCCTCTCCAGCGTGAAGCCAGGGTTGGACAAGTGGCAGGTGAGACCCTGAACAGGGGAAGGTTAATGGGCTCAGTGGTCCCCAGCACTGGGGGAACGAAACAGGTAAACGGAACATGGTGCGGCCAGGCCACAAGACAGTGACACCCTCCCTGTTCATGGGCAGGAGCAAATGTGTTTTTTTGAAAAACAGAACACTGGAGGGAGGTATGTCTAAACATCAATATGAGCTGTTTCTGAGAGGAGAACCCAAATGATTTTCCCCTTCTCTGTATATTCCCTAAGTTCCTGTTTTACAAAAATGTTAAGAACTAGAGTGGGAATGTGGGGGCAACGGAAGAAGGGAACCCCACACCCTCCCACTGTGGCCCCAGGCTGACGCACCTGGGGCCATGGAGCGCGGCAGAGCACCTGGCTGCCGGTCAGGGCAGTTCTTTCCTGGGGCCCCGTCCCTGCGTGAAGCAAAGGAGCACTACAGTCACCAGCAGGGCAGCAGCCCACACGAGGCGCCACCACACCTGCAGTTTGAGTGTGCGAGACCCATTCCCAGCTGCCTGCACTAGCCTGCACATCTGCACGCCGAGAACTAGGCCGCTCCCCACTCTCCTTCTCACATGAGATCAGAATTGAGGCAAGAGCCCACATGCAGAAATCAGTAAGCGGGGTTGAGGCAGCTTCGGGAAACGTCGGGGGACCTGCTGCTGAGTAAACCACGTAATAAGGCAGTAAGAGCTCTGTCAGCCTGACACACGACAGAATGCAGGCACTCTTCAGAGGCATTCGGCCAAAGGGAGCCCTTGTTTGCCTCCTGAACTAATGCTTCAGCATGCCTGGTTTCCAGGATGAGGACCACCTACGTTTCTCTTTCAAGTTACTCCCAGGCATCAGGTGGTGGACCTGAAAATTCTCACCTCTCCTTATGGCTCACTAACAGGCACAAAGGCATGGAGCCAAACACCCACACACCTGCACGCAGCTCAGCCCAGCATGTCTCAGCAAACTATTTGTAGTGAAAACACAAACCACGTGGGGAGCTAAGGAGCCCAGCTCTACAGAGAACCACACCCTGCCCCCCAGCCTGCCCGGGGAATGCACACTCATGGCACCCCCAGGGAAGCCCTTCGTGGACCAGCCACTCCCAACTCCAGTCAGCCACAACCCCTGATCCACAGCTCACTTACTGATGTCTTCCATCACCACTGTGTTGTCCATCGCTATATGGACTGCCAAGGCGCTCCAGGTGTCAAAGACAGCAAGCTTCCTGCAGAAAGGGGGGACATGCCGCTAGCCTTCACGATCCCAGATGTGAATGGCGTCCATAGGATGCCCCCGGGGAACAGCACCCAGTGCTCCAGCTGTTTCTCTAATGAAGGGCTGAGGCTCGCGATGCCCAGGGCACAGGGTCCCACCATTTCCCCACAGGCACTCACAGAGGAAGTCCCCATACAAGGGCATCTCCAGTGACAGTTATCAGGTCTAGTTGGCACACACAGGTGGACACTAGACTATGAGCCCAGGCCTCAGGTGCTGCTGGGTTCACTGACTCTGAGGCAGGCCTAGTCCCCCAGAACCATCCCCAGACACTAAACTGACAACCAGGGTGAGTCCTCAGAATGAAATCTGTGGTTTAACAAGTGCAGACAGCAGTGGTGAGGAATGGCAGCCCCAGAGGTAAGATTTTTAGAGAAGAGCAGACTTTGCAACCAAAGTTTAATGGGGGCACAAAGCTCATCCTGGCACTGTGGATGAGAAGTTGGGGCTCCTGAGGGGAGAGGGAGGACCCGGTGCAACTGGGGACATGGGTGGAGGGCCAGAATGGTGGGGTGACCACAAGGAAGACCCTCCCAATGGACGGCTGGAATGGCTGCCAGGAGAGCACCTGCAGTGCTCCAGCAGCTGCCTCCCCCACCTCCTGCTGTGCCTGCTGCAGGCCGGACACAGAATTGAAGACACAGGAACACAAAGCAGCTCCTTGGGGATATTCTGAGAGGAGGCAGGCAGGGAAGGAGTGGCCATGACAGGTAGCAAGTGCTGTGAAGGGGTGTCTGGGCAGAGGCAGATGCTGGGCGAAGGGCAAGCACATGCAGATGCCCTGAGGTGGGTGTGCGCCAGGGAGTCCAGGGCAGGCAGAGGCAGGCCACAGAGGCGGGCAGAGCACAGCCAGCCCGCAGCTCTGGGGTCAGTGGGCAGACAAGGGGCAGGTGTGTGGGCTTATACTTCATGACGACAACACTGCTGCTGTTTGAAAGGAGACTCTAGGATGGCAAACAGAGAAGGAAGACCAGCAAGGAGGCAGAAGGCAGGCCTGGACCAGAGAGGACAGGGAGCTGAGGACACGGCCAGACAGTGGCCACATCTGGATGGGGTGTGTTGAGAGAGAAGAGTAAAGCATGATCCACTTTTGGCCAAGCTTCTAGAAGGACCACACTGCCACTCACTAGGAGAGGCAGCATGTGAGGGGGAGGGGACCCACTGTGGGTCTGGCTGTTACATCGGCATGCCCCTTGGACACCCAAGGGTGTTGCTGAGTGAGCACCTGGACGTGAGTCTGGAGTCTGGGGACAGATGAGCCTGGGGATGTGACTCTGGGAGCTGTGTGTGTGCAGACAACAGCTGAAGCCAGGCCCAAAGGAGAGAGAACAGACAGATACCTGAACCAAGTCCGCAGCACTCACAGGTGGAGCCCAGCAACGGAAGCAGAGGCAGCCAGAGGTCAGGAAAAGCACCAAAGAACATGACTGAGCAGCCCAAGCTTCCAAACATAAAGAAGAACCTATACCAAGGGCTGCATCCTGGATGGTCCAGCAGGTCAGAGGCTGGAACCTGGCCTTCGACACAACAGGACGGATGGTGACCTCAGCGAAGCTGCCTCAGGGCAGCAGTGGGAGAAAGGCAGTGAGTGTGCGAGACAGGCAGAGCACAGGCGGGCCACGCATGCAGGCAGGCCACACACGCAGACCACACATGTGGGTAGGCCACACACGCACACCACACACACAAACAGACTATGCTTCAAGGCATGCAGGGCTGAATCCAGGATTCTGAAGGGCACATTGGGGGCCGAGTAAATGTGGGGACTAGGTAAGGAAATGGAGAGATGGGACAGGCCTGGGATTCGGTAGAAGCTGGACGAGGAAGGGAAGTGTCTTGGGAAATGACAACAGTGGCTGGGTGGAGGGCAGCCATTCACCATGAGGAGGAACAGGCTGGGGGCAAGTGAAAAGAGGAGCAATTTCAGAAACCCCAAGTGTGGGGTGCCTGTGGGAGGGTCCCATGGGGACAGGTGGGCAGATGCGCGAGGTGTAGCTGGGAACAGGTTTAAGGGGGAGGAGGCTGTAGGTCAGAAGAAAGGCCAAGGTGCCTGCACGGAGGACAGCCTGCCCCACCACACTGCTGTGTTCCAGAACAGCTCCAACCTCCCAGACTACTAGGGACCCCATGATGATGTGTCCACGGGGTAGACAAAGAACAGTGTCCAACCCAGGGGCACAACCTGGAGTAAGATATTCACTTTATCAGGAAACATAAACCGCAATACACAAGACCACTTGGCATAGTCACCCGAGGACCACCTGTGGCCCTTAAGAAAAGAGTAAGATACCCCACATTTCCCTTATTGATGAAGACTCATGAAGTTTGAACACCCAAGGTATGGTCACACTGTCCCCAAAGACAAGGGAAAGATGGCGCTCGGTACCTACTTGAGGACCTGGGCAACTGTGTTGGGCCCGTACCACTGGCCGATGGACTTGCCCTCACCAACTCCCATTTGTGCTGCAAGAAACATATCCGGTTAGTAACACACACCCCTGCCCCCACCTGCCCCCCATAAGCAGGCCACGTGGCCTTAGGAGCACTTTACAGGAAGCCTGGGCAGGTACGCCCAGCCCTGCCTGCAGCAGGAGCTCCTGGCAGACACAGGGTGCTTTCTCCAAAGGGGACAGGTACCACCTCAAGGTCTGTCCTTCCTTAAGACAGGGTTTCAGTCCTCAACCAGGATCAGGACTGGAGAGGAAATGACCCAGGTCAATCCATTCAGAGCTATGTTTTGACTTCCTTCTACAAGTGAGAACACAATGCTAAAACAAAGTAGCATTCAGTCTCACTGATGGGGTGTGAGAGAAAGAACCTGTGAGGCCATCAAGTCCGATCTCAGACACCATGATGAGTGACATACCACTGCAGGCCAGCCTGGGTCCGAGCAGGCCACGGTAGGGGTGGGCAGAGTGGTCTAAGCCTCCCGCCTCACACACCACCATCCCAGAGCAGTGCTCATGGGAACCCAGCAACCCGCTGCCCACTCCGAACACAGGACCCGGCACCCTGTGCAGTCCCACCTATCTGGTGAATGGAGTAGTAACTGTCCTTTCTGTCGATGAACGCATTGAGGACGCTGAAGTAGCTGTCTGGCTGTCTCTTCCGCTGTGTCCACCTCCAGTCTATTGGAGACAGATGCAGCTCAGTTTTACCAACATATGAGAGAAAGTCCTTCATTTTTACAAACACAAATAGTATCTATATCTTCACTGATGAAGCTTTCCAAAGTTAAAAGCCAAATTCACCAGGATTTCAAATATACATGTGCCAGCCCTTCAAAACAAATCCATATGCAAAGCAGAAAATGATTTCAGTGGTTTAAAGGTAATTTCCAAAAGATAAACATTTATCAGCATGCTTTAAGGTCACTCTTTTTAATCAGTAAAAACCAGTGGGTCACTATGCAAGAAAACCATGAATCCTAACTGTGTCTCACTGGTGATCTGCCTCCACAGCCTACCCCCCAGTCCTCAGAGCAGCACCGCCCCAGTGTCATGACCCACCTCGGCCTAGATGCCGGCACAACAGGGCTTGGGCAAAGATCATCTGTCCACATCGCAGCATGCAGCCCCAGCCCGTGTCCGAGGTGGGGCCGGTTCCCCCTGCCACAGTGGACAAAGAGAGAGGCACTCACCGTCAGATGGGTCCTAACACCCCCAGGCCGGTTCCAAATGCAGGTACCAGCTCCGCCTTGGGCCTACACCTTGTAGAAACTGGTCATGCCAAGGTGGCACTTGCTGGGAAGTGAAATGTCCAGATGACCCCCCCTCAAAATGGGCAAGATATGTAAACAAGGCAGTCAGAGAGATACGAACGTGGGGAAAGCATGTGAAAAGACGCTAAGCCTCACAAGTAATCCAGGAAACGCAAAGTCACATCAGAAGGACATTTTCCAGCCACCAAAAAAGCAAGAATTGGTGGCTGGGAGTGCAAAAGATGGGCTGCGTGTGCAGAAAGGTCAGAATGCAGCACATCTGTCACCCAGACCGAGACCCTGCATAGACCATAAGACAGGCCCTAACGTGACAGGAAATCGGTGAGGGGCACATGGTGACAGCAGAGTACTGACTCAGGGGTCAGACCATGCGGGCTACAGGCTCCACAGGCTCTACCCTCGCCCCGCAGCATCACCCACATGTGCAGAGGGTGGGGTGAGGGGACATGAAGCTTACCTCTTGGGGCATGGTGGGATCACAGAAGGGGCCCTGTGTGAAGCGCTTAGCACAGAGACTGCCATGCAGAAACAACCCACCTCCCATACAAACGAGTCATCTCTGCGTGGCAGGGGAGGAAACAGACCCCTGGCCTCCAGAAGGGAGGCGTCTCCTCCTCAACCATTCTGCCAAACAAGGCAGGGCTCCTCAGCCTATCCTCCCAGGGCTCAGACATCAGGCCTGCAGGACAGCTGGGTCCCTCCCAGCACCACAGACTGGGCCCCCTGCCCGAGGGCTAGGCACAGTGGCCTCAGGGCAGGTGTGGAATCAAAGCCCAGGGGAAGGACAGCCATTCCCACAGCACCTCAGTGTACTCACATCGTCAACCACTGACCCGGGGACACTGACCACATCCCCTGCATTTTGGTGCTCCCGAAAAGTCAAGCATGGCAGCTATTTTACATCCATGTCACTTCTGGAGAACAGATGAGATTACTTCTAGTAGCAGCCTTGACTGACACCCACCCCCGAAGAGGTGCAGCCTCCTGACCCCAAACCCCAAAGACAAGGCCAAGAGTGGGTCCCTTCCCGTCCACCCCCAGGGCTACAATGCTAACAAGAGCCTCTCTCAATGGGACGCACTTTAATGCTGCTAAATGTGTCACATCCACCTTGCCCTTCAGCAACCCCCACGACGATGTGTGGAGCGGATGGGAAAAGATGGCGCCCACAGAGCAGTGGCTTCCAGACATCCTGCACAGGCGGGAAGCAGCTGCACACCCAACGCGGGGCGCCGTGCGCATTTACAAACACCCAGGCCGTCCCATGGGACATGCTGTCCCCGCTCCCTTCTGGTCCACATCTGCAGCTGCTGGGCACGGCTGACCCTCCTGCTGTAGGCCCTGGTAACAAATGGTGACGTGCAGTTGGAAAATCACTGGCCCCATAGACAGGGACCTGGGTGGGGACCTGGCTCTGCCACAGCTAGGGGCCAGACCTCTGCCAGCCTGTTTACCTACGCTGCTGTGAGGATTAAATGAAGTGACAAGCACCTGGCATACTGAAAACCGTGTATTCTGTCACACGCCGTGACAAACGGAGCACTTACCGATGGCTGGGAAGTTTTTCCTATACGTAAACCAAAGCCTTGATGCCACATCGGACAAGATCTCGTCCTTTTCTAGAGAATATTTAAAACAAGAAAACACACACACAGAGCCTTAAGTTCGTAGGTCATATGGTACAGAAAGTTAGCAGGCAGCTACCATTAACTATTATGACACAAGATCCTCTGTGCAGACTGAGCGCTGAGCACAGTGGGCTCCAGCGTGGATGGTACCTGTGAAAAGGCTGTATTTTCTTCCCAGGATCCAAACAGGCTCTGAGGTCTCAGGGAAGTCTTCAAACTCGGCAAATCGGAGAGTGTCGTAGGTCAGAGTAGCTATTGGAACCAGACACAAGTAGATTAATTTTTGTAATTTCATAAAATGACATCACAGATCATTTATAGCACTTCCATATAAAGAGCCCCGTGAATTCTGCACCTCAGTGGCTGGAGATACCACTACCGAACAAACGGGACTCTGCCAGGAGGTGGGCATCCCGGCCCATTTGCTGGGCATCGCAGATTTAAAGGCAGAGTCAGTGTCCATACACAAGGGTGACCCACAGTCACGTGGGTCAGACCCAGGGGATAGAAACAAGAAAAAAAGCCTTCATAGTTTTTTACTTAACCCTGAAGAGCAAAAAGTGAAATGAAGCCATACCCCATGCCCTTAATCTCTGTACACAAGGGAGGCCACAGACTAAACAGAAGGTAAAGCAAGTATTCATGGCTGTCCCAAGGCTTTCCAGAAGTGTCCCCCTTGGGGCACATGCCCAGACACTGTGGTGAAGGCAGATGCTTCCAGGGAACAGCCAGGAAAGCTTCAAAAGACTCGGGTTCTAGTCCATACCCGGGTGCCCGATTAGGAGCAGTCAGCTGTGGAGGGGCAGGGTGCCACTTCTGGGGAGGACACTAACCTCCAGAAATGGAAAGACAGACCCTTCTGCAAAGTCCCCCAAGACCCTGGGTACTGAAAGGTCTGCAAGCTGTTTCGCGTCACTACCAGGGCACCCCCCCCCACCCCCCGCTTCCTGAGGAGGTGGCTGTGGGCAGTGCGCAGCATTTAGCCGCCGTGCCAAAAACAGCTGAGCAGCGGCTCATCCTGCACTGCTTCGTGAGGAAACGAGACAGCCTAGCACGCCTCCTGTCCACAGAACCCCTTCTGCACATGGATCTTGAGACCACTGCCCACAAGGCGAGCTGCCCATGGAGTGTCCTGGGGTACACCCTTAACACACCGTTCTCACCCTCAACAATGCCAAGACACTCCCACCTCACTGACAACTTCACAGAGGTCCTTGGAAAACCAAAAGTACTCTATGAGCTTTCCCATCTGTGAATTTATTTTTCTACAATAACCCCACCTTTTGGTAAAAATGACATATACTATTTATTAAAAACTCCCAAAACTACAAAATTACTATGAAAACCATCTGCAGCCTCCACCCAGCCATGAACCAACTTATAGAAGTCTCTATGCACAGACACACACACAACACCATGCCACACCTGGGGCTCTGTCTTTACTCCTCTCCACAGCGAGAGGTCAGCCATGTGGACGAAGAGCTCCCACAGGTGCGCAGTAGCTCCAAGCAGTCTGCAGCGCACTGTCCATGCCACCACAACCTCTTGTGCCCCTGGAGTTTCCTACTGAGCCTCCCTGTGTATCCCTGGGTGTGCCCAAGCCCTGGGGAAGTCAGGGTAGACTGCAGGGTCTGTCACCTGCCAGCCAGGGCTGAAGCCCAGCTCAGGCACTCACGGGAGCTGAGGCTCCTGGCCACTTGCTTAACCTCTGTGTGGAAATTCCCTCACCCATAAAACAGGGAAGAACAACAAGATGCCCTCCTAAGGCGGCCGTGAAGTGTCCATGAAGCCCCTCCCAGGAGGTGCTCGATTCGAGGCTGGCAGACAGAAGGGCTCCATAGTCAGCTGGTGTCATTAACATCTAGGACGCAGAAGTGCAGGCTCAAAGGCTCGGAATTTAACTACCCCTGGAAGGCTTACCTGGATGTGTAGCTAATTCCCAGTACCAGGGTTAGGAAAGCAGTCCTTGCTGAACTAACCCAAGGCAACAGAAGGCCCTACATTTGCACCCTAAAGAATAACCGGGCCTCGGGAACCCAGACCCAGCTCTGCCTGAATTTGCACCTGAAGCCCAACAGGGTCAGAGCAGCCCTGCAGCCTGAGGCGCCAGCTGGGCAGCGGTGCTGGCGTGCCCCCACCCCTGGCCACCAGCTTCCTCTAGGGCTTCGCTCTGTTGCCCCGCCACAGACAATGCCAGCAAAACTGCTCTGTGATCAGGAGTAAATAACTTAAAGCCTGAGTTTACTTCTTCCTTTTTTTACACAGGATCACTTGTTTCTGTAGGTGATTATAAAAACTGCATAGACATGGATGAGCCTTCAGTCTTTTGAAGGAGCTGAGAACACCACAGCGTCTCTGCTACCTCTCTAGTCACCTCTGGGTCTTCAGAAATCACTGCTTCCTTAACTTCCAGGCTTTAACCAGTAGGTACACTCAAGCCCTTAAGGTTTACTTTCAAGAAGAAAAGGACGCGAACACGACCTGACTCCAGGAGACAACACCGCAGGACCACAGTTCTCACCCCAGTGCAGGGGGCCTTCTACTGACATCGGAGGCCCTTCTAAGACCACAGCTTCAGACACGTGAAGTCTTCCAAGTGCTTGGGGTGACTGTCTCTTCTGCAGGCTGCGCCATGTGGTGTGGCACATGTCAGGGGGCCGCACACTGTACCAAAGTTGGGTCAGCTCTGAAGCTGCATCACTCAAGTGGCAAAATGCAAAGCAGGCATTATTTCTTAGGTTTACTAGCAAACTTTACAGACAATGAAGCCAACTTCAAGGGAAGGTAGTGAGAGGTGTGCTATGAAGATGTATCACAAATTTGCTACTGTAACTAACAAAATTGCAGGTTGTGTGGCCATATGCATTCCTATGGGAGCCAAAACAGGCAAGGGCAGAGAGACACCGGAGAGGAGCAAAGTACTGGGAGCAGCCCCAACTCTCGCAGGCCTGCCAAGGCTCTGGAGGCCACAGCACACGATATATGCAGGGTCCCTAAGGAGAGCTGTGAACGCACGTCTGCCTCCATCCCCCGGCCCCCGACTGCCTTTCCTGCCTCCATCACAGCCATAGCCATGTTCACCCTGTTCCCCCAGCCACTGAGGACCCCAGGCACAGGGAGCAGCTGTGGTCACAGCTGTGGCACACCTTTCCTATGACATGGAACCAAAGGTCTGACTGCCATCGTCACACAGCCCACCCCCACCGGTAACCTTTCTGTACCTCGGTTTTCTCACTGGTAAAATGGGAACAGCTGTGCTTTCCTCAAGGCCTGTGTGAGGAAGAAATAAGTTAGTAACTGTGAAAAGCTGTGCCCCACAGTGGGCAACAGGAGGCACATTTCAGAGGGCCATCAGGGAATCTCGGATGCAGGCACAGCAGCAATGCCCCACGTAAAGTAGATAGTTTCCATGCTCTGCGACTGAGGTGCACCACCCAGCATAGAGTAGGCGGGAGACTGACCCAAACGCGGGTGCTCCTTCCCTGAAATTAACTGGGCACACTTTCCTCACGAGACAGGACTGCATCTGGGAGGAGCACCAGCCACCTGCACCATTTCACAGGCTGGTCCTAACGTCCTACGCCTTATCAGCCGGAAGAGGAGGCCCCACTCAGAGGAGAGCAGGTGTG
Organism: Smutsia gigantea; assembly: GCA_032199065.1. Lineage (NCBI taxonomy): Eukaryota > Metazoa > Chordata > Mammalia > Pholidota > Manidae > Smutsia > Smutsia gigantea. The sequence continues at coordinate 60,377 of JAVSCE010016087.1, forward strand.
GCACCCCTCTGCAGCCATCAGGGGTCCTGACTGGCCAGTGGAGGACAGGACCAGCCTGAAATGCCATGGGCCTAGACACCTGCCAGCTCCCTGGCATGAAGGGAGCGCTCACTCGGCACAGGCTGAGGTGCCTGGACACACTGCCAAGCTCGCTGGTCTCTGGGTCTTACTTTCTAATTGAAGAATAAGTAATTTTTCTAAATTCCACTCACTTCTAAAGTTCAACTTTCTAATTTCTATTAAGATTTGTTGTTGGAGACCGAGCCCCCTTGCAGCCGCAGGACACATGACCTAACATCTCGAAGCCCAGCCTCTTCTCCCAAACGGAGCAAAGCCAGCAGGGGTTACAACACACTTGCTGCCCTCAAGGTGCACAGCACCCCCCAATAGTGCGGGCCTCCTCTTTTGCATATTATTTCAGGCCTCACTACTTGAGATGAAACTAAATTCCTCCTCCCCCAAAGAATACACCACTTTTATCATCAATACTAATTTAGGCAAAATATGTATCAATACTTCTGCAGAACAGAATAGATGAAACACCAGTTCAGAAAACATTTTACTAGAAAATAGTGCTTTTCTATTTTGAAGCTAAAGTTCACAATCATTAACATTCACACATACCCGACCAACAGGCAGACCGACTCTAAGGCTCCTTTACCAACTCTGCTCCCAGACTAACCAGCTCTGTGGGGGCCCAAGGCCAGTAGCCACCGCACCCCCCAGAGGCTCCCCACCTTATTCCACAGTGCTATCACCCATCATCTTCACACACGTCAAATCACTCATGAAGCAGCTCAGATACCTCCTGAGTCAAAATAAAAGGAGTCAAATCTCTACAAGAATGCGAGTTTCCAGACTCCCAGGTAATGGAAATAAGACAATGCACAGAAACAAAAGAGACAGGCACTGTCCACACCACCCACCTTGAGAAAAAGGTCATTTTGGAGCCACTGTCCCCCGTTTGGTGACCTGAGTCCCAGACATTTGATTTTCCACATCTTCTTCCCTCGGGTGTCCCTGATCACACCGGGAAGAGGAAGCAGAACCCCTTTAACAGTGTGGTTACTTCCACCAGAAAAAAATTTTTGATTTAATATTATTAATCTAACAGAAAAATAGGGAATTGTGCCCAATGAACATAACCAACTTGTCTCTAAGAAGTACATTGTAAGTCAACCTGAGAGAGCTGCAAAAAGCACACATCACCATGTTTCTTTCAGAGCTTACTTTTACCACACAGCATTTCAAAGACATTTCCCCAAAACATTTACATTTTCTGGGAGATTATGCTTTATAAATAAAATCAAAGGAAGGATTCTCCCCTTTCTTTAGAAAATGCTCATGCTTAAGATTATGGATTTGCAAGTAGTCATTTTTTAAAATCCCAAATAGTTTACATGAAGATGCTGGTGGTCCAGTTCCAAATGAAGAAAGAGGGAAAGAAAAAGAGCAAGAACTTGTAACTTTAGTTCCCTGAGGAAACTAAAACTGCTGCTCTAGTGAACATGCTGGACAGAGTGACCACATCTACCCCACTGCCGGTAGCAGGAAGCCCTTCTCCCAGTTACACCTATGCTAACAGACTGGGATTGCATTATACACAAATCCTACCAACTGACGTTCTTAAGGCACGGGATCGTCTAAGTCATCATCAGCTCAAGTTCTGCTTCGTCCATGACCAACCACGTGCCACACACAAAGTGAAAGACACGTGCAAGTGTGAGGCACTGGCTCTGTCCTCCAGTAAAGCGCAGGCAACCAGCCGGTTGGTCAAACATGGAGCCTTGTTTGCATGGACAGTGCCGGGGGCTGTGAAGAAGACAATCAGCCTGTAGCCTGCCTGCCTCCTTCTGGGCCTCTACAGGCCACCAGCCCTGGGCTCCCTCTCCCTGGCCCCTTCGCTTTCCTTCCCCACTCAGACCCTCTATGGCTCAGCCAGAGTGGCCCCACACACACTTCTACCTCTAGTCAAGGCCCACAGACCCAAAGGCACCCTGGATATCCCGACAGGATGTCTAACAGGCACCTCGCAGTCAACACATAAAAAGAACAAACTCCTAATGCTTCCCTAATGGTCATAAACCTCAGCACCACCTTCAACTGCTCCTCTCCACCCCCACCCCTCACAGTATGGGCTGCTATTGTCCCGACCTTCGAACATACCCAGAACTCCACCTTCTCTCCCAACACTGACCTAAGCTTCCAAGGCCTCTGGCTGGCTTACTGCAAGAGCCTCCTAACTCCTTGCTTGGTGTCCTTGCTTCAGCCCTTGCCCCCTGCAGTATATTCTCACAGAGCAGCCACAGCAAATCTGTTGAACATATGGTCACGTTACTCCTCCTCTCAAAAACTCCCAAGGGGTCACCATCACCTTCAGAATAAATAAACGCCCAAGTCCTCACTATGAGCCAACATGGCCCCATGACCAGGCCCAAGTCACCTTCAGCTGCTGCTTCTCACCCCACCAGTTGCACCCTGGCCGTGCTGGCCCGCCGGCTCCCAGAGCAGGCCCTTGGTCCTTCTGCCTGCACTGCTTTGGGGTCCTGGTCAGAATTCTGCAGTGAGACCTTTCCTGGCCATCCTGGCTACACCTGCTTGGCCCACATCACTCCACCTCGTGAGCACACCATTGGTGTTACGTCCAGAATGCCAGCTAGGCATGGTTTTGCCTGTTTTGTTTACTTCTCTAGCCTCAGCGTCTAGAACACGCCTACACAGACCATACATTCAATAATAAACATGGTTACTGAATGGATGACCACAGAACCACCAGAAACTACAGAGTGCTTGGTCATGGGAGGCAGAATCTGTAAGGACTCCAGGAATCAGGGGAGGCAGGGCCACGAACCATCCCTAAAGAAGAGGCAGCACCACCTCAGCAAGAAGGCCCCACCATGCCCCACAAACACCACACATATCTTTATCATCGTCCACAGAGGCCCCTTCTACTCTGAAGCAGCCTTCTGTGTCCCATTAGGGTATCATCACACGACTACTCCTCTAATTTTAACATGATTTTCACACCTAAGGTAACATGAATGGCATTAAGCTGGTTTCCACCTTCACCAAGCCTCTCATTTTAATAGTCTTAGGTATCCAAGCAGCCATAACTTAAAAGAAAGTAGATATTAATTCCATTCCTTTCCCCACCCAATGCCCCCAGCACACAGTGCAACAGCATCCGATACTTTTTAAAATAAACTTCACAAAAAATACATCTGGTTAATCTGCTCCTTTGGGAGTCAGGATTACTGTTTCCCCCTGTCATCTTACATTTAAGTGATGAGATACCACAAATCATCGACATACTGGCCATGCATGTATACGTTACAGTGTCCAAACTGAGATTTCGGTATATTTGTGTCACAGCTTCCAGCAAAAGAAATACGAAGCAAAAACGATGCTATCCAGGATGACAGCTGGGATTAAACAGACCAGGGGAGGGGGTGGTACTTGAAGGCAAATCACTCCCTACAAGGAATGAAAGGACTAAAACTGCCGCAGGATGAGAGAACCTGTGTGCAAATGCTTTCGAGGCGAACTGGACGAAGTCCCAAAATATCTTGCCAGCAAAGATTACGAGTTGCCTCCTCTGGTTCAGAAGCACGAGACAGGCCAAAACACCACGAACACGGATACTCACGTATCTCTCTCTATATAAGTATACACACCCCCAACACACGCACTCTGCATTAGGATGCGGTTTCTTTCTTCAACCGCAGAAAAGGAAGCTTGGATGATCTACTGTTTACTGAATTTTAAAAACACACGCGTGTGCTAGGGGTGCTGGAAGTTTCTCGCCTCCGACCTGCCAACGTAACTTCCTCAGGGTTGAGAAGGTCCCACTCCCTGGCTCCCAGCGGGGAGCACACGCTTCCCCCGCCCTAGCCCCCGCGCCGCCTGGCGCCCCTCCGTTCCCAACGCCGGTGCCCTGCTCGGAGAGCCAGCGTGGGGCCTGGAGGCCGGGCGCCGCTGGGAAAGCAAACACACCCCGGACTGTCAGCTCCGCGCCGGCCTCCCGGGACGCTGCCCACGCCCCGGCCGCGCCATGGCCCCACCGTCCCCGGCCTCCCGGCCCGGCCCGCGCCGCGCCAGACCCCGGGGCCAAGGAGCCAGGCGAGCCCGCCCGCGGGACGCCCGCGCTCGGCCAGGCCCTCACCTGCGTCCATCTTTCCTCCCCGGCAGCCGACTGAGCGGCGTCTATCCGACGGCTCGGCCGTGCGACGCGACGGGCCGCCGCCGGGGCCAATCCGGGCGCGGACGCGGGCGCGGCGGGGCGGGACCGGAAGCGCGCCGGCCGCCATCCTGGCGTACGGCGGCCCCGACGCGGAGGGCTGGGCCCCGCGCTCGGATCCCCGGCGGCCTGAGCCGAGCGCCCCGGACACCCCTACAGCTGCCCGCCGGGGCACGTGAGCTGACGCGCGAGGGCAGCGCGGCCCCGGGTGCGTGCGTCGGCCCGCCGGGCATAGGGCCCGCCGGCGCGGCCATCTTGCCGTACGGACGGCCAGCGCGCCATGTCGCCGTACGGAGCCGCAGGCCTGGGATGCCCGCGCCTGCCCCCGACGTCGCAAGCCGCGGGCTGCGCCCCGCCAGTGCTGGTGCCCCGAGCACGCCGAGAGCCGAGCGGGCGCGCGGGCGCGCGGGGCGGCGGGCGCGCGCCGCCATCTTGCCGTACGGGGGCCGGGGCCGCTCCCACGTCCGCAGCCGTGTCGCCGCGCGCCCTCCCCTCGGGGCGGTCCCGCTCGGGGCTCGGCGCGGCGGAGCGAGGGCCGGAGCCTGGTGCGGCGCGGCGGCCGAGGCCCGAGATGGTGATCTGCTGCGCGGCCGCGAACTGCTCCAACCGGCAGGGCAAGGGGGAGAAGCGCGCCGTCTCCTTCCACAGGTAACCGGGCCCGGCCCGCAGACGCGTGCCTCCGGCCACGCCCCCGCCCGGCCGGGGGAAACTGAGGCCGCACGGCCCGGTCGAGGCGGAGGCACTTCATGCGCCGGGCCCGCGAGTGAGTCAGCGCCGGGCGCTGTGTGACCTTGGCCCGGCCGCCGTCTCTGGGCCGGACGCCCGGGCCGCCGCGGCCGCCCCCAGCGCCCACCTCAGGGCCCCCACCACCCTTCCCAACCCAGGCCACCGTGCGCTCATTGATTCAAGTCGACACCGCCGGGTTCCAGACAGTGCGTTCTGGAAACGCGCTTCCTCGGGGAGGTCGTCCTCTTGCATTGGCTGTGACTGCTCTGTTCCTGCGGTCGGGAACGTGGCCGAACAGAGACAGCCGGTCCTCGGAGTTGGCGTGCCCCAGACGCTCTTCGGAGGGTCCGGGCCGCCCCCGGGCAGGAAGCGCGTGTGCACCCCGCGGAGCAGGGCAGGCCGCTGCCCTGAGGCGGGGAAGGGGCTCCACGGAAGTGGGCCCGCAGCGGGCGGGGGCCACCTTCACCCCGGCCTGGCCTGGCCGCTCCGCGAGGGCTTCTGGACTGGAGCCTGTTTCAGCGAGCCCTTCTCTCGGACTTTGGCGCTGGAGGTACCCCAGCCCTGATCTGAAAGCGCTCTGCTTTGAAAACCTCCTGGCACTTTTGTTTTATGTTACGGGGTGTTATTTAAGGTTTTAAGACCTGAAAGACATTTGTTGTTTGTAGACTTATGGGGAGTTCACAGTGGTTTGCTTCAAGCCTTAAGTTGTTATAATTTATCAAAAAAACAAGTTAGATTATTTCAGAGGTCAGCCACCAGGTTTTCGTGACAGTTTCTTTCAGAGCCTGGTCCCAGCAGTTTTGTTACTGTTTCCGAAAACGAGGCAAAGCATTGTAGAGAAAACTGCTCTTGTCCTTCATAATAGTCTAATGTGCTGTGGGGCAAAGGACATGAGAATGGGGTGGGGGGTCTTCAGGAAATGGGCTCGCAAAGCGTTGAGGAAGTGTAGAAGGTCACGTTGCTTAGAACTTCCTGAGGAGTTGGTATCCGCTTTGGTCCTGTCCATGGCGACCTCAGGTGGGTGAGATAGCCCTCCTGATGTGCGCACCACCACTTGCACAGTGTGCTCAGTTTTCTAAATAGAAACCTTGTCTTAGAAGAAATAATACGTATCTCATTCAGTGTCTTCCAGGGATGGTTGCTTCTTAAAAGGAGCAGTTTTTCTTCTGATATGGGAAGTATAGCAGGAGCACCTAAGTACATCCTTTGAGTCTGATGACTGCTTAGAGCCAGTCTCACATCCTCAGCTGTTGGAGACGCAGTTGGGGCCAGGCACCATGCTGGGCATTTGGGACGTTCAGGCCACCACCTGGCATGGCTTCTAAATGCGGAACATCCCCATTTTAGCATCCATAACCCTGCATCCCAGTCACACTGCGAGAGTTGGTCAGCTACAAGCAACCAGGAACTATTACAGCATTTCCTGAAGCCTTTCCAGTTGTCTTAATGCCATCCTGTGCTATGTCTCGGGGCATTTAAGACAGCCTGGGAAGCATCTGTCCTTTTTCTGCCCTACAGACTGTTAAGCTCCTGCAGGGTACACATTGGACCTTTCATCTTTCTGTTCTAGTCGTAACTTACAAGTAGGTGTGCCTTAAGCCTTCATAATGTCCTTTAGTGGATAATCAAGTCAATATAGGTTCCGGCATTTGCAAAAATGCTCGCTTTGCTTTTATAGTTGGTAATTTTGGGGTACACATTTAGTTATTTCTAATTCCTTTGTTATTTGTCCTGCAGGTTCCCCCTAAAGGACTCAAAACGACTGATCCAGTGGCTCAAAGCTGTTCAAAGGGAAAACTGGACCCCCACTAAGTATTCTTTCCTCTGTAGTGAACATTTCACCAAAGACAGCTTCTCCAAAAGGCTGGAGGACCAGCACCGCCTGCTCAAGCCCACAGCTGTGCCCTCCATCTTCCACCTGACTGAGAAGAAGAGGGGGTCTGGAGGCCATGGCCGCACCAGGAGAAGAGACACCAGAAAGGCGTCTGGGGGCCTGAGGGCACGAGCTAGTGACGCAGATGGGAGGGGAGCTGCGGGTCCATCATCCTCCTCGAGGGAGAGCCTGTCTGCCGGACCAGAGCCTCGCAAGGTGAAACGGGCCACGCTGCAGGGTGAGACTGCGCCCAGGGCTGCTCGTGGAGCCGCAAGTCAGGAGCGGGCGCCGCAGTCTCCAGACAGAGCTCCAGGAGATGGTCTGGCCGCCAAGGCGTCAGGCAGCCAGGGAGACGCGATTGCACCCACTGGGGATGCTGGCGACGAGAACGCTGCCTCCCCCAACGGGGGCTTGGTGGATAAGAGTGGCATTTCCATGGATGACTTTAGCCCCCCAGGATCTGGGGCATGCAAATTTATTGGTTCGCTTCATTCTTATAGTTTCTCCTCAAAACACACTCGAGAGAGGCCGTCTGTCCCCCGAGAGCCTGTCGACCGAAAGCGGCTGAAGAGAGACGTGGAGCCCGGCTGTAGCGGGACAAGCCTGGGGCCTGACAAGGGCTTGGCCCAGAGCCCCCCGAGTTCCTCCCTCACAGTGACACCGCAGGAGCCGTCCCAGAGCCCCTCTGCCCCTCCGGCAGATGTCACCCCAAGGCCAGCTGCGGAAGCTGTGCAAAGTGAGCACCGCGACGCCAGCCCCATGTCCATCAACGAGGTCATCCTGTCCGCGTCTGGGGCCTGCAAGCTCATCGACTCGCTGCACTCCTACTGCTTCTCGTCCCGACAGAGCAAGAGCCAGGTGTGCTGCCTGCGGGAGCAGGTGGAGAAGAAGAATGGCGAGCTTAAGACCCTGCGGCAGAGGGTCAGCCGCTCTGACAGCCAGGTGCGAAAGCTGCAGGAGAAGCTGGACGAGCTGAGAGCGAGCTTCCCCCGCCTGAGCAGCCTGCTGCCCGCCGGCCGCGGTCAGTACAGCTGGGCTCCCTCCCTGTGCCCGTGAGAGCCCTGCTGCCTAGGGGGAGGCTCAGGGGGTAGTGTACCTGTAGACAGGGCCCCCGCTGGACAGCTGCCTCTGACTCCAGGGCGCTTGAGGGGCGTGTGCCGCTCCGGGCTTCAGCCAGTAGGAAAGGCAGCCACTCACATCCACTGGGGGAACCACTCAGACCCACTGGCTCAGTGGCCCCTGCAGCTAGTTTCCCATTTGAAAGGCAGGCTGCTCTATCTCATACCAGTGTGACTTCCAGAGAAGCCAGCACCTCGGTGTAAAATAGAGCAAACTCTTAAAACCATGGGGAGGACCTTGCCATCATGTTTTAATGAATAGCCTTAAAGTTAAATCATTTTGATCATTAATAATTTCATGAAAAACTTAAACATTATTTGGGTAAAATACATTCTGTTTTGTAAAAATTAAAACACCAGAAATATGTAGGCTAAGAAGTGGTGAAAATTCCCATTTCTCATCTACCTCCTGACTTGTTCCTTGTTGCTATCAAAATTTGGTGTGATGGCTTAGACTATTTTCTAATGCTTTTACATACACATTTTGCATCTATACAGATAGGTCGGATACGTTTTATATGTTAGCTACATTTCTGCTTTTTCTACTATTGTCATTTATACTAAATATCATCCTTTACATTTTGAGGATAGTATCTTTTGCCTGTTAAGTATACATGGCAAACACTTAATCCAGACTAATGTTTGTCTTCTGGAATTTAATTAACACTTCCAGTGGAAAAAGGCTCTTATGTGACAGACCCTTCTTGACCCCCAGAGCAACAACCATTAGCACAACCCTAACAAAAGCAAAAACAATACCCATCCCATTTGTTTCCACATGCTGTGGGGTCAGAGAGGACACAGCCCCAGCAGAGGGCTGAGGCACTAAAAGCCCATGTGCTCCCTTCACCTGGTGTCTGCAAGCTGTTCCTGTTCCTTTTGGTCAGGCTTCCCGATGTTTTTCACTATTAGAGGTCTTTACAAACAACTGGCCCTCACTCCGTTGTGCAAGTCGGCATTGTTTCTACTCGGTAATCCTTGCTTCTTTCTGCTCCTGTCCTCTCTGCTCCATCTTTTGCCTCCCTGGTCCCTGCTGTTGAGGCCATGCCCCTTCCCCTGTACCCTTGCCCCTGCCTGTGCTCTGCCTCCAGCTGCTCCCTGGCCATTCACTTCTAAATAGTTGGTAGTTTCAGTCTTGAGTCCTTGCTTAACAAGGGTTATTTAGAAGGATGGACGCTGACAGTTTTTCAGATGGATAGACTGGGGGAAGAAAGCTGATTTTTTTGTGATTCATTTTTTTGCTTTAAGGTCTATCTAGTAAGAGGGTCACTTAAAGATACTGGCTTTTTGGAATCTTTTGAGATTTCACTGTGGCTTAATGCACAGTCTGTTTTTGTGACTGCTTCATTGTGGGGAAGAATGTGTCCTCTCCACTCGTTGGTTACACAGTTTCTCCCTCTCCCAGAGCTGGGTCTAGCTTATTTGTATTAGTCAACAGATCTGTTTCCTAACTATCACTTGACCTGTTGATTTCTAAGAGCAGGAAGGTGGGTCTCTCCCAGGGATGCCCATTTTTCTTGTATGTCTGTCCAGTTTTATGTTTCAAAACCATATTAGAGACATATGTGTCCTTGACTTTACCAACAGAGAGAACCCTTGTCCCAGTTTGTCCTATTTACTCACCTTCTTTCCAACTTTTCAGTATCCCTTTATTTTATAGCTACATTTTTTTTTATTTTGCTATCATTGATGTACAATTACATGGACAACATTATGGTTACTAGACTCCCCCTATTAGCAAGTGCCCAC